>SNVD02009822.1:0-408654 GCA_013180625.2 Boswellia sacra
TACCTTTACGAAACAGTACTCTTCTTCAAAGCTTTTGGTTGTGAAATTGCATAGCAACAGCTTGTGGGCCCTGCACTAGAATATATTAGTAGACAATACGGTCAGTCCAGATTTTTAACCCAACTTTCAAAACAAAAGAGAAGGAAATTGAGTGCAAATTTTTGTCTCATCTCAATTTATATTGTCAACAACACGTGATATGGTCACTATTAATTACTATTTGCCTTTTTTTCCTTTATTAACCGGTTTCACATTTTTTTTGTGACCATAGCAAATTTTTAACCCCTTATTATATGCTGTAATTAATAATATTTAACTCACCGATTTAATGAACAATAGGAATTGGAGTTGAATGTAACTACTTGGCAAGTTAATCTTTGGTTGAAAGTTGATTTTTAGGAATTTTTATTCAAGGAAAATTTTATTTGAAACTATGTGTCTCTTCCAATAATTATAAAATTTTATTTTAGATATTTATTCTTTTTGTGTATTGGCTCCATAAATGTATTAGGATTATTGAGTTTTCTTTTTATCTTCTATTTTGTTAAAATTGTCTTATATTTTTTTAGTCTTTTGTTATATAATTTATTGTTCTCTTGTTTTGATCGTTTGAAAATTATGATTTGATAGAAGCTTTTTTTTGGTATTTTCATAATAAATTAGCGTAATTTGCTTTTTGAAATGTAAATATCGTAGGGAAGCAATTTGGTTGAGTTGGAATTAAAGAAGTCGTCAAATAATTTTCTCCACTTTGTTTAGTTTTGTGGTTGCAAGGCATAATTTTGAAATCCAAATTAGGAGTCACTTGGAGGTTAGTGAGCTAACCATCTTTTCATTGTTTTAAAATTTTTCTCATGTTAAAATTTAAAATTAACGAATTTTTGCGATTTTTTAAACTGAACTATTGTTATTAGAAACATTTATTGTTAGTATGATGAATCTAGTATTATTTCAAAATATGACTTTAATTAAAGATCTTTTAGACAAAAGGCATGTTTTATTTTTATATGCACTTAGAAATATTTAAAATGCAATTGGTTTCACCTAAATCTAATACTTCTATAAATTTTAATGATTTTTTGAATATAGTTTATCTACAGTGTATACTTCTTATTTTATATACAAAATTACTAACATTACACTAACTCTTATTGATCTTCACTTGTTTATTTTATTGTGGCAACAATAGGTTTCAAATACTCAGGAAAACAACAATGGTTTGAATCCAAATGTTGCAACCTTCTCTCAAGTAAGTTTATTTATCCTTGCACAATTCATAAAATATAATTGTTAAATAAAACGTGTGTTAAAATTTTTTAATTAAAATTTACTATTGTTTCTTGTTTGTTGTTTATGATATAGACATTCAAACTGAGTGTTACCCTTCAAGACGATTTCATTCCAAATGGAAAATGCAAGTTATTACACTGGTTTGGAACAGGAGAAGTGGTTGTTGAAGCTGAACTTGATACTACCAATCCTGAAGCTCTTGTTCATCACATGGTTTCTTGGTCCAGATTGTTGGAGAGTTTGAGTCAAAAAATCAATTGTTAAAAGAGTTCCACTGTATCGACCTACAAGTGATATGCAAATCCTTGAAGACGCTTTAGGTAGTACAGTAGCATGGCCTTCAAAATACGTAACATTTTATGCTTAAGTAATCATTTGTTTAGTTTCTTAGGATATAATAGTACTTAGTTTCCGTACATTACTTTTAACATTTTAGGATAAATCTTAAGCTACATTACATTATATACTTCATTGATTATGTCATACTTATAGAGATTTTTAAATTACATGGCAATTGGTGTTTTTGTTAATTTTAATATTGTTGAGTATATGGGTGTGTGTGTTTGATTTATTAAAATTCATTTATTATAAATTAAATTATTATAAAAAACGAAGAAAAAATAATTAATATTAAATATTTACAACTTACACAATAAATTATCTACCACGTACACATAGTAGTTGTTAATTATAACTCTAATAAAGTTAATCAACAACTTACATTCTCATGTGGTGGATAATATTATCTACCACGTCCAAATATCATGTGATCATTTAAAAATTTTAAAATTTAAAAAGACAACACGTATGTTATGTGTTGGATAAGATACTTAACCACGCCCATAGTTTTATGGTTAATAAAAAATTCCAAAAAAGACAACTACCACATGCATCTACATGTGGTGGATGGGGCATAATCTACCACATACATTTCTACGTGGTCAATGATTCTAATCAACAACATGTTAATTGCTTATTTACCACGTGCTTTTACATGTTATAAAAGAACTAGGCTTTTAACTACTCCTTGATACACCACAGACAAATATCAAGTGGTCAATATACTTCTACAACTTCAAATTAACATGGTAAATATTATATTTTGTTACAACGTTTCAATTTTTTAAGGTTTTAGGCTAGATTTTATGGATTTTTGAATTTGGGAATTGAGTTTCGGATCAATTTTTGTACTTATTCTGTGTTTATGGGGCTAAATGAAGTGTTATTAGGTTGATTTTGTGGTTTGATGTGTATAAAAATGGTGGAAACCGACGATTTTTGTCAATCTGAAGACAATGATGAGTGTCGATTTTATAATCAACACTCGACATTAAGTGTCGAGTCCTGTCGGATACACCAACCGACAGTCATCATCAGGGCATTTTCGTAGACATCGAGTGTCGATTTTCATGAAATCGGCATCACAATGTCTCGAACCATGTCTCTGACACTCAATATAGCTGCAATTGGGAATCTCGAATGTCAGTTTTATGTAAAATGACCAGATGACGAGTATCGTTTCGTGCATCCGATAGGACTCGATACGTTTGTCGGACGAACCAATTTTCATTTTCATCGAGTGTTGGTTTCAGTGTCAGTTTCTTTGACCAACTGACATTCGATGAAAGTGAAAACAATTGTGTCGAGTGTTGAATACGTCAACCGAAGAGGTTTATAATGTCAGATTCTGAATCTGACGCTCGACTAGGCCGACATCCGACACAGTCGTATTTTCAGATGTCTAACCTAGCGTATGTTAGATGAAGGAATTCAACAAAAGTTTAATCCGACAGAAGTTTCGTCGGTTTTTGTTACCGAGCGTTATCAAGCACGTCGTGTGTCGTCGAGCTTTGTCGAGCGTTTTAACAGTTTGGTTGTTTTAGCCTTATCTTTTGCCTTTTTTCATTAAATTTAAATATAACGAACTTTTTTTTTTTTTGCAGGTTGAAGCAAATGACAAATAAATTTGGACTGTCCTTCACCCTCAAGACACCTTATGATGAGCACTACCATGTGGTTACCACAAATTTAACAAGTTTGGACTGTATAGAATGGGTTTGCGTGACATTAAGTGAGAGGCAACAAAACATGTTTCGTAATACATATTTTGGGTTTGTCTTAGACATTCAGGGGTTGTCCTTTTCGTCTCAGTTGGTGTACAATGTGCTTCATGGGAGGTTAACACAGTGAGGTACAATGATGAGATGTGGTTCCTTATTGAAGGTAAAAATATGGTGTTTGAAGTACAATGTAGTGAAATAATTTTATTTTTTAGCAGTTGATGGTTGTAGTTAAGTTTTTTGTTACCATTATTGGCATCTTATGTTTTTTTCCTTCATTCCAGGAAGACTGATTCATTTTTCTACCCATGCCACCAATACCGAATGTCTTGAATCCGTACCCTTTGTTGGACACGTACTTCGAGGATGAGAACATGGAGCTCATGGATTTCTACCTGAGACTTTGCAAACTAAATTTGTCAGCTATGCTAGACGAGGATGTTGTTAAGCTAGCCTTGTACTATGTGCTGAAGCGTTTTTTCATGGGAAGAGATCGACACCAACATGTCTCTCGTGTGTGGCTGAATTTCGTCAACACATTGGATAATTTTAACGATTATCCATGGGGTTCGATGTCTTTTGATAAGACACTTAAAGGAATGAAAAACGCTTTGAATGAGAGGTTGGAAAGGTATAAGAAGTGAGTTGAAGCCAAGAAGAACAAGACGACGGGGAAAGGAAAGCATGTAGAGAAATATAACTTAGAAGGGTGCCCCTACGCTTTTCAAGCTTATACTGAAAAATAAATGTGTTGACGTGTTTATTAGTTTCTTTGAGGTACAAACCTAAATACATAGTGTCACTAAAAAACCCTTATGTTATTAAGGTTTGGTTGTACGAGATCGTGCTGTACATTGGTAAGACATATGGGCGAGTGGGCGAGGACTTTGAGAGGAGGATACCGCGCTTGTTGAAGTGGGAGACAAAGAAGACCCCATCGGAGGACATCGTTAAACGTGATGTCCTCTTGGTTAGGAGGCAGGTATGTAAGGTTCCCCTGTTTTTTTTATTTTTCCTATTTTTGGTCACATCGAAGTAATGTTTAATTTGATGGCTTATTTGTTGATGCAAGCTCGTCCACTCATTGTTTTGGAGTCATCTGAGGCAGAGTAGATGACAGATTGGTATATTACGCTTGATGCAATAGTTGGCATGGGGAAAGGTGTGCATGTAGCTTGGGCGACATCCACAGATGATCCTTTATTACCCGATGAGAGGATTGAGCTACTTTTGATAGGGGATCCATCAGCTCCACCTCTTGCTGGTCAGAGTTCCCCAATTGGACTTGAGGTGGGGCTAGTCAAAGACACAGCCAGTCCTGTAGACGAACCACTTCGCTGGGGATCCATCAGCTCCACCTACTGCTGGTCAGAGTTCCCAAATTAGACCTGAGGTGGGGCTAGTTAGAGACACAGCCAGTCTTGCAGATGAACATGTGCGATCTTCGTCGCATGCTTCCCCCGTTAGTCCTACACTTCCAGCTTGGAGAGTCAAGGTCATGAGGATCCATCCGAAACTCATCCTGCTGGTCATAGTTCTGTCGATAGACTAGATGTGGGGGCAGATATGGACATAGTCGATCCCCCATCAGTCCAGCGCCTACCACGTTCGACAACTATGGTCTTGCAGGCGATTTGATTTCTCCGTCGGGTCGCACGACCACCTACCGTGATATTTCTCCTCCTATACACGATGTCCCTTCAAGCTCAAAGGTATGTAATGAGAATTTACATTCGTATACTTATCTGTTTACATTGTTGCTTGGTTGGTTGATCATGGTGATCGTGAATAATGATATACAGGCGCAGTCATTCCATGATGGGTTTGAGAGCACAGTTCTTCATGAGCTGAGCACAGTTTTGCGTGAGCTTGCAGGACTCCGAGAGAAGATGACAGTGTTACAGACAGAGAACAAGGACATGCGGGGGGAGATAGTTCATCTGTGTGGGGCTATTGTTCTACTGGGTGGCCATTTCGAATACGCTGTCACGGTATGTTGCACAACTTAATAAATGAATTTTGTGATTTTCATGATGTCACACCAGTTAACCTGACGTTATGGTTTGCTTTAATATAGGATTCGGATGGAGGTTCGGGTGCTGACGATAAAGGTCAGGAGCCAACAGAACCTGAACCCATGGACACGAGTGTTTGTGCCGCCGATGATCCTCCCACAAGCTTAGTTTCGCTCTGAGGTCGTCGTCTATTTCTAGGAAAGCATAAGCAGAACCCCTTTGTCAGTCCACCGAGTAGAAAGAGGGCGAGGGTTGAGCCACAAGAGAAAGCCTCTAACAATCAACATGTGCAGCTAGAGGCTGTAGTTGTTCAGCCTGCGGAGAGACCAGATATTCAGCCCCACGAGGAGACTACTGTACATCTTAACCAGACCGTGACACAGGATGTAGCATTGTATACTGTAGTGAGCTATGGACGCTAGTTCCACTATTTGACCCACGTGCCCTCATACCAGCTGCAGATAACATCAGCTTCGATGTATGGAAGGAGGGGGAGGAGGGTGATATTGATTTGGGTGTCTGCGTGGCTGGTCGTGAGTTCTTTAAGACGTTGATGACGCCGTCATAGTGGCTAACACCTGAGGTTTGTTTCACTCCTTATCGTCTCCTCCAATATTGCGATATACAATTGCAATATTTATTGACTACTATTACTATATGCAACACATAGATAGCTACTTGTGGATGTTACATTGTAAAGCTCGCGATATGGGCGCAGTTGATGTCCAGAGGTCTGCTTTCCTAGATACCACTTTCTAGGTAGGTATTTGCTAAACATCTGAATTTATAGTTAATTTTTACTTCCTTCAATGTGCTAAACGTACTCATAAAATTACAGTTAAAAGTGAAGTCATTGTGGAAAAAATACTTGGACAGACTGGATGAGATTAACTGGGTGAATGAGGATGATATGGTCCAGTTTGTAATGGGTGAGATGCCTCTCGTTGGACGGCCATGGGTCGATGTCGACAGGGTGAGTACATTTATATTCAATGCATTAGTATGTGTATTTTATTTGTCATTAATTTTCATGTTCTCAATTTCCTTTTTAGCTATTTGTCCCTATTAACATCGAAGACGAGCATTGGGTGGTAGCCGAGGTGGATTTGAATCACTATGTCATAGTCGTATATGACTCATATATGGTATACAATTTCACCAATACAGTCAGAGATGCAGTCCGGTGCCTGACAGAGTTGATACCCCGTATGGTGTCAATGGATGTTTACGGTCTTCCTAACTACCTCGTAACCCCATACGGCATTGAGCGCATTAAGGATTCGTCATAGGTGCCATAGCAGGAAGTGGGGAAGGAGCATGCGGCGTGTACTATTTGAAGTACATGAGAGTTCCTAGTAGGGGGCGTTCCACTGACAGTCATTAAGGCATTCACGGACGATGTCCAGTGACAAGGAATGACGTTACAGCTTTGGGCTTATCGCATTCTTCCATGGGTGGAGGAGGCCGTCTCGGATGTCACAGGGCCTAGCCAGGTTGCGGGTATCATAAAGCCTGCCGATGTTGTGCCTGCGGATGTTGTGGCCACCACAGGGACTGCCAATGTTATCTCAGCCGATGTTGCGACCACCATAGGAACATATGATGTTGTGTCAACGGATGATGAGCAGCAGCCCAACATGACTCTACCATGATTTTCGTGTCATGTATATATTTTGTATAGTTACACATTTTTGTACACATTTTTGTGGATATATAGTTTGTGGATATTTACCCATTTTTGTATAGTGACATTTTGTATAGTAGCACATGTTCTCCATATATAGGGGTATGAAAGCTTGTAAATACATTTTTTCCCTGATGTTTTGGTACATAAAAGTTTTATACATTGACAATAAATTCCTTGGAACGAGATGTGCTGGCCTGACCATATTTGTCTTCTAAATTGACAATAAATTCCTTTGAATCAAAGGGCAATGGGCTTGTCGTAAAGAGAGTCTTACGCTCATCATATGCAAGAATTCTTTCACCCAAGTATTTCTCCTTGTAAAGGCGAGTGGGCTCCGGGATCACATCTCTGTTGATCTTCCTTGATGTTACTTCTAAAGTTATAGTCACCTAAACAATTAATAAATACTTTTCAGCTAAGCATTCTGAGGCTATGACATTATATGGGAGTTGTTGCATCAATGTTTTATACGTACTTTTTGTTAAGCGCAGTACAATTACTATTTCTTGAATGGTGACTGTTTAGTTTCCCGTTTGAGTTTGCTTAGTTATAAAGCAACTCTGAATGGTACTTTCTTGTGGATATATAATTTGTGGATATTTACAAATTTTTGTATAGTTACATTTTTGGTATAATCACCACAAGAAAAATGCTCATATTTGGTGGCTTTTTACCGTCAAATATGTATATATTTGACGGTCTTAAAAGCGCCACCAATGGCACCGCCAAATATGATCATTTTGGTATATTTGGTGGGTCATATTTGGCGGTCAGTCAAACCACCAAATATGCACCTGACTATACTTGGTGGTCTTTGACCGCCAAGTATAAATAGTTTTAAAAAATTAAAAAAAAAATATACTTGGCAGTTTTTAACCGCCAAGTATACACCTAACTATACTTGACAGTTTTTTACCGTCCAATATAAATAGTTTAAAAATTAAAAAAAATATATACTTGGCAGTTTTTAGCCGCCAAGTATTTAATATAAATACTTGGCTGATTACTAACTGCCAAGTATATATAATAGGTATTTTAAAAAATTTCAAAAAATCATAATCTGTATCATTTGTCACATTAAACAAATTTCTTATAAAACAAGCATCAATCCTCGAATCAATCACACTTTATCATATATCAAAAATCCATATAACAACAAGCATACTACACAATACCAAGTAATTAGCAACTTTGTAATTCATATAGTCAGTAATTTACACCAATAAGAGTAAATAGTAACAATGGATTATAGCAACTGAAGTGTATCAAATCCATCTAATTACTTTGTAATTTTCCAATGCAAACCGATTGTCAAGTGGTATAATTCCCTTATTGTATTTTCCAGTGAGCACTCCAGAGGCAAGTGGACTCCACGTGGTGAGACCTAGCCCATAGTTGTTGTAGAGAGGGAGGTACTCAGATTCAACCTGCAACCATACAACACATGAAGAAGTCATAACATAAGGCACACAGATAGAAGGCACACAGTTAAATTTTAATAAACACATACACACAGAACATAAGCAAATCCATGTCATGGAAGCTATAACTGCAGGGGCTGACATATTATTATTCTGACCAATGCAGTCAAATGGTGAAGTCCTCAAAAGCATCACCGACAAGTTGGTAACTAAAGATATCTAAACATCATGTGTTTTAACAATCTAGCCTATTTGGATGCCTACTCCAAATAAGGTACAAAACTTCAAACACCAGCACAAGCAATTTGAGAATATGAAAATTTGTGCTAATATATGTAGAAAAATGATATCCATTAATTTCACTCTCCCAACCAGCTGCATATCTAATAGTAGTTCCCCATTTGTATTCTAATTTGAAGCATAAAACTTGTATTTCCATTCAGGTATCAAAGACCTTGATAAGTAGAATATAAGGTACAAAAGGTATTACACAACATGGGTACAGATCAAACTATTACCATTACCAGCTAATCCATGTCCCTAACATGACTGAAACTGTTTCAGTGAAATTAAGGTACAATCACATCAAAATACATATCACCCATCCAACAATCATCCAAGAAATATAAACGTGATTGATCCAGCTAGTGGTATAAAATTTTCAATTGCCCAACCAAAATTTTTAGAGTTAGCAGTGAGGGAAGAAATGAAAAATGTTCAAAAGCAAAATATTAAAAATAATGATTTAAAAAAGGGGCTTTATAACACTCCCTAAGCACCCTTATCAGCCTTGGCAGCAGTGGCGGTAAGTGCTGAAAAACTTGGTTCTTATAAGGGTAAACAGGGCCATAGTAGAATCATAGAATAACCAATCCCATATAAGCAAGTTCCACAAAATAATCAACATATTTTGTAATCAACTAGTAGCCATAGAAACAGCAAAAAAAAAAAAAAAAAAAAGGAAAATTGCATCTAGAAGTGAAATATGAAATACGAAAAGTTAGGAACTTGTCAACATATACTGCACCTTGCACTCGATGTTGCTGGATATAAGCCATCGGAAGTTGAGCCCGTGAATCTTACTCTGTCACCTGTATTTTTCATTTTCATATAGTTGTCACCGAGTCCGAATCCATGATCAAAAACTTCAAGATGTAAAAGAGTGATGGAAAACCAATAGGTCTCTCCAAGATAAAATCAAACAGGCACATTCTTTGTTTTGTTTTAGGTTTAGGGGCATATCTATTTTGAACACGTGACTTTTAGATGCCCCAGAGGTTGTTGGTATAGCATCAGTCTCAAACTTTTTTTTGAGAGTCTGGGCAAAAGGAAGAAGGGTGATTTGAAGAGCTAGGTGCGTCTAATTCACTGGCAAACAAATTCACACTCTTAGCCAAATCAGCAGAGAAATGATTTTGTTTAACATAACCACATGATTTTTGAGCATTTGATCCATCCTTCAGCAGCTCAGCTTCCTTAGATAAACCATAAACATATTTAAAGTCAATAATTTAGCCACTTATTCAGCCTTTGACATCACTGATGGGTAAAGTTGTAATACCAGAATAGAAGAAATATGCATAATCATGCTACCACAAAGTTTCAACGACCAAAATTTAATTTTCAACAAAGAGACTGTGACATTAACAAAAGATCCTAGCAAAGAAGCAAAAAATAAAGAAGAGTTAATTCCTCTTATTGGAGTCAAGCAGGAAAATTTTTATCTTACACCAAAAGGTGAATGATTATCATATATGAGCAATTTAGCCCCAAATTGGTGAGCAAGTGCCTTTGCCAACATTTCCTGATAGATCTCAGACCCTGAAAAAGATATTCACAGGAAGAAACTTAATGTGAAATTCAGACTGTGAACTAGTAAAGATAACTAAATACCAGTCTTTTGAATGAAAACAGTAGATACCAATAGACTTGCTGGACCAGAAAGCAAAATCCGTGGATTCACAGTGGTTAGCTCTGAAGTATACTTTGCATGTTCTTTGTGCTTCAGGTGTTATATGAAGCTGAAATTAGCACATTTTTTGTATTCACACTGCAAGAGAAAAGATAAAATAAAATAAAAATGGTACAAGTTAATATTTTTTGTAAATCTGCAGATATCTAATTAATTACTAGTTAATTATTATAGACTTTAAATGATTTCAAATAATTTGTCTCCGTTTTAAATGTTTTATTTTTTAAGGGGAAAATGTCTCACCTGCAGTGAGCTATAATTGCTTTCAATTCTTTATAGTCCCTGTCATCTCCTTCATATCCTTCAATAGGGCCCATGGCTTGTTTTGCTGATCAGGTGGTCTTTATATGATTTTTCCATCAATGTATTTACAACCTGGTAAATACACACAACATTAGTTGCATGTCCAACACAACCAAAGCTTAAATTAACCAAATCATATATATGTTAGCCAACCAAAAATAAAAAAGCAAGTTAAATTAGCTAATGAGAAGTAATATTTTAAATGGGTCCCAAGCTGTACAAAGGAGTCATGAGAAATTAAGTTTTAGACCTCCATAATCCTAAATTGTGTGGATCAATGTAAGAATTAGGTATCACTTTGACAACTCCATGGAGACCTATTAAGGTAATAATGGAAAAATTTAGATTTCTTAATCCTGTATAATTATATATATATTGGAGAATTAAGGGCTTGCCAAGAAACTTGTTAGACTCTTCTTCTATCATTACAGCCTAAAAGAAGAATGGATGATGTATCCCACAACAATAAAATTCTTTGTTTGGCCTCCTCCAAACTAACACCATAATATATAATATAATAATTTAAAAGGGGTAACAAGTATCAAAAAGAAAAAAAAATTGTACCGTGTACAACCATCAACTAATTAATCAAAAAAGTAACAATTTCATAGCCGACTTTCAATCGTAAGTCTTGGTCTCTTTGAAAGTTGATTTTGCTCCAAGAAAATTCAGTTGCTCCTCTGGACTTTTTCTGTCATGGTAATAGTACATTATAGCTTAGATACAAACACAAGAAATTACAATCATTATTGACACTCTTAGGCGAATCTCCATTGAAAAAAGAGATCCAAAACATAACAAAAAACTGCAACTGGAAAGACAAAAAGAAAAAAAAAATTATTAAAAGTAACACATGTAAGAAAGTAATTAAACTTGTTAGATTGGGGACACTAAAAAGCATGAGCATTATTTTCATATACCGACTACGTTTGATATGGAATATTTTCAAGCTTTGAGAAAAACCAACCTGTTTAAATTCTTTGTCGACATAGCATCTCCCCTTGATATTAGAGTTAACCAAACCATTATTTGTCACTGGAAATCCTTTTTTTCCCCGCACAATATACCTAATCTTCTCATGTTTATCATATTGCACCCTTACTCCAAGGCTTGCCGATAGCTACAAATAATTGCCAGACGCGAAAAATACAGTCTAAAAAAAATAAGTCTTAAAAATTTACAGGATAACAGCATGTGAGAACATACATCTGGGTAGAAGTGTGTTATCATTGCACTGACATAACTTGGAGATCCCACTATGGTATCTAGCTCTCCATGAACCTAAAACAAACACACATATACATAAAATTACTTGTATGAGCTAAAACTATACATTCAACTACAAGTACAACCCTTAAATAACAAATGTTAGCACCATTCTGTAATTGGTGTTCAATTACGCATTCATAAGAACAACACATACATTAAACAAATAGATCAACAAAACCCAATGAAGCTGCAGCTGAGGGGATTGCAATTGCAAGAACAAAACAATACACAATCACTTCCTAATGTACTCAGAAGCAATCACTCACACCAAAATCTACTTAAGACCAAAACAATTATCAAAAAGAATGAAACAATTCATTAAAATAATAAGAAACATCAACAAGAATAGAGAAACAAAAAGCTGTGTACCTGCAAGTGAGTTTTGGAATCGATAGGGAATTTCTCCTTGGTGTGGATTCTTAAAGCTTTTGAGTCTCTTGCATATCTTAAAGAAGTCTCCATTTCTTTTTCTTTTCAGGTCAATACAATTGTAGCAACAACAACAATAACAACCAAAACCAAAACCCTAGCTATGGAAGGGAGGCAGAGAGTCAGACGAGTAGATAGCTCTCCTTCACTGGAATGCTACGCTATGCTATTGTCTATGTACTCTGTTATCTTCCAGGTTTCTAGATAATACTGACACCATAATAAAACATGTGAGATATACTTTATTGTCCAATCACATCATTCTGTGTAATCTAATGGCTTTTGTTGAAAGCTGAAAGAAGAAGTTTCTACTCCATGAATATGAAAGTTTCATGCTAACTTTGTTCAAAAAGTTGACAGATATTAGACACCAAACTCACCACACTAGAACTACGGGTAGAATGTGAAACTAAATGACCTTGCTTGAACTACTTTTTGCATGCATTTGGCATTTCATTACAGGATCATGGTTTGTGACATCTATTTACTCCACCTATTATTTATATGCAAGATGCAGGATTCTATATGTAAAACTTACATTCTCGTGCAACTCAACGTCAACAACCACTCCATAGTAAATCATGAAAAGCAAGTTGTTCCAAGGTGAAGATGTCAACTGTTCCAATACCACCTGAAACAATATATTTCAAAATTTTAGAATGATTGCTTCTTTTGTCTCTATATTCACTTCAACCAGAAGAATCTTGCATTGAAGAGCCTGTGGTATTCACATAGGACACAGGAATAGCTTCAATTAGTATGATTAATTTTGGGTCAAAATAATATTTGATGTAACTTCCTTATCTGGATCTGGAAGATTACAGCTTTTGTAGTTGTACAGGCAGTAATTTACCTTCTGGGTAACTGTTTTTGTATCCTTCTTCCCTTTTAAAATTTTATACAGTATTAGATGCAAGAAATGTCCGAATGGTCCAAGATATGCAATTCCAAATACTTGTATTAAGCCATATTAAACAGATGTTTGGAGATAAATATAAAAGGACAACACAAACATGCATGTAAATCAAAACTTTAGCAGTTGCTATGCGTACATATATACGGTAACAAAGGTTAGCCATTTCTTTTCTTCATCTTCCATTTTAATACCACCTGATATTGTTTGCTCCGAACAGGCAGAGGCCCAACAGAAAGAAGATGAAACCAAATTTAAAACAATTGGTGAAATCAAACTAACATTAATTATATATAAGGTAGGTCAAAAGAGAAAATATTGTTATAATTCATTTATAAGGTAACAAGGGTTCCTATGCCATCATGAAACACTTGATGAGACCAAAGTTCCATTTTTTGTTATTGATCATTTGAAAAAGAGTCTGGAGTTACTATTGCTCTCTAGAACAAAACAATAGATAACAAAATTAAAAAAAAAAAAAAAGTGTGATGACGGATTAAAATCCAGGCAAGCCTGAGTGTGCTGAAAGCAAATTAAACCCTCTACATGTCCACCCATAGCCAGTCATCCGGTTTCCCAATTCCCAATCTAGCAATATTTGTTTACAAGCCTTCACTGAGATAAACCACCGCACTTAGAAATCCAGCTACTATATGCAACCCAAAAGCAAGTGAAAGCATCTAATTCAAAAGTAATTATAAAGCAACATCTACTCACAGTTCAACCAAAATCTATATGGACAAACGGACTACCTTCTCATTCAACTATATCCTAGAAACAGTAGTTGTTCTTATGCCAGTAAGTAGATTTTCGCAAAGCTATATGTTCGATACAAAATAAAAGACCAAACAATGCAAAATTGCCTGATTTGTTGGGAACGTCAATAACCCATAATACAAAGAAAATATGAAATGAGCACAGTGTCCCTTATGTCCTGCGACAGTACCAGTAAGCATTCGCTCATCAATATAATAGGGGTACTTACTACTAACTCAATAGTCATGGATAAAACAACACAGTGAAGACAATAATATCAGTATACAACACTGCAATTATTCAATTAATTTGAAAATATACACATAAAGAAGATGAGATGAGAAAGAAACTAACCACTTTCAGAACTAACTGCCTCAATTGAAGTTTCTGTATACAAGAGAGTTTCTGCGCAATAATATCACTTATTGCTGACAAAATCGCTTCAGTTATTGCCTGCACAAAAATTAAAAATTGTCACCAAAATTCCCAGAAATTAAAACAAGAATTACGAGATCATCTTTGAAAGAAAAAAGAATAAACCCATTAACAACAAAAAGAAAATAAAAAATAAAAAAAATCAAGCTTTAATTTCTCACTCTTTCCTCCACTTTCTCAACCACCAAACAAGAAGATTATGCAACACAAGACAAATCTATCAGAGAAGACATAAAAAACAAGAGAAAAAGGGTACTTGACAAGTTTGATTGTAGGTGTATGGGTTTCTTAGGATTTGACAAACCTCTCTAATAGCACCCTTCCAAGAAACTCATTGTGATCCCACACCACCCTTCTTGGATTCAGATTTAGGAGCAACAGCTGTAGCATAGTCACTTATGCTTGAGAGGAAATAAGTAAAGGGAGTAATGCGCGCATGGTGGAAGGTGAGGTGGGGGAGGAGTGAGAGAAGGGGAACTTGGAGGTGGATTGGTGAAAAGAAAAGCAGCAAAATGTGGATGTGAGGCTGCATGAAGCCATATGTTAGGCTTTAAAGGACAGGAGCGAGAGAGGAGATAAGGAAACCCAAAAGTGAAGAGCAAAATGAGGTGAAGAAGTGAGACGGCTAGGGCAAAAGTGTGGGAATTTTTTTATTTTTATTATATGTATATACTTGTCACAAATATAAGAATGTGATAAATATGATTTTGAAGTCAGGACAAAAAATGCCAAATATGAGTAATAGGTGAGTTTGACCTCCAAACAAGTGTTATAGATATCACTTTTTAAAAAAACTGTCAAATAAGAAAAATAGAAACGGTCAAATATGTGAAAAATTCTTGTAGTGAATAACATGTGTTTTCCATGTATAGGGATACGAAAACTTGTAAATACATTTTCTCTTGGATGCATTGGTATATATGCATACGTCGTTCCATTCCACTCATACATGAATGTTTTACATTGATACATGAATGTTTTATGCATTGACGAAGCACATAAATGAATGTTTTATACATGATTGTTTTATACATAGACAAAATCTCATAAATGAAAGTTACTCATTTGAACTAGCCTCCAAAGGAGTAAAATAAGTAGGCTACGTCGCTTACAGTAAACAAATAATATGACATAGATAAAAAAAAATCCCTTTGCCTACATTTGATAGACATCATCCCCTGTCATGATGTGGAATTGGGTTTCGGCAAGTTTGACGATTGTGCACGAAACTTCCACACCGCCACAAGTTCGAGACGACCTAGACTCACCGACAGAAGGGATTCGATTCCTCTGAGGATGATCGATTGATCACCTCATGACTGGCGGTAGAACCACTCTGTTGCGTGCCTTCTCAAGAACCATCCAGTCCTCACTAACTCCAATAGGAACAACTGGTAGAGCATATGTATGTAGTAATGTTTAAGTCGTATACCAATAGGCACAATAATCATGGCATGTCAGCAGATTCATACATTTGCAAACAGCTAATACATGTTCACACGGAAAATGATCAAGATCAAACACCCGGCATGTACATGTCTGAGCGTGCATGTCAATGATGCTAACACGGTCGTTGCCTCGCACCTCATACATAATAAGAGAGATACCGCTAACCCTTATACGTTCTCTCTCTTTTAAACACTCTTCTATCAACTTATTAGCCTACGGCGAGAGATGTAATTATGAGTTAGCAAATAACTGTTGACGCTCATAGAACCATGCTGCAAGTTCATCCGGTAATAATCTGCTAACAATATAACCATGAGGAATTGTGCATGTCATAAGCAGCTGTTCATCGACTCAGTTATATTTGTTGTCATGATGTTATACCGTCAGCCACGAAACTGTGAATGTGCCCATTTATCAACTCCAATCTCTCGAAGATAAGTTGCTACTGTTGGCATTTATGATTCAATTTGTCGCATATGATAGTTGAAATCAGCACAGTGATATGTCTTTGTAGTTCGGGAGTATATATCCAACAAAGTCTTGTCCTTGAACGTTGCCTTCAAGTTACCCTTCAGATGATGAGTGCACAATCCATGCAGTGCATAAGAAAAAAACTACTATAACAGCTCGTTCAATCCTACGATGGCGGTCAGAAATGAAAAGAAGATCTCTGACATTTCCAACAACATGATCATGTAGCTATCTCATGAACCAGTTCCACGAGTCATCATTTTCAAAATGCCCAACTCCAAATGCCAATGGGTATATTTGTTTATTTCCATCCATACAAGAAGTCAAAAACATTGTACCTCTATATTTCCCTTTCAAGAAAGATCCATCAACTGCAATATAACTGGCCTAATTGATTATGCAAATCCAGCAATAGAGGCCGCCATACTCATGAAAAAGTATCTAAAATGGTTGTTGTCATCAGTTTCTAAACTCATTTTGGTCCCCGGGTTTGCTTTCTCAATCATGTACATGTACTGGGGGAGTAGCATGAATTATTGCTTATGAGATCCATGAAGTTCTTGCAAAGCTACCTCCTTTGCCCTCCATTCCTTGTTGTATGTGATATTAACACCCAATGACTCCTAAACATCAAACATAATATCCTTCGGACAATAAATTCTCCATGCCTCAAAGAATTTGCTATTAATATGTTTGCCTATGACATGTACAGTTGCTTGTTTGTGATTTGGGTGAAGTCCGGCTCCGGAGCATGTGTGATGGTTCTTATACTTTTTCATTTGGAAGAAATGTGAATCGGCTACCTTTGTGGCACGTAAATGTCATTTACAAGATGCAGCATGGCAGACAACTCAAACCTTGTTTTGTTGGAGTTCCTCACCTTGAATTGAAAGTTGCGTCTTAATGCCAAATTTGATAACTTCTTACGAAGCTCCGTTTTGCTGTTAAACATTTGCCCAACCGCAACCTCAATCCCATCAACTACAAACGATGAAGCATTATCGCCATCTGCAGATAACGAATACACAATAGGTGGCATCCATCTAAATGTGTTAGCCTGACGGCTATATTTTTCAGAGCCCAAATTAGCTTCTTCATGTATAGGATTTGCATCCATTCTCGGCTCATTATTCGATACTGGATCTTGTTGATGTCCGTGTAGTAGAGGAGTAGGTGCAGAGTGAATTGGAGAAGGAATGGTAAACGGCATATCCTGGTTCACAGCATTGAAGATCTCTGTTTGTTCATCATCATTCAAATATGAACCATCTACATCCTGCCCATCAATAATAAAATCATCTAAACCCTCGACATCATTCTCAATACGAATAATGCAATCATCATTCTCATCGTCACCATGCTCACTAACATCATCACTACTATCATCATAATCTTCATCATTAACATCATCACTAGCATTATAAAAATCAATATTACCTAAACTCTCAAACTCTCTAATGCTATCGAGATGACGTACTAATCTCGATGGCATGGATAGGGGCACTGCTTCTTCATTTTCAACTAACACCCCAACTGACTCATGTCCTGCATGCCCTGAACATTGCTCAAACTCAATACCAATGTCATCATTCAATTGTGGTTTCCACTTGCTGAGTGAAACAAAAAGGGATGAGAAGATCATTGTCGCCTTCGTACTGCATCGAATCTTGACCTCTATCTTTGCTTCTCTCTATCTTCAACTTTAACAGTTAAAAAATGGTGTATATGATCGTTGGTCCTCCAAACAATGTTGTATAAAATAAAACATCTTTGTCAGTCTCAATAGGAGTCGGCATTGGCAGAATACCCTTAAAAGCAAATTGAACCTCTAAAGTCATGTTATGTTTACGAAGATCCTAACCCATTTCAGTACTAATACACTCAACCAACTCATTATAGGTAGCACACCTACGAATTATCAATTGCTTGACCCTCCGACCAGTGTACAAATAACCATCATTCTCTTGTATAGTCCAAGAACCATTGTATAGAATAAGGATGCGTAAAGTTTTCATATCTTGTATGAAAAGACATATCATATAAGGTCCATAGACAATCCTTACAAAATTGCTTAAATAGGTAACAAAAACGACAATTCTGTCCAAACGCTCAACATATCTCGACAGAATCTAACTCGATGCTCAACACTCGACACACGACTCGCTGAATCGCACTCGACACACAAACACGACTAAATACACATCCAACAATCGTCTCTATCGACACTGCACTCGACGCACTAACTCAACACTCAATCGTAGACTTGACGAACCATACTCAACACACAAACTCGACTTACTGCACATCCGACAAGTGATGTTGTCGAAACTGCACTCGACGCACTAACTCGACACTCGACCGTAGACTCGACACATTTTCTCGACACTCGACATTACCTTTGAACATGTCGATAGTAGATCCGACACATTGAGTGAAATCGCTCGACAAATCGTGTCTTCTTGCCCGTTGACTGCGTTACCAGATTTTCTCAACGAATTTGCAATTTCCAGCAAATTTTGACACAAACCGCACTATCTCTAAACTTAGTTCAGATACATATCCCTATTTTAATCTACATAATGCGGTTGACAATTACCGAAACAATAAATAACGAAAACTTTATAAGCTACTTCAACATTCTTGCGCCATTTAGAGAGAGATTAAGGAGAGTTTGTCTTACCTTGTTGCTCAGCTTCAACTCTACGATTAAACAATGAGATGAAATGAAACAAAACTATTGAAGAGTGTTTCGGACAGTGCAGGAAGGAAGGAATCGAGTTGTGTTTCGTATCTTTCTTCCTTCTTTTCTAAATTGAATTATTAAGGGCATTTTGATCATTTTACGCGGAAAGTATCTATGGTATAAAAATTTTCCATGATGTATCTTATTTTCACCACAGGCCCCTAATTGTGCCTATTTTTTCAATTTTCCCTAGAAATATGCATGGTACATCAGATTTTGCCTCATACAATGAAGACTTTTTCTTTACACCAGTAGACAAATAATTGGACAATCGAACCTCATTATTTATAACACTAGATTTTTTTCTTCAGGAAAATACATTGTTTCTGGAGAGGTAACAGAAGAGTTTACATGGAAATTTATATGCAACATATGAAGTGTTTGAGAAATTTAGGAAAATTACGCTTGTTGTTTTCTAATTATATGTATATGAAGTAGTGATATATGGATTTGCAATGATTTGGTTGAAGTGGATATTCTAGTTTTTATAGATTTCTTGTTAGATGTTACACTGAGACCATTTGCTCCCACCTTCTCATGCTTGAAGATGCAAAATTTGCGTGGGCAATTGAAAATTGATATTAAGCCAGAACTAGCGGGGCAGCCTAATTGAATTATGATATTATAAAATGATAATATACGTTTGAAAGATAAACATATACGTTTGGTGAGATAATTTTGAGAGATTTATTGAATAAGTATAGATTTTAATGATTTGCTCACGGATTGTGAATAATTGTCAATGCCTTTGCTGCGGTATTGGCTTGGCTTACTTTCCACGATGAGGTAGAAAATGAGGGACTGGCTATAGTATAACAGTTGTACTATCCTATAAAATCGTAAATAAATGAATAAGAATTATAAATGATTATATGAAAATTATAAATTATAATTATATAAAAATTATAAATCAATAAATAAAAATTATATTATAATTTTTATATCATTTATTTATAATTTTTATATATTTATTTATAATTTTTGATATAATTTTAAAAAATTGATGTATGACATAACGGGCGTACAGTAATCATCTCCAAAAAAATATGAAAAATGATGCCACGTAGAAAGTTTAGTGCACATTGTACCCCACATGCAATTTTATCGACAATTTTCTGTAAGTATCCGTAAAATTTATTGTAAAGCACAAAATTAATTGGTAGTTCAAAGGCACTCAATTTATTGGAAATTTATATATTATCGAATCCATAATGAACATCGGTGTTTTTTGGCAATATATATAATTTTAAACACATAATAAAACTTTGTCTAGCCAAGAGGTAATATTTTGGAAAAATTGAGAAAATAGACACAATTAGGGGGCCTTGTTGAAAAATAGACACATCCTGAAAAATTTTCATGCTATAGACACTTTCTTGACAAAAAGACTCGAATACCCTTTGAAATTCAATTTATTCCTAAACTCTTTATTTCCCTCTTTCCTTCACTTACCAGTTATCGTGTCCTATTTCCATAACCATGTCGTATTTTCATAACCGTCTGTTGTTGTCTAGCTTCCAATACACTGTCAAAAGTGCAATCCGAAACGCAGCAAGAGGAACGAGAAACTTATTCTAGGTTTGGGGATTTGGGGATTTGAGGTAGATTTTAGGGATTTTGAATTTGAGGATTTGAGTTTGAGTTCGTATTTCGTATTTATTCTGTGTTTGTGGGGCTAAATGAAATGTAATTTGATTGACTTTTTGGTTTGATGTGTGTAAAAATGGTGAAAATCGACGCGTTTCTTCGTGATGAAGAAGACACTCGACATGTCGAGTTATGTCGGATGCAAGTAATGTCGAGTGTCGAGTTGTGTCGGATGCAAGGTAGTGTCGAGTGTCAGATTAATGTGTCTTCGAAAATAGACTGTTATCGAGAATCCAGCACGACTCAACACATACGTATCGAATGTCGAGTTGTGTCGGATGCAAGTAATGTCGAGTGTTGAGTTGTATCGGATGCTAGATAGTGTCGAGTGTCGGATTAATGTGTCTTCAAAAATAGACTGTTATCGAGAATACGACACGACTCGACACGACTCGACAAATATGTGTCGAGTGTCGAGTTGTGTCGGATGCAAGGTAGTGTCGAGTTGTGTCGAATGCAAGGTAGTGTCGAGTTATGTCAGATGCAAGGTAGTGTCGAGTGTCGGATTAATGTGTCGAGCGTCTGTCCAGCAAGCACGCAAGTCTTCGCACGATATATAGCTTTAATTTCTTTTTAGTCCCCATAGTTTGTAATTTGACCATTTCATCCCCGAAAAGAGTGTTAGATGCAAGTAATCGGATGCAAGTAATTTCAAAGGGGGTATTTGAGTCTTTTTGTCAAGAAAGTGTCTATAGCATGAAAATTTTTCAGGATGTGTCTATTTTTCAACAAGACCCCTAATTGTGTCTATTTTCTCAATTTTTCCTAATATTTTCTCTGAGCCGCCGCCTGTATGTGCTGTTGCAATCCTCTAGAAATCATTTCAAAGAAATTTAACGGACATTTCTTGGAACCTGGAACTTTATTTTGGTGTGTGTGGTTATAGAATATTAATTTGTGCCTAAAAAATATTTTATTATATTTGTGTTTAGTTAACCATATATAATTTCATTATAATTTTAAACACATAATAAAACAGAGATTTTGTATAAATGAATATATCGGGATATATAGTCGATGCCCAATTTCTATGGTATTGGCTTGACTTTCCTCGTAGGACCCGGGAAATGACATTTGCCAAGTGAACTGATAGTTTAGTGCCACGACTAGTGCTATTAATAATTTTCCCTTATCATTACTCAAAGTTTTCGTCTCATGCGACATTCAGAATTGGCCGGCCCCATAACTAAAAACGACTTGAAAACCACAATTCAAAGATACCTAGCTCTATTTATATGGACCCGATTTTGTCGTGTGGAGTATTAACAAAGAGAGTTAGCTACAACTCTTATAAACTAAACACATAGACCCACACTTAATAATATAATCAGATTTATGTGTTAAAGTAAATCTTATTAGATCTCTGAATGTTTAATTACCAAATCATTTTTAAGAGATTACCCACTTTATATATTCATTGCGTTTTGTCTTTTGTAAGACGTGTAACTTATTAGTCCAGCATGGGAAATTATAGGGACCGCATTCATTATTGAGGGCTTGTTGAACCGCTCTCCAAGTCGGTAGCGGTGGACTTAAGACTTTGCCTAAATTGGGGTACTAGCCCCTAGCGAGTATCTATTTATAACAAATTTGACATAATTTTTTATTTGCTAATGGTATCTTAAATATTTTTATTTATAATCCCAATCATTAGTATTAGAATTCAAATTTCAAGTCCAAAGCCGAGATTTGTAATCAAATATTGCAAATTAATTTCATAATAACGTTATTCTTAATTGTTAGAAATGATGTTGAACTTGAAAAGTAAATTTTCTTTAAAATGTACCATAATAATTGTTTCCCAAAAAAAAAACTTATCTCATAATAAAAATTACTTTTATAAAAAATAAATAAATAATGTCAAACATAAATTTTTTTAATGATTTTTATTAATTTTCATACTAATCAATACAAGTAAACCATAAAGGGAAGACATTATACAATTAAAATATATAACTTATATTATACTGAAATTCATATATAAAACGAGTTAGTTATTAACGTTTACCAAAAATTCTTTGAATTCGTATTCTTTCAGTAAAGATTGATTATTTAGCTAAAAACTATAATATACGAAGAGAAAAAAAAGAGGGACTTGTAAGTGGCATGCGGGTGAAAGAAGGGAAACTCCTGAAAATATGAAAGAAAAACACGAAAGATAAAATGTAGATATTGTTTCTTTAAGAAAAGTCTAATATTAAACTAATAAAACTAAAAGGATAAAAGAAAATTTAAATTTTTTTGGATGAATCCGGATCCACCCAGGTCCCTTCTTGGATCCCCTGCCGGACCTTTGCTGTGGTGCATCTTGGCAACACTCCAAAAAGTGATCTGCCAGTTAGTGGAGATCTAACCGCAAAAAGATGTGGCATTTTGTTTAATTAACTTTACAGTAAATCGGTAGCCTATAAAGTTAATTAAAATCTGAATAAAACAGAAAACTAACTCTAAAAATTTAATTAAAATCTGAACCTAGAGTTGGATACATCTAACGATGTGACTTATGTTTAGAATAAAAATAAAAATAAAAATGGACGACAACAAACACTTACACTAATTTACTGAAAGGTAGAGGTGAGAAATTTTTAAAACACATTTAAAAAAACATAGGTTGGAAACAAAAAATAATAAGTCAGCCCATTGTTTGCGTCGACGTAAAGAAAATCTAAGAATCTTGTTTAAATTGAATTTTAGCTTCAATCTGGGAGTAACTCGTATTAGTTTTAACTAAATTTTGTTTTCTTATGAGGTTAATTTTTGGGTTTTAAAGGGGCAAGTAAATTAATTAATTTTTTATTTTTTATTTTTTTAAAAGCGACTTTTTGAGAAAAGGGTTGTGAAGAGGAATTTTAGGGATTTAAATAGGCTTGGAACCGGGGCTCGGGGGAGGGGGGTGGGGTGGGGGTTGGGTTGTACGGGGCACCAGATAGGCAAAATTTTTTTTTCAGTAGATTCGTATCTGCCCCGCCCCGCCCCGCTCTATTTACAAATTTTTTCATATATTTCTTATAAATATTCCATTAAATATGATTATGTTCATTAATTAAAACTATTCCCACTTAATTATTCAATGTTGTCCTAGATTGAGTTATATAGATTGGTAATTTTAAATTAGACAAATTAAACAAAAATTAAAAAATTAAAACAAAATAGAGGAAGAGAGACAAACCTGAGTTACACTGACAGAGAAGCGATTAGGCTTGGCAGAGCTGGAAGGATGACGAAAGGATGCAGCCATGGACTGTGGCGGCGAGTCGTGCGATGACAGAGGATGGTGCAGCACAGCCGTGGATCGCGGTGGTGAATCAAGATGATAGAGGCGTCAAGGAAAGTCAAGCTTAAAGACGAAGGTCAGGCTTGAAGAGATTCATGAACGGTGTAACATCGTGGAGTAGCGACGCCGTGACGGTGGATAGAGGAGAGGAGATCCAGAGAGATTCAGGGAAGGGTGGCGAGTGTCGACGTTGGGGATTTGAGATTGGCGGTGTGGATGCAATTTATGAAACTTATATATTTTGTCTTTTTTTGGAAACCCATTTATATTAAAACTTAACAAAAGAGCCCTTATTAATTCTATGAGTCCTTATATTTTAAATTATTTCATTTATACCCTTATATTTTGCGGTGCAGGTCACACGGGGCTAGACACTAGACCCAACCTCGGACCCCCTTCGGGCGGGGGAGTATATTTTGAGCCCTATATCCTCCCCAATGATAAACCTGTCCCGTTTATATAGGTCTTACTAAGGGCCCGGACTCATCGGGTCAAATGCCCAAGCCTAGATTTAAATAGCCCATCCTATTTTTTTAGGAAATATCTACAACTTTTGAATCTCGGTGATGTGAAAAAAAAAGATTAACCATATGTCATCACCTATATATCTGGTTCTTGATTGACATGATTCATATAGGAAAAATTAACAAAATGGCCCAAGTTAAGGGGTCTATTGGAAAATAACCCACTCTTGTAAAATTTTCATGCCATGGACCTTTGGACTTTGAAATGACCTTAGTGCCCTCCGTAATTTAAATAATGAAATCTTTGTGATTTGTATATCCTCATTTCCATCCCTGCTTAACCGTCCACTGTCGAAAGCTCACAAACACTTCATACTGGCATTGCCATCATAAACCAGCATTGACATCGTAAAACGACATTTAGAAACTGAAAAAACAAGGTCTTATAAATAGAAGGATTTTGGGATTCAACAACTGGTCACGAGCAGAGAGGCGGTTGGTGTTGCTAAGAGACTGAGATTAAACCTGACCCAGTAAGTCTCTTGTCCTTCATTTTTGTTTCAATTTTGTGTATATTTTTTAATGCTAAGTTGATCAACATGTAGGTCTTCTGCTATGAATGGATTGTCGATAGTTGTTCAACCTTTTTTTTGCATTTTAAAATTTCAAATTTTGAACTTGAATTTATAGGGATTTAATTTTTTTTATGGGAATATTTGTATGTTGAATGAGTTATACATGGTGTAATTTGTGTTAATATATTGTTTTGATGGATGATTTTAACCTGTTGTGGGAAAAAATTGAGTTTTAAAGGTCGATGATGCGAGGTTGAAGACGAAGATTGACACTCGACTCTAGTCACTTAATAAAAGGACGAAGTGACGTCAAGTATCAGATTAAGTCTTGAAACTTTACTTGCTTGTATCTCCACACTAGACATCATAAATTGACAATAGTTGCATGTTAGATTATTTTGTCCAGTGTCAAGCTTGAGTCTTTATATATTCAATTTGACACTCGACTTCGCTCAATTTGGTGTCAAGTGACCGTAGTTGAGTGTTGAGCTTCGTCCTCAGTGTCAGAAGCATGTAGTTTGACACTCAGTGTCAGAAGCATGTAGTTTGACACTCAGTGTCAGAAGCATGTAGTTTGACACTTGACATAAGGAAAACTGACAAAAGCTGTATGTTAGATTTTTTTTGTCTAGTGTCAAGCTTATGAATCAACACTGAGATGGAGCTTGACACTCGATATCCATACTGTCGGTTGTCAGATTCCATTATCCGATAGACAACTGTTGTGGAACACTTGACAGAATTAAGTATATTGAGCATTGTCGAGCGTTTTTTAGTTTTGTGTTTTTTGTCCCATTTTGTGGTATATTTTGGTTGAATAAAAGTTGCTTTGTTTTTTTTTTTTTAGTGTCCATATGGCAAATGCTCATGGGCTTACATTCAACTTAAAACTCCATACGACAATCACTACCATACGATAATAATAAATATGACTAGTTTAGCATGTACAGAGTGGGTCCAAGAGAAGTTGAATGATCGATAGAAGGAGATGTTTAGGGGCACATGTTTCGGGCATTTGTTAGACGTTCACCCTCTTACCTTCCCATCACAATTGATTCATCATGTCTTATTAAGAGAGGAGGAGACTCATGGGTTCAATAATAAGATGTGGTTTCTAATACAAGGTATCACTCATATACTTGTGTATTTAAAAAAAATTCATAAAAAATGTTATCAACCCATAATTTTTCTAATGATTCATACATATGTTCAATATAGGGTGGGTAATACGCTTTTTAGCCTATGAGTTTGGTATTGTGATTGGTTTGAAATTTGGTTTGAATTTGCCAAGCATTCCCGACAATCATTGCAAGTGTAGATTATTTTACGATTATTTTGGGCCAAAGCAAATTTCATTGAAGCTATTTTATGAGAAGCTGGAGAGATTAAATCTATCTCCAATCCTAGACGAAGACGTTGTAAAACTGGCCTTGTATTATGTGTTTGAGCCTTTTTTTTCTTACACGGGATAGGCGTCGGTTCATTTCGGTTAAGTGGTTAAACTTTGTGGACACATTAGATAGATTCAATGAATATCCATGAGGCACAAATTCTTACAAAATGACCATTTGTAATATGAAGAAAGTTATACCTAGGAGTTTAGCAAAGTAT
The DNA here is from genome assembly GCA_013180625.2 of Boswellia sacra. NCBI lineage: Eukaryota > Viridiplantae > Streptophyta > Magnoliopsida > Sapindales > Burseraceae > Boswellia > Boswellia sacra. The sequence continues at coordinate 26,785 of SNVD02009822.1, forward strand.
AAGGCAAGAAAGGTAGAGAAAGAGGAGCATGACGTAAAAAGGTATAGCATAGGAGGTTGCCCTTATGCTATTAAGGTAAAATGAATTATGGTTTGCTTTAATATTTCAACATTTTATTGCCAATTAATTACAAAAACATTGCACTAAATCTTGATTTTCTCTTCACAGACTTGGTTTTATAAGGCAGTGCCATATGTTGGGTTGACACATCCGAAAAGGATTGTCTCCCAAGTATAGGAGTGTCGAAGTAATAAAACCCGGTGAGACCGGGGTCGATCCACGAGGAAGGGAATTTTAGCGCTATAAATTATAAGCTAAGCAAATATTATGTGGATGATTCAAAGGGATGGCAAGATAATATCAACAAATATGAGTAAAGAACAAGTTCTTAAACAATAAATGAGAATAACACAAGAGAAATTAACATAATAATAATGAGAGCCAAGGTTAGGGGATCCACCCTTGATATTTCGAATAAGGATAAACAAACCATTTTAGTTATATGAATTATATTTGCTTTGTTACCAATATTTATACCACTACTTGTAAATGGGTTCAAGCATCTAATGTGTCAATCTCCATATGTCGACAACAAATCAAGGTTACTAACTAGATTCGTGTCAGTAAGGAAAAACCATACGACATCTAGAAAGGATCCAAGCATTTGATGTGCCAAGGATTATCTACAATGGATCAAGACCTTCACTTTACACGCGGTGTCAAGATTGATTAAGAAAGTAAATATAAATCATATAAAATAAACAACATAAGATTATGATAATTAAGCACATATCAAGGGTTAGAGAATCCTTACTCTCATATCAAGGGTTTCACCCTTTCACCTTAGCAAGAGAGAAATTAGAAGGACATTATAAGAGAAAGAAAACAAATTGCAAGAAAAAGGAAATTCATTAATAACATTAACACACAAAAGAGAAAAACACAATAACAAGAGATACACAATACAAGATCCCAGCTAAGGCCAAGATGCCTTAATGGGTCACAAGGCACCTCTATTTATAGATACATTCAGGGGCAAACTTGTCAAATTACAAAGGAATAATTGTCAAATATTGGACGCACTAACTTTGACAATTGGGATAATTAGGTGAACCGACTTTGACCACCAATTTTGACCTTGAATTATTGAGAATTTTAATCACATGTCTTCATGAAAGTCGTAGATATTTCTCTCAACTTTCTACAACATCTTGATTCATATGATTTGGATACGTATTCTGAGAGATATAGTCAAAATACTGAGGCATGGTCAAGCTAGGTCGAATCTGCAGATGGGTTCACTTCAAGCCCATTTTTGGTCCACTAAGAGCCCGAATTTGATGATGCTTGTGAAATACAATCTTGTAGATAATTGAATCAGCTTTCCAAAACATTAAGATTTGTACCATTCTGATCTATAAATAGAAAGTGATACCTATTTTACCAAACCTGTAACAAAACCAAAATTAAGAGAAAGTTAATTCCAAAGATGCAAAGGCTACAAATATACTTAAGTTGATGAATTTAATGACACTATTAATGCAATATGATGAATTAAGCTCTTATTAAACATACATATTTAAATGTTCATCACACCCCCCAACCAGCTTATTGCTAGTCCATAGCAATTAAAGCGTTATTATTTAGAAGTGATTTATAGAATTTTACATCCAAGGTGGTCATTATTGCACTCTCCTTGATTTTATCCAAATAAACAAACTCTCAATTGATTTTTTTTAAATGACTCATGTACCCTTCAGTCAAGATATCAACAAACCTTCTTTTTGTGTCCAGTCGACACATGATTATGGGGCTTATTAGAAAGAAGCCATATCGGTTCTAATATTTGTTAAGGCTAACAACCTTAGGTAGGGGGCATTCATTCATTTTATATATATATTTTTTTTCTTTTTTTTCTTTCTTTCTTTCTCTTTTTTTTTTTTTTTTTTTGGTGAAAGAATGCATCTTTAACCCATGTAGCGAGCCTTAGGCTAATGACTCCCAGACCAGTTGGCCTTAGGGCATTAGGTGTTAAGACAACCCTACAAGCTTAACGACTTGGATTGCCGATGCTTTATTTTTGCTTAGAAACTTGTGGATAGTGCAATGTTCAATCCCATTAAGCTTTCTACTTAATTCATGTAGCGAGCTTTGGGCCAATAGCTCCCAAACCAGTTGGTCTTAAGGTATTAGGTGTTAAGGCACCCCTCGGGTTTAATTGCTCGAATTAAGGAGGCTACGAGACCAAACTTATCCACAATTGCTATCTCTCTTTATTTTTCTTTTTTTCTTTTTTTCACTTTTTTTTTTAACTTTCCCCTTCCTTTTGTTGTTATCCTAAACAAAACAAAAGAACTCAAATATTGCAACATTTCATTTCGCCACCTATAATCATGCATCAAGGTATGTGTGTGTGTGAAGAAAGGTTCATAAATACTTGCTTAATGGGTACATAAGCACACAATTTATTAAATGATACGGTTGTGAGAGTTCATAGATTTGAATAATTCAAAGTGAAATGAATAAGACCTCCTTGTTATAAAATTCAAAAATCAAAACTAAATAATATAAAGTTAGTTAAAATAAGTCTTCGAAAAAACAAAATGACAAATTGGTTAGAGTGTGTTTCAAGAGTTCAAACTGGCCCTCCCTACTCTGCCATTCCTGACCCAGAATGCGTCTCAAGAGGATTTGAACTCCTTACACCGCACTCTAAATCTAATTACTAACTCGCTTTTCTTTTTTTTGCAAGAAAAAGAAAATTCAAGACACACTTATGTCTACTATCTTTCTCCCCAACCAAATGAAACATTGTCCTCAATGTTTAAATATAGAGAGATAAGCCATAGGAGACATTACCTAAAGCTTCTGTTATTCAAGAGAGATGACCTGAAAGCTCATAAAATAAAATGCTAAAAATAAAATAAAAGACAAGAAAAAAATCACAAACGGAGATTCAGATCCAATTTGCACTTTTTGTTTTGCCCTCCTGACCAATTAATTTGAGTACTAGCTGGGTCAGGTTCATACTTGACTGCTTGTAATCTGTCCAGTAACTCACCAGCAGAAGTGACAGAAACAAGGATCTTTCTCGTCGAATGAGGGATAAAATTTTGTTCCACAGCTGCATCAACAAAACTTATTAAAGGATCAAAGAAATTTTTGACATTCAACAAACCTATGGGTTTTTTATGGAGATTCAGTTGGGCCCAAGAGGCAATTTGAAAGATTTCTTCAAGAGTACCAAAGCCACCTGGTAAAGTAATAAAGGCATCTGAATTGATGAGCATATGTGCCATGCGTTCATGCATAGAGGAGACTTGTAACTCCTTCCCAACCGTTTTTCCAACGACGCTTTCTACAGCCAAAGCTTTAAGAATAACTCCTAAAACTTGACTACCTCCTACATGTGCAGCCGTTGACACACAACCCATTAACCCGAGGCTACGTCCCCCATAAACCACATGAATTTTTCTTTCAGCCAGTAGCCTACCAAGATAATTTGCTACCTCTACAAACTCCTCACTTTTACCCGATCGAGATCCACAGAATGCACATATCCTTTGGATTCGACGTTTTGAAGTTCCCTCCATGTCTATACAACTCTTTAACTATGTGTGAAGAAGAGAACAAGAGATGTAGTATTTATAGAGTGCAAAAAGGTATGCTAATGATGACATCTATCTAGGTAGCTCGGTTGTTTGTTGAAAAAGTTGATAATAATACATAAAAATTCAAAAAAAAGATGATGAAATAAGACACCATAAGTTAAACAAAAGATACAAATTCAAAAAAGACAGCTATGAGGCATTAAAATTCAAAAATGATGGCACGCATGCATATATACAGGTAGTTGTGACTGTGGCTCACATCTTCCTCTGGTTGTACATCCAGAAACGGCTTAAACACCTTCTATGAGTTGGGGATATGCTTCCCATCCAGTTTTCTTATAAACTAACAAACAGGGTTGTTTTGAGTCAAATTCCCAAGACTATAGCGTTCCTGCTCATCTTGGAATTGTGTTTACAATTTAAAATTTTCACGCTGCACAAGTCCACAAGAATGCGTCTCAAGAGTCATTCAGATATCATCCAAAGACTCCTTACTCAGTCCATTCCTGATGTACTGTAGTTTATCCTCTCGATTATTAGACAAATATTCCAATGAGCGACGACGCTGGTTACAAGTCTATCTTGCATATTTGGGACAAACTTGTAACCTTTTCGCTCTTCGCTTTTTGGCGTAAGAGCTTTTTCCCATACCTGGCATGTGAGAAATAAGATTATCTAAAAATTCACAAGAAAATCGAACCTTGGCTTCAATTAACCATTTTACTTCAACAGGCATACCCTTACACATCAACATCCTTAGTCTTTCAGCGCGAGCTTTGTAAATTTTAAGCAAATCATTTTGAGGAAGAGAGGGAAAATATTTGTGCAATTTGGAGAGAATGGTATCCATGTGAAGAAAATGAGAGAGAAGAAAAGAAAAGAAAATGGATGCAAGGTGAGCAACAGTTTTTAGGGAACTGAAAAACCGACTTTAAAAGCCACGGAGTATTGTATCCGCCACTTGACCGGGAAAAATCAATCCTTAAAAAGGATCGACTAAAGCAATGGACTCTTCATTTTGGTCAAAATTTTCAAAGAATGGTTTTAACCGTTGTCCATTAACTTTAAACACATTATCATTCTTTGGGTTCTCAATTTCAACTGCTCCATGAGGGAAAACATTTTTAACAATGAAAGGCCAAATCCAACGAGATCAAAGTTTACCAGGAAACAAGTGCAATCTTGAATCATACAAAAGAACTTTTTGTGAAGGTTCAAAAGATTTTCTAGCAATGAATTTATCATGAAAAACCTTCATTTTTTCTTTGTAGATTTTAGAATTTTCATAAGCCTCATTCCTAATTTCTTCAAGTTCACTCAATTGGAGTTTACGTAACTTGCAAGCATCATTCAAGTTTGTATTAAATGTTTTAATGGCCCAATAAGCTTTATGCTCAATTTTCACAGGCAAGTGACAAGGTTTTTCATAAACTAATCTATAAGGAGACATTCCCAATGATGTTTTGAAAGCAGTTCGGTAAGTCAAAGTGCATCATTGAGTCTTAAAGACCAATCTTTACGATTTGGGTTAACCATTTTTTCTAAGATCTGTTTTATTTTCCTATTAGCTAATTCAACTTGTCCACTTGTTTGCGGGTGATAAGGTGTAGAAACTTTATGGGTTATTCTATATTTCTTCATTAAAGTTTCAAATGGTTTGTTACAAAAATGTGTACCCCCATCACTAATAATGGCTCGAGGAATTCCAAATCTACATAAGATATTCTCTTTCAAGAATTTGACAACTGTTTTGTGATCCTTGTTTCGACATGGAATTGCCTCGACCCATTTTGAAACATAGTCTATTGCAACAAGGATGTATACAAAACCAAATGATGGTGGAAAGGGTCTCATAAAATCAATACCCCAATAGTCAAAAATTTCCACAATAAGAATGGGATTCAAAGGCATCATGTTTCTTTTTGAAATGGATCCCAATTTTTGACAATTTTCACACGTTTTGCAAAATGCATGTGCATCTTTAAATAAGGTGGGCCAATAAAATCCACATTGCAAGATTTTAGCAGCTGTTTTTCTAAATGAAAAATGTCCTCCACATGCTTCAGAATGACAAAAATTAATAACACTACTTACCTCATTGTCGGGTATACATCTTCTAATTATTTGATCCGGACAATATTTGAACAGATATGAGTCATCCCAATAAAAATTTTTCACCTCGGTCAAAAACTTTCTTTTGTCTTGAGCATTCCAATGAGGTGACATTTTTCCTGTTGCAAGGAAATTTACAATGTTAGCAAACCAAGGTACAACAACAAAGGAAAATAAAAATTCATCAGAAAAAGAATCATTGATAGGTGAAGTTTCAATTAATTTCTCTGTCGTTAGTCTTAAAAGATGATCTGCAACGACATTTTCGGCTCCTTTTTTATCCTTTATTGTGATGTTGAATTCTTGGAGCAATAAGATCCACCGTATCAATCCAGGTTTTGCATCCTCACTACAAGAATTTTTTGCATATTTGTCACTTCACAATTTTTTTATTTGACAGTTTTTTAAAAAAGTGAGAAATTTAACCATGTCTTAAAAGTCAAACCTATTAATTCATCTTATTTGTCACTTTTTGTCTTTATTCAATTACATATATATCACATTTGTATAAAAGTTTGACAAGTATGTGAAAATGTAATTTTTTTCTTTTCCTTCTCAAATTTTCCTCTTTCTTTTCATTTTTTCTTTCAAATATGTGAATATAATATTTAAAATTTCAATAAATTTATTTAAATATAATTAAACAATATAATTTTATTTTTAATCTAAAATTAAAAATAATTTTTAAAAATCTTTAAATTAAAGATAACATTATTATATGTATGAAAAGAATAAATTTTTAAATATTAAATTTTATAAAAATAAATTTATAAATGTAGAAATTTTATGAAATAAATAAAATTATTTTTTAATTTCAAAGTGATGAAAATCACATTATTTAATTGCTTTGATGAAAATTAAGCAATTAACAATATCAAAAAAATTGTTTTGTAATAATATAACATTTTAAATATGCAAAAAAATTATTATAATTTATTTTAAAAATTAAATTAAAACATTTAGTGCTCTAAAAATTATAAAAAATTAGTCTAATGGTGTAAATGAAAAATTTTGAAATATAGGGACTGAACATGAGTACTATTTTGATAAATTTTAATAGAGATGGATTTCCGTGAAATTCACAATCCTATATAAAGAAAATGAAAACCCTAGCCGTCCTAACAACTTCTCATTTTTCTCTCCGCCAAACAACTTTATCCTCTCAACAGCTTTACATTTCCTTCTCCACTCCAAAATCTTCGAAGAAGCCATGGAAAGGCTTCTCTACTCATCCTCTCCAACCCATCTCAACAATACCCATTTCAGGTTTTCTCCTCTCCTCTCTCGCCTCCCCCGTTTTGACTCACCAAAAGTCGGTTTTTTCGCTCCATCACGACCCGATTCCAGGCGACTCGGCTCCGTCTCCTGCAAAAACCAGAACTCGTCTCGGCTGTCTTGTTATTCCTCATCGAAATTGAACAATTCCCATTTCTCCTCTTCCTCTGGAGATGACGCGCCGAATGAGTCAATACCCAGTTCTCCTTCTCTCGAGCAGATTGGTGCAGAAGCTGTTCAGCAGAAAAAGGTAACGTTTTTCATTCAGATTAATGGAGAATTTTTGTCTTTTATTTTATTTTTGGGTTGCTTTGATTTGGGGTTTACTGAATTGTGTGGATATATGGTGAATCGGGAGTTATAGACAAGTAGGTTCTGAGAAATGGGCTCCATCATGACCCGATTCCAGGCGACTCGGCTCTGTCTTCTGCAAAAACCAGAACTCGTCTCGGCTGTCTTGTTATATCTATACCTGAAGTTATTATTTGTAAATTATTTAAATTATGAATGCATGTATGTTTCACTTCATCTGAAGCTGTCTGGTGTTGGAAATAATTACTGGTAATGAACATGTGAATTTCAGAACAAAAATGTGGAAAAAATTATCAGGATACATTCAAGTTTTGTGAATCTAAGTGTGTTTTATCATTTTGTGAAAATTAGTCCTATATTTGAGCTAGATTTAAAGAATAAAATCAAGGGAGGCTGTAAGCTCTCCAGTTGAGCATTTAATGTATATATGTGTATATATTTAATGTATATACGTGTATATATTTTTGTTTTGCGGAATTTTAAGGTTGTTAGACGATGTGCAAAATCAGTCCCATATTTAATGTATATATGTGTATATATTTTTGTTTTGCGGAATTTTAAGGTTGTTAGACTATGTGCAAAATCAAGGGAGGCTGTAAGCTCTCCAGTTGAGCATTTAACCCTTCACTATCAGGTTCGTTAACTTATTGGTCTCGTTATAAATTAATGTCTTCTGGTGATTATTTATGTTAACTTTCCTAGCATGAGTCATACTGATGGCTTCTTATTCTAGGTTTGACATCTTGACACATCTTAGAAGAGTGAACTTCACAAGTTACAGCAGTTGAAAGATGAACAAGGTCAGCTTTGTTACTTTATGTGCTTTTCTTCCAAAGATTTAGCGATAAATACTTGTTGGGGCATTTGTCTGGAGTTTAAAAGTACTTCTTGGCCCTTAATAACCACTTAAAGTAGCTGATTCAAGGTTATAGTTATTTGGGTTTGTATTAATTTATATTAATTGGTTTATCTCTGTATAGAAAGTCTTTTGGCTCACAATTCATTGTAGTATCTCTTCTGCAATGTGATTGTATCTCTTCTGTAATGTGAGTTGTGTTGTTGGGACTTTGATATTTTGGTGACACACTTTCGTAATTTGGTTTTATTTTAATGATATTACTTCTTCTTCTTTGCTTATTTTTTTATTTTTTTCCCTCCTTATATTTTTTTTATTCAAACAAATTACAGGAGAGTTGTCCAGCAGTGATGAGAAAAAATACAAAGCACTTAAGCGGGCAACAGAAAGGGAGATTTCACAGAGTGTTGATGTCATCTGTTGCACATGTGTTGGTGCTGGAGATCCTCGATTGGCAAATTTTAGGTTCCGCCAGGTTGAGGAATATCTTTTGTTAGCATCTGATCATTATTAAATTCTTGTAGACTTACTTGCTTTCCTGTCTTCTAGGTACTTATTGACGAATCTACACAGGCAACAGAACCTGAGTGTCTTATCCCTTTGGTTCTTGGGGCAAAACAGGTACTTAGCATTAAATTTAAGATTCTATTCATGGCATTATTTTATGCTTAGCGTCTAACTAGAACTTTTTATACCAGGTTGTTCTTGTCGATGATCATTGCCAGCTTGGTCCAATCATTATGTGCAAGAAAGCAGCACGTGCTGGGCTTGCCCAATCTCTCTTTGAACGCCTTGTTTTACTTGGTTTGAAACCAATTAGATTGCAGGTAAATATTCTACTTAGTATTTTTACTTGGGTAGGGATGCCAGGCATCGTGAAACCTCATTTGCTTGTGATTATATTTTGCTCCTTCCTACACATTGTTTTTTGATTTCTATATTAAAGTTGCAGCAATCACAAGGCTTATGTATGGAAATGTTTAATTTTGTATTAGTATATGTTTATACAGCATCCATAAGACTGATGCTTATGCTTACCAGTTTGCTGGTATTTGTTTTTCACATGTGTAGGTCTTCCTGATTCTATGTACCCTTGTGACTCTACATTTTGCTTATGCTTACCAGTTTGCTGGTATTTATAGATGAAAGATATCCTAAGTTTCAACTGAGTGCTTAGTTTGTTTGTACTTGTTCTAAATATGTTGATTCTTCTAAATGCCAGAGAGGAGGCAGGCAGAGGCTGCCCGGATCAGGGAGAAGTATCCTGATAGAATACCAGTATGAATTGCAACTCATTCTTGTGAATATTGAACTCTGTTTTTCTTGTACTTGTAATGCTTGTGTTCAGTATCATCTTTTGTGATTATTTTTATTTTTTGGCCATATAGGTAATTGTGGAGAAGGTTGAAAGAAGTGACATTCCTGACATTGACAAGAAAAAGTTAGTCACATATCTTTTTTTTTTTTTTTTTTGCTTTTGAAGATAACAATAAATTTCTGGTAGAATGTGTGTTAAAATTAGAAACATTACTAGTTTAGATATCCAGTGTTAAACATTTCAAGCCAAGTGTACTTTTGTGTGTGGCCGTTGTGCATTTGTTCTCAAGAGTTAGGGGATGTTTCTGTCAGTCGCAATTAAATCTTTGTGGGAGTGGTTAAACTGCTACACATCTACAACACCAGCCAAATTTTGATATTTTGAACAATTTCTCACGATAATGAAAAGTGGTTCAAGTGGATGCCATTTTGAAAGGTAGTGTTTCTGCTTATAGGCATTGACCCAGTGTTCAATAGACATAATGGTGATGGGCTATCTGATCCAATGTCACCATTTCACTGCCAAAAAAAAAATGCTCAAAAGTTAGATTTGAAATGATAGTTTCTGCAGTTTAGATTCTATTTGAAATGATAGTTTCTACAGTTTAGATTCTAGCGACTATTAGATGAATGTTGGTTTTCTACAGATTAACTATGATAATATTATTCTGTGTTCTCATGCAATGATGGATGCAGATATCTGGTTCCAGCTGATCTGACTGTTGGGCAATTTGTTTATGTGGTCCAAAAGAGGATAAATGCAATTGAGGCTCTATTTCAAGTTTTTGATATCGATTAAGATATCCTGAAATATTAAGAGAAGCCCTGTTGTACTTGTGCTGAGTGTTGTTGCAAGTAATCAGCTGTAAATGCTCAAGTTTTCAGATTACTCAGCATAGTTGATGCTTTTATATCATTTTTCTATATAATATTTTGGTGTATAATAGTTTATTGCATCACCAGCTTTGGATTATATATATATATATATATATATTTTTTAAATACTTGGCGGTTAAAAACTGCCAAGTATATTTTTTTTAATTTTGAAACTATTATACTTGGCGGTCAAAAACCGCCAAGTATATTTTTTTTAATTTTTAAGCCTATTATACTTGGCGGTCAAAAACTGCCAAGTATAGTCAAATGCATATTTGGCACTTTGACCGACCGCCAAATATAATTAATTTGACTATATTTGGCGGTGCCATTGGTGGCGCTTTTAAGACCGCCAAATATATAGATATTTGACGGTCAAAGACCGCCAAATATGGTCATTTTTCTTGTAGTGCCTATTTAGTCATTAAATATCTCACAGCTGCATGGTCAGTGTAAACAGTCTTTGGAGAACCAATTAAATAAGATCGAAATTTATCCAATGCAAATACTACTGCAAGTAGTTCTTTTTCAGTTGTTGTGTAATTCATTTGTGCATCATTTAAAGTCCTACTTGCATAATATATCACATAAGGCTTACCTTCTTTTCTTTGTCCTAAGACAGCACCAACGGCATAATCACTTGCATCACACATCAATTCAAAAGGCAAGGACCAATCAGGAGATTGCATAATTGGAGCAGTTGTTAAAAGTCCAATAAATTTATCAAAGGCATTTTGACATTCTTGAGTCCATTCAAAAGAAGTGTCTTTTATTAAGAGGTTACAAAGAGGTTTAGATATAGCACTGAAATTTCTTATGAAGCTCCTATAAAATCCAGCATGCCCTAAGAATGAACGAACCTTTTTGACTGTTTTTGGTGGAGGCAAATGGGAAATTAATTCCACTTTTGCTTTGTCCACTTCAATTCCCTTAGAAGACACCACATGGCCTAAGACAATTCCCAAAGTGACCATATAATGGCATTTTTCCCAATTCAAAATAAGACATTTTTCTACACATCTTTTTAGGACTTTTCTAAATTTTCCAGACAATTATCAAAAGAGTTTCCAAAGACAGTTAAATCATCCATGAAAACTTCTAAACAATAATCAACCATGTCACTGAAAATGCTTAACATGCATATTTGAAAAGTGGCTGGGGCATTACAAAGTCCAAAAGGCATTCTTCTAAATGCAAAAGTGCCAAAGGGGCACGTGAATGTGGTCTTTTCTTGGTCTTCAAGTGCAATGGGGATTTGATGATAGCCTGAATATCCATCAAGAAAGCAGTAGTAGAGGTGTCCTGCTACTCTTTCAAGAATTTGGTCAAGGAAAGGTAAGGGAAAATGGTCTTTTCTAGTGACAGCATTTAATTTTCTATAATCAATGCACATCCTCTAACTAGATGAGACTCGAGTTGGCAATGATTCCTCCTTTTCATTTTTAACTACTGTAATGCCAGATTTCTTAAGTACTACTTGTGTAGGTCTTAAGTACTACTTGTGTAGGGCTTACCCACTTGCTATCAGAAATAGGGTAGATAATTTCCACATCAAGTAGTTTAAGAACTTCAGCCCTAATAACCTCTTTCATATGTGGATTCAATCTTCCTTGAGGTTGTTGGGATATTTTGGTATTTTCCTCTAAATGTATTCTATGTGTGCAAATTAAAGGGTTAATGCCTTTTATATCTTTTAAAGTCCATCCGATTGCATTTTTATGCCTTATAAGCACTTCTATCAACTTACCTTGTTGCTTGCATGTGAGGGATGAAGAAATTACCACAAGATATGTCTGATTCTCCCCAAGATATGCATATTTCAGTCATTCAGGTAAGGGTTTTAGTTCTAACTTGGGAGTTTCCTCTTCCTTGCTTTCATTCATTTGCCCCAATTCTTTGAATCTTGGTTTTGAGCCTTTTTCCATCACCTGTGCACAATCCAATAAAGAACATATATCAGAAAGATCAAATTCTAGTTCCATACTTGATTCTAATGAATTCACCAAACAAGTTTCCAAAGGGTCAGAAGAACTCTCTTTTTGGATGTGATCTTCCACAATAGTTTCGATCATATTAGCCTTCTCAATTTCATCTTCTTCTTCATGTCTTTGTTTGCGCATATTGAAAACATTAAGTTCCAATGTCATGTTCTCAAATGATAGCTTCATGACTTTATTCCTGCAATTAATCAAAGCATGAGAGGTAGCTAGAAATGGATGCCCTAAAATAACAGGAATTGAATTGCATACTTCCACTGGTTGTGTGTCCAAGACGATGAAATCCACTGGGTAAATGAATTTATCTACTTGAACTAACACATCTTCTACTACTCCTCTTGGTACTTTAATTGATCTATCAGCAAGCAAAAGAGTTACAGAAGTTGGTTTTAACTCACCTAGATTTAGTTTCTGAAAAACCGAGTATGGAAGCAAATTCACACTAGCACAAAGATCAAGTAAAGCTTGTTCAATTTTATGGTCTCCAATAACACATGAAATTGTAGGACAACCTGGATCCTTATATTTCACTGTATTATTGTTTTGAAGAATAGCACTTACTTGCTCGGCTAGAAAGGACTTCTTTTTCACATTCAATTTCTTTTTAACAGTGTATAAGTCTTTCAAAAATTTTGTATAAGAAGGTACCTGTTTGATCACATCAAGCAAAAGAATGTTGACCTTTACCTATTTGAAAATTTCAAAGATTTCAGAATTGTGAATTGTCTTCTTTTGTGTGGCTAATGCTGGAGGAAATGGAGGCACAAATGAGAATTTGCTTTCTTCTTCGCTAGGTGTTGGTTTGGCAACCTCTTCCTGCCCTTTAGAGATTGATTCTTCTTCTTTCTCACAAGGGTCAGGAATGTGTTTTTTAACAACCTTACCGTTGCGAAGGGTCATGACTGACTTGGCTTGGTCAAAATAATGGTTACTTGAACTCCTTGCATTTGCGTTAGATTGATCTTTGGGGTTGTGCAATGTTTGAGAAGGATATTTTCCCTTCTCTTGGATGCTAAATGTAGATGCAAATTTTGCAAGAGCATCTGACAAATTTGCTAATGTTTGAGCAGTTTGACTAGACATGACAAATTTTCTCATGGAATGCTGCTGACTCTCATCCGATCGCCTTTTTTCAAACGATCCTCCATCAACTTATCAACACATACAGTGAAATGTAATTGTGAGCTAGCAAATATTTTTGTTTGTGCGTAGAACTATTTTTAAAGATTTACCTAGTAATAATCTGCTAATAGTGTAATAGGGAGGAAACAGGCTTGTCTCAAGCAACTACTCATTGACTCAACAATATTGGTTGTCATTATATTATAATATTGGTCAAAAAATTGTGAACCTGCCCATTTCTCCACATCTATCTCTCGAAGAATGGCCATAGGTGGGGCTATATACGACGATCATGCACATGTGGTGGTTGAAAATAGTATAATGATAGGTCCTTGCAGCTTGGGTGAACATGCCTAACAAAGTCTTATCCTTGAACCTAACCTTTAAGTTTGACTTCAGATGATGGGTGCATAGGCCATGAAATGTCCTAGGAAAAATAGCAGAAACAACACTTGCAATACTATAATGGTAGTAAAAAATGATTAGTAAATCTAAGACATTATGGACAACTTGACCACGCAGTTGTGTCATAAATCAATTCGAGGATTCATCATTTTTCAAATGACTAACTCCAAATGTCAATAGATATATTTGTTTATTTCTGTCTATGCATAATATAAAAAAACATGGTACCTTTATATTCTCACTTCAGATGAGACCCATCAACTATAATAATCAGCCTAATAGAATTTGTAAACCTTATAATAAAAGCCCCTAAACTCATAAAAAAGTACTTGAAGTGATCATTAGCATCAGTTTCTAAAGTGGTTCTTGTCCTAATATTAGTTTTCTCAATCATGTATATATACTGAGAGAGAAGGGTAAATGATTCCTCATGAGATCCATGTCGTTCTTCCAACATTGCTACTTTTACGCTACATGCCTTATGTTATATGATGGTAATACTTAGTGCTTCTTGAATATCATACATAATGTCTCTAGGCCGATAAATCCTTGATGCTTGAATAAATTAAACTTGGTCTTTATGTGTTTCCCAATAACTGCAGATATTGCTTATTTGTGATTCGGGTAGAGCCCAGCTCCCGAACATGCGTGCTGGTTATTAAATTTTTGTACTTGGAAGAAACTAGAATCTGCCACTTGGTTGTCTGTATTCACCATTTATAATTTTTAGCACAACATACAGCTTTAAACTTTGTTGAGTTAGACTTTTTCACCTTAAACTGGAAGTTGCGTCATAATAACTAATTTGGTAACTTTTCACAAGGCTCAATTTTGCTTTTAAAAATTTGTCAAATCGTAACCTGAATTACATCAACTACAAGATACGTAGGATCATCATGAACTATTGACATCGAATGCATTATAGAAGGCATCCACTTTGGATGTGTTTGCTCGATTATCATCGGTTAAAGGACCCATATTGGCATCATCTACCATAAAATTAATTGTTGGATCTGGGTCTTGTCCTACAGATGTTCGAGGAGGGGTAGATTGAATAGGAGTAGGAAATGTTAAAGGTACCTCTTGGTTCAAATCATTCCAAAACTCTGTGAGACCATTTTCACGGTTATGTAAACTATCAACCAACCTTTCATTTACATTCTAAGCTTCTGCACTCTCACTTCCACCATGATCATAGCCATTTGAGTCATCATTCAAGTGATGGCAACCACAATAGGCATTGTCATCATAATCAGGCATTGTCATCATAATCATCACGGTCATCATCATTATGATCATCATTGTCGTCACCATTGTATCCCTATCATCACCATTACTTTAAACATTTGCTAAGCTCTCAAATTCTCTAAAGTTATCAAGGTCTCGAACTAACCGCAATGGCAATGATTGATTCAATTCAACTTCTCTTGCAATACCAACTGATTGCTCCTCTGTATGCCTAGCAAATTGCTAAAACTCATGGCAAAATTGCGTATAGATAGGAGTGGACTCAATTAAGCTTCTAGTAACTGAGCGAAAAAAGACGGATGAGAAGAATTATGCCTGTTCATTAATGGATTAGATCGTGACCTTGTTCTTTATTAATCCCTATCTTCAAATGTGATGATAAGTGATGTATATGACAACTAGTCCTCCAGACTATATTGTATGAAAAAATAAGTATCTTTGTCAATCTCAATGGGAGTTGGCAGTGGAGGATGACCCTTGGAAGTAGGAAGAGAATTGAACGGCTAAACTTGTGATTTTTTTTACTCAAATCCTAACCTATTTTCGAACTTAAACATTCAACCAATCATTGTAAGCAGTACACCTAGTAATTATCAACGGTTTAGACATCCTACCCATGTACATATAACCTCCATTTTGTTGCATCTCTCATGAGTCATTTTACAACATCAAAATACGTAAAGTTTCCATTATACATGTGAATGACATGTCAAAATTCATCTTTGAATCAAAATATCAATAAAACACTATATAAAAGTGTAAAAAAAATGGAATTCTGTAATTATGCTCGATAAGGCTCGATGGCGCTCAACAAAATCACTTTACACTCGATAGATTAACTCGACGACTTGACTAGAAACTCGACAAAGCCCTACACAATTTGCGCATCTAGAAACAAGACAAATAGATAGGAAGGCTAGATGCTCGACGCTATGCACATATGCTTGATAGACCATATTGGCCATTGTTGAGCCTGTCGTTGACAGTAGAACTCAAGGCTTGATGTTTGCCCAACGGATGTCGAGCGGTCATCTTTCTCAGCCAATATACCCGATTTTTTCTTACAAATTCTTGTTATTCATTGTTTCCTTTGTAATTAAAGTACTAAGGACACTTCTCCTAAGCTCACTACACTGTTTTCTAAGCTAATACTGACTACTTAGGCAGCAAATATTTCAATAAAATTAAAAGCTTGAAAGAAATCAAGAAAACTTCATGTATAGAGAGATGTCTTATCTATTTTTACTCACATCTTGAAAATTACTCACGACAAATGATAGAAATAGTAGGATTTGAACAAAACATACAATGCTGTGGGTGAGTTTTGCACAAGACTTCATATGGAACAGAGGAGATATTAAGTAGATTTTGAAGTTATTTGTCTTATGTTTGAATTAAAGACAATGAGGTCATTTCTAAGTCAAAAAGTTTATGATAGAAAAATTTTATAAGAGTGGTGTAGTAGGTCCCTTTATTTGAACCCTTTTGAATTTTTTCATCCATATGTGGCAGCACGACTTTTTATTATTAAATTTTTGTCCACATTATGCAATGATTGATTTGCCTTGCTCATTAAAATTGACCGCTACACATAAGCACGTGGATACATCTAATGATTTGATTTATGTGTGAAAAAACAAAAAAAGACAACAACAAACACTGACACTCTATTGAAGGCAGAGGTGGGAAATTTTTAGAACACATATAAAAACAATATAGGGTGAAAATAAAAAATAATCAGTCAACCCACTATTTGGATATACAGAAAGAATATCAAAGAATCTTGTTTAAATTAAATTTTAGTTTTAATATGAGAGTAACTCGTATTATTTTTAACTTTTTTTTTTTTTGGGTTTTAAAGGGGCATGTAGATTAATTAAATTTTTAGTTTTTATTTTTTTTTAAAGCGACTTATTGAGAAAAGGGCTGTAAACAGAAATTTTGAGGATTTAAATAGTCCATCCTATTCTTTTAGGAAATATCTGAAACTTTTGAATTTTGATGACAAGTCAAAAAAAAGTAAACCATTCGTCATCACCTATACATTTGGTTCTTTGGTTAATTGATATAATTCATTTATGCCAGCGTGACTTTTCATTATTGACTTTTTGGTCCACATTAAGCAATAATTGATTTGCTTTGCGCATTAGAATTGGCGCTGCACATAAGCACTTAGCTAGAAGAAAAGAATTTAAACGGTAAAATATTATTGATGTACATTGACTATAAAGTTAATTAAAATCTGACTAATACATAAAATTAAGAGGGTCTTTGTTTTAGTTACTTAATATTTTTTAGATTTAAACACTTTTTAAAATTTAATTTATATCAATAAAAATTATGTTTGTTTATATTTTTATATACCACTTAATTATTTTTCATCTGACCTTTTTACCCTTATAATAAAAAATATATAATATTTGTATTATATTTTTTATAATTTTTAAAAATTAAATAGTCAATAAAATTAAACCAAAATTTATGTTCAAATAAATGGATAGTTAATAGATTTTTGTTACAATCTTTTAAAAATTAAATATTTGATAAAATTAATCTAAAATTCTTTTTTATTTAACTAGTTAATATTATATTTATACAATCCTCTAAAAATTAAATAATTAACTAAAATTATTAATAACTATATATTTATTATTTCTTATGATGATTAAATATTTTATGTATTAATTTTACTTATTAAAAATTATAATAAAAAATATAATTACAGTTGGTGCCATTACAAAGAAGAGGTAGGAGGTAGGTGGCGGGTAGGAGGTGGGTGGCGGCTTGGGTAGGTGATGGCTTGGGTAAAAGAGGATAGAAGGTAAAATTTTTTAAATATTAATAGAGGGACTGTTTTGATATTTTAATAGTCTAAAGCATCTAAAACAAAAAAAAAGTGAAATTTTTTAATTTTTCTATTCAGATGGTTCAGTCTGAAAAAAAGTGATACGTCTATAAAACAAACAACCTAAATTATTTCAATCATCTGAAATCTAAATAAATTCAGATATAAGTGAATTAATCAAACGGACCTCTAAAAGTTTAATTAAAATCCAAACCTAGAGTTGTATACATCTAACGATTTGACTTATGTGACAAAAAAAAAAAAAAATAGACAACAACAAATACTTACACTTTACTCAAGGCAGAGGTGAGAAATTTTTAGAACACATAAAAAAACAACATAGGGTGAAAATAAAAAATAATAAGTCAGCCCACTATTCGCATATACAAAAATAATATCAAAGAATCTTGTTTAAATTAAATTTTAGTTTTAATTTGAGAGTAACTAGTATTAGTTTTAACTAATTTTTTTCTGGGTTTTAAAGGGGCATGTAGATTAATTAAATTTTTATTTTTTATTTTTTTTAGAAGCGGCTTATTGTGAGAAGGGCTGTGAACAAGAATTTTGAGGATTTAGATAGCCCATCCTATTTTTTAGGAAATATCTTAAACTTTTGAATCTCGATGATGCGTTAAAAAAAGGTGAACCACTCATCATCACCTGTGCATCTGGTTCTTGATTGATTGTTATAATTAATTTATGCCAGCACGACTTTTCATGATTAAAATTTTTGTCCACATTATGCAATAATTGAACGCACTTAGCCAGAAGAAATTAATTTAAACCATAAAATATTATACATATAGCGGAGGAAGGTCTTGCTTGCACGTAAACCTAATCTCCCAAACAACAAATTAACAGACGACAGAGATCATGGAAAGCATGCTTTATGAAGCAGCATTAGAAGGGAATACAACTACCTTATTAAAATTGTTTGAACAGGATCCACTGATTCTTGATAGGGTCATTTTTTTGAATCGTCTCGATCATAAGACCCCTTTTCATGTTGCAGCTTATCTTGGGCATGTGAATTTTGTCAAGGAGATCTTATGCCGAAAGCCTGAACTTGCTAGTGAAATGTGTCTTGCTCGTGACGAGGACGGGAGAAACCCTCTCCATCTAGCGGCCATGAAGGGCCGGATTGATGTGTTGAAAGAGTTGGTCAGATTTAGGCCCCTTGCAGCTTCTGCTGCTACTCTTTGCGGAGAGACCATCTTACATTTGTGCGTTAAACATCAACAATTGGAGGAACTAAAGTTATTGCTTGAAAATTCGAACGAGCTTCATCACCTTTTGAATTCTAAGGATGATTATGGCATGACCATCTTACACCTCGCTGTCGCTGATAAACAAATTGAGGTATGCATTCATGGTTCATTCAATCATGTTCATGTAAGTAAAGAATTACGTATACTATATTTACCGTGATAGATATATTAAATATGCGAAAGAGATTTCGAACTTCAATTTGGGTAAAGGAATAGAGTGTACTTCAATCTATATATATAATATATGAAACTTTTGTTGGAGGGGTCTAATTTTGTTTAATTAATATATAAAATCAAGCTCCCATCCCCATATCTTGGGCTCAGTCGTCCAGAGTTGAGCGCTAAGCATGCATTGATCCTATGGAGCCTTTCTTTTGTTGCCTAATCTATACTAATTACGAGTTGAAAAACAAATGTGCAGACCATTGAGTTTTTGACAAGTACAAAAGTAGAAGTAAATGCTCTTACTGCAAATGGCTTCACGGCATTGGATATTTTAGCACAATGCGAAGGAGATGTCAATTATCCGAAAATTCGTCGGTTGCTTAAAAAAGCTAAAGCAGTTTACGGAAACTTCCACATGCAAGATGATTGGTTGGAAAAGATGCGGAGTGCGATACTAGTTGTAGCATCACTTATTGCTACCGTGGCTTTCCAAGCTGCGGTTAACCCCCCTCATCATAGTCCTTTAGAAGAAAAGAATGAAGCGGTGGCCCCCGCACCACTAACCTTAGCGAGGTCGGAGCAAATTTATCGAACGGATTGGATAAGTGATTATTTAATTTCTTTGAAAGAATCTTTCATACTCTTCAACACCATAGCTTTTCTGGCTTCTGTCAGTACTATACTAATGCTCATAAGCGGCTTACCACTTAACCGTAAGGTGGCTCTGTGGGTTTTATTGATCATCTTATGGGCTGCATGCACTGCATTGACATTTACTTATATGACGGCCTTAAAGTTCCTCTACAAAGGATTGTATTCACCTGCTTCATCTTATATAGTTTTTATATGGACATGCGTGGCAGGGCTTATAATTCTCATCCATATTGTTCGCGGTACAATCAAGAGTATAAAATATTTTAAGGAATTAGTTACGAAACCAAGGGGACGTTTAGATCGCCCCTATCGAGCATCATGAAGAAGGGTCTACAAAAACTCCGGCGACCGGTCGTCGTGTAAAATGAAATCTTATGTAGTATTTTCCACGTTTGTGCTGGTAGGCGTTAATTATTGCTTTTAATATTTCGTGAAATGTGTAATCGACTTTTTCCTTGCTTTATCAATAATAATGCACCTGGCACCGGGCCTACCGCCTACTTGCAATTTTCTTTTACTGCATAGCACACTTCCGTATTTTGCAACATCAATCATCATCCATTTCCTTTTATTTTCTAAATATATCTAATTGTCTCAAAAGAAAAATCAAATCAGTTGTATGATCGATCTCATTAACTCTAATTTCATCAAATCAAGATTTATCTCATTCATTAATGTTGTTGTTGTTATTATTATTATTTTTTTATTTTTTTAGTAATTTATATATGGAATATATATATACTACCGTATGAAAAATACAAAAAGAATTGACAATATAAACACTCAATTATCAGTTGTTGCTATTTATTTAATTTATTGTTCCCTACATGCAAGTTTCTCTATCAAGTAAAAATAAAAAATAATAACAATTAAGTTTAAATTAACTTGATTGATTGAAGAAAATAAATGAATTGAGAGTTATGTTTTATTAATTCAACAGAAGTAAAATCCGGTAATCTGTACATTGATTTGTTTTCGTAAACACGAAATTAAATAAAAAATAAAGTACTCAAAAAAGAGACAAATCATATGCGAGTTTCATTATTCGCCCCCAAAGAATAGCCTGGTATTAGGCCTAGAGGCCTGATGCTTGACTGGATTGAGGTTTCAAGTTCGAACCCTTCTAATGTAAATTTAAATAAGAATAAAAGTATAACAAAAATATACTTAAATGAGATTATTTAGTTGTTTAATGAATGCAATTGGAAACTCTATTATTTCCATATATTCTTTCTTTTCATATTTACAATTTAAGCCAGTTGATTTCTAAGATCTATATCTATTATGACTTTTCCATGTAACTCATAGTACTATACTACCTCTTTTTTCATTTGTATAACAACTCTATTTTAAATTAAGTTGAAAAGAGGTCCTTAATGAAAATTTACGCACCTTATGGTATCTAAAAGAAGATTATGAATTTACAAATTTCACTATTGAGACATTGATCTCGATATTAGAAAGGTTATAAAATTGAAATTGTATCATTATAATGATCTTTCTTCTTCATAAACAAAATTATAAAATTAAAAAAGTCCTTATTTATCTTCAACACCTAATAATTACGCCATCAAAATGTGGAGTAAACATGGAATATAAAAGTCTTAATACAAGTATGATTTGATTTGGTAATTAATCCGTTTTTCTTTAGGAAATAAACTCTAGAGTTTGGTTTTGAAAGGAAAAAAAAAAAAAAATACAATAAATCTTAATATTTAATGACATAAATATGTAATAAAATCTTTAAATTTATATTTGATTCTATTAGCTTCATTTAACAATTAAAAAAACAATAATGTTAGACTTATAATATTTATACAATATAAATTTTATAATATGACGTGGTAGCCTAAGTGACAAAATCCTATTGGAGATGCAATTTCTCTCATCTATTTTTGTCTTTTCCTCCTATAGTAAATTTTGGTCATGTAGACTGCCCTGTCATGTTGTAAAATTTATGTTGTATGAATGTTATAAATCTAACATTACTTAAAAAAAAGATAAATGTTTTTATTTTATAATTTTATCCTTATTAAATTAGAGATGGGACATTATGGGATAAAAAGTGGGACCGAATAGAATCACTACAAAAAAGGTTTCGTCGTTGGGCCGCATTACAGTTATTTAAAAAAAAAAAAAGATTTCGATACATCGCTGATATTGTGCGATTACATCTCATTACGTATGCCAACTAGAAATAAATTATAAATATTCTGTTCCTAATAATTTAAACAAAGATAGAGTTATAATTTAAATAATGATTCTTTCTAAATTGTATTCAATCATTAATGAGGAAGAAACTTAGCGGCCGTTTGGTAAAAGGGGTGAGAATCTTAAGGATGGGATTTATATTAATGAAAAAGTAAAACATGGGAATATAATTATTGAAAAAGTAAGATTACTGAGTTCAGTTAGCTATAGGAATCTTGTTGTTGATTACAGTAAAAAATCAGATTATTGTGTTTGGTTACGGACAGAAATGTTAACTTTGTTCATCATGTGAGTAAATTTGATAAATAAAATGTTTTAATATTTAAAAAATGCTCAAATTTTTTTCTTGTTTTAATATAATTGTCAAAAAAAAAGAGGATAACAATTTTAAAAATTTTAAAATTTATTATGAATTATTATAAATAATTTAGAAGATTTTTTAAATTTGTTATAAATAATTATAAATATCTAATAAAATATTCACAACAAATATCCACAAAATATATACAAAATATCTAACAAAATACTTAAAAATTATAATATTAAATTTTGGACACAATCAAATTACAAAACAATTAAAAAATGTCAAATAAAAATATACAAAAAATCCACAAAATAATAATTTTTTTCATTTTATTTTTCATCTTCTCTTCTTCTTTGTTACTCCCTCTGTTCTCTGCAAAGCTGCTGCCAACACAGAAGTCTTGCTCCACCACTCGCGCTGTCGCTCGCTGCAGTCATCGGAATCACTGGAAATTCCAAACCCACTACCACTTGCGGCCACCACTCACGGCAACGAACCCACCACCAGCCTATTGCCATCCACTCGCTGCCGCTACCGTCCACCCAAGCCACCTTCACAGTCACTCAAAGCTCTGCGCCACTGCTGCCGTCCACCCAAGTCGCCTTCACAGACACTAGAAGCTCTACCTAATTGGGCGCTGCCGCTTCCATTTGCTCTGCCTAGTTGCACACTGTCATTGTCGTCCACCACAAGCCACCGTCAGTGAGTCAAAAGGGGAGAGACAAACACACACAAAGGTATCAGGAGGCAAAGGAGGGGAGGGGAAGAGACAAAAATAAATGCACAAGAGGCAGGTAGCGAGCAAGGAGAGGAAGAAAGCGTGGGTTTCAGATTATGGGTAATCTGAAACTCAAGAGTCTAGTGGGTTTCAGATTACCCCATTTTGCAGTAATCTGAATCCAGTGGGAATCCAGATTCCCATTCAAAATTGACAAACCAAACATATTCCTATATTAGCATAATTTAGTTATTAAACCAGATTCCTAGGCTGTATACCAAACGACCCCTTAGAAATTAAAACTTCCTAACGATAACTAGGTGATCGTTAATTCCTTATGTATTGTCTAATAAATAAAGTATAATAGATTCCTAGGCTATATACCAAACGACCCCTTAGAAATTAAAACTTCCTAACGATAACTAGGTGATCGTTAATTCCTTATGTATTGTCTAATAAATAAAGTATAATAACTAAATTATGCTAATATAGGAATATGTTTATTATCCCATCTTTTTCTTAAATAAATTGTTTCATTCATATCAATTTAAACAAAGAAAGATTAATTTATAATTGTATTATAATTATTCATGTATTCAATCATTGAGAAAGAAAATTGGAAAAAAGTACTTTATAAGGTCATTGGCTTAGCGTTTACACAACAAAGCAGACAAAATGACCCAATACATTTATCATTCCACGTGTATACAACCCTTTCATCTCTTAATAGAGATTGAAGTTAAGATTTCTTTTGTTTTTGTTTCTGTTTCTGTTTTTGTTTTTGTTTTTTTTTTTTTTTGGTGGGGAAAACCAAAAACTCAAATCTAAGACAAAAAAATTTCAATGACTTCTATAGTAATCAAACAATAATTAATTTTCAACGGAGCTAATCAGAACTATGAATTATCCACAACTTAAGCTACGTTTGGCGAACCCTTGTTGCAGTGGAATAGATGTCAGCAAATGATTTGGATTAAATAACATATTCCTAACAATAAACGGTTTTCAGGTGATATTTAAACAGTTAATCTTCTGAAGTTAGTCCTCTGGAGGTCATAACTTTCACATACAATATCTGTTTTGAGTGTATAATATACCATTTTTGAAGCTTTTTGAATTTCGATGAACCTGCCTCACACGCTCTTCACAGTGGTCAAAATCAAGTTTTCATTTTTTTTTTTTCCACCGCTTTTAGTTCCTGTAGTTTTGGTTTTTGGTGGAAACGGCCCAATAAACATAAGTCTCACCCGTTCTGGGTAAATTCCATCGTTCAGGCCCTCAAAACGACGTTTTGTTCAGGCCCTCAAAACGACGTTTTCCTAATTGCTGTTTAAACTTTATGTTTTCTTGTGACAGTAGCTTTTGATAATTAATAAAGAATTTCTCTAATTTTCTATAGTTAATTATTTGTGATTTGCGTGGAATTGTATAACTGTGAAACCTAATAATTTGATAATCTTGTGATATTCAACTGATTATTAATAGGTTGTTTTCATTTGATTGTTTTAACCTCTTTATAGAATGCTTCACTGCATCAGCAAGCCTTCGCTTTCTCTTGTTTGGAATACAGAAAGCAAACTACATAATTTTTCTTTCGAGTAGACTGTGTATGGCACCCGAGTGCTTTCATCAACTAGTAGACTAATATTTGGCCAATTTTAGGCCTTGAAATTCCTGAAAGACGCAGGATCTATGTGGATGGATTCTTCTTAATGTGAGTGGAATAAGGGTGGCAATTCGTGTCGTGTCGTGTCACCTATTTAATTATTCGTGTCAAAAAATAAAACACGGATCCGACACGGTTATTAAACGTGTTACCTACGTGTTGTAATCGTGTCATATTTAATTCACATAATTTACTTAATTATTTAACCTAATTATGCATAATATATTATATTCTATATATTTATATTAATTAAAATTATTTTTATAATATAAACCATTGTTGATATAAAATATTATTAAAATCATTATAATTTATTATTTTGTAAATTAATTTATTTTATAATATAAAATTTTCAGTTTTATAATATATATGTTGTAAGTAGTTAATAATTTATATAATTAAATGAACTTACATATTAAGCATAGACAAAATATGTTTAACTATTCATGTCATTAAACGTGTTAGCGTGTTGAACCCCCTCAACACGAATCCGACCCATTTATTAATCGTGTATCGTGTTCGTGTCGTATTCATATCGTGTTCGCGTGTCATGACCCAAATTGTCACCCCTAGAGTGAAACTGCTTTTCTGACCAATTTATCTAGAGCGAGCATTAATTTTGGATCCTTAAGCTTTGAAGCCAAGTTTCAAATCCTCTGCATTCAATGGACGTTGATAAATTTCATCATTTAACGAAGAATTTTATGTGTAAAGACTTTAGCATCTTGGATGGTCTAATTTTATCTTATTTGATTGCACAGTATGATAGAAGTAGAATGAATAATAAAATCAAAATTAAAAAAACACTCCAACCACATCTTATTTAATGGCAATAACTCATCACATTGACTCTTTATGTTTATTATCTATTCACTTCATTTGATGTCATATAATAACTTTACAAATTTTGTAAATAGACTTTGTAAATATAACATTATTGTTTATTCAGTTATTCTAAAACAATTATAAAACAGATAATCACTTATTCAAAAAATTTAAAATCATAGTAAAATATTAAGACAATTTAAATTAACCAATAGATAATATTCTTATTTGTGTGCTGATATCTTCATTAAATAAAAACGATAATTTTATAATTCTGTGTCTAAAAAATATTTAAAAGAAAAGGTAAATATTTACCATTTAATTTATCATAAACGAAAAATATCCACACCACAAAAAATAGAAAAAGTTTTAAATAAAACACGTGTCATTTCCTTTTTTCTTTTAATTACAATCGGTAACGACTGCGTCAAGGTTCATTAATCAACGCCAATTCATGGCCTGGATTTGTTTGTTAATTAATTGGAACTTCTGCTTACTCTATTCTAGCAAACATATTTTTACTGTTTCATGTCTGGCGTCATACTAAGATTCAAACTAGCCAGCTTATACGTTTGGTGTTATTAGACTAGTCATAATTCTAGATACCCCACGATGTCCTTTCAACATCTTTGTGCGGTATGATAATTTCTTTTTAGTGCGTCCCACACTTGGGAAGACTCGTAGAGTTGCCTCAAAGTCCACCAAATTAAGATTATTAATAGACTTTGAGTTGACTCGAAGACGAAAGATTATTAAAAGACTTTGAGTTCATCTACACAAGGAATTTGATTAATTAAGGATCTTATCTACGAGGATATAAGTAATAGAAAATTGGTAAGTTTATAATTCTAATCAACATTGTTTGTTGTGATTGATTTTAATTACTTTCTTAACTAGCGGATTATTTAAGAATTTAATAGGTAATTAAATATACATCATCTGTATAACTATTGGCAGCTGACTCCAAATCCCTTACGTACTCTAGTTTTAATCGGATTTGAAGAATACTAAAAACAAGTCTTGAAGTATAAAATTTTCATCTGGTATAACCATGGCAAATGGGTTCACTTATTAATATATGTACCTGGCTGGAATTGGATGGGAAAGACGAAGTTTCTTCCTGAATGTTATGCGTATACTTTTGTTTTCTCTCTTTAGAAGTTAGAACGACATTTCTTCCACCCTCGCGTGAGATTGAAAATAAGGGCTTATGTCAGATTTAGCCCCTCAATGAAGAGTGAAGAGTTGTTAAAAACTCTTAAAAGAAACACATAAACACTTCGACTCAAAGATTTCGTCTAGCTAAGAAATTTTGTTCTTCTTCTTTCCATTTATTTATGTTTGGGCACTTATATATGTACATTTCCCGGTGCAATCCTCTAGACACAATTACCAGAAATTTATCCGAAATTGCTTGAATAATGCTAGAATAAGATTTGGACCTATAAAAAATATTTCATTATTTATGTATTTAATTATGGTATTATTAAAAACATTATTAACAAAACGGTGATTTTGTTTAACTGATTTCATAGCGAGTAAACGCCTAATTGATATGCTATTAGTTTGACTTAACTTTTAGGAGTTGGAAAAATGACACTTGCCATGTGAACTGAAAGTTTGGTCATAGCATATATTATATTCCACCGACGTGCTTGTCAATAATTTTCACTGCATACCACTAAAAGTTCCTTCTCATACTATGTATCAGGATTGGCCCACACTAATTATAAAAAAAGACTTAAAAATCAACGTTTTAGAGATATATATATGGGTGGTCTATAAATATCAACCCGAAGTAGTTTGGAGTATTAACAAAGAGAATTAACTACAACCCTTACAAACATAAAGACTTCAAATAGAGGTATCACTCTAATTTCAGAAAATGGAGAAAAGAATCTATGAAGCAGCGGTAGAGGGAAATGTAACTTCCTTGCGCAACTTGCTTCAAGAGGATTCTCTCATACTTGATAGAGTTACAATCAACTGTTACGGGGAGACCCCTTTGCACATAGCCTCCATGCTTGGTCATGCAGAATTTGTGCAGGAAATTCTGAAACGAAAGCCGGAGCTAGCAAGAGAGCTTGATTCTCAAAAATCATCGTCACTTCACTTAGCAGCTGCAAAAGGGTACGTGAATATAGTTAAAATTTTGGCATCAGTTAATCCTGATATGTGTTTTGCTCTTGATAGAGATGGGAGAAACCCTCTACATATTGCAGCCACAAAGGGTCAAGTAGATGTCCTGAAAGAATTGGTTAAAGCCAAACCTGCTGCGGGTCGCATCCGCATGGACAGAGGAGAGACAATTTTACATGCGTGCGTGAGGTATTATCAGTTGGAGGCGATGAAGTACTTAATGGAGACAATGAAAGACAATGAGTTTTTAAATTCTATTGATGATGATGGTAACACTATACTGCATCTTGCAGTGGCCGATAAACAAGTAGAGGTATATATAATTTTAAATCAAGTGCCTTATATGTTGTAATTTGTCTACAAGTCTATAGCTCTGGGCAATTTTTACTTTATTGATTTTTTATTTTTTAATCGTGAATATACCAAGTGTAAAGTGCCAAATGTGCAGGCAGTAAAGTTTTTAACCGGCAGAACAGAAACAGAAGTGAATGCACTTAACGCGAATGGCTTCACAGCATTGGATATATTAACACAAAGCGAAAGAGATATGAAAGATTGGGAGATTGGGGATTCGCTTAAATGCGCTGGAGCAATCAGCAGTCTGAAGGTTGATGACTTATCAGCACATAGACATGGCAGCAGAAAGATTGGAACCTTAAAGATTTCTCGTAATAGGAAGGGTGGTGATTGGTTGGAAGAAAAGCGCGAAGCCATAATTGTGGCAGCATCACTTATTGCTACTATGGCATTCCAAACCGGAGTCAATCCTCCTGGTGGTGCATGGCAAGAAAATGATGAAGAAGGACACCTTGCAGGAATTTCCATATTTGCTGATCAATTCCGAGATGAATATAGATTTTTCATAGCCGTTAACACAACAAGCTTTGTTGCTTCTCTCAGCATCATACTACTACTCGTAAGCGGTTTACCATTAAGCGGTTTGCCATTGATTCGGAGGTTAACCAAGTGGCTTGCAATGATAACCATATGGATTGCAATTACGACATTCGCAGTCACATATCTGATCACCCTGGGTGTTGTTTCATATTCTGACAAATACTCCACTGACCCCGGAAAAGGGCTGCTTGTTTGGCTTGGCTTGCTTGGTCTTCTTCTTCTGGGGCACGCAATCCGCCTAATAACAAAGTTGATAAATTGGATGAGAAAGAAGTTAAAAAACAGACGTTCAAGCCAATTGGTAAAAAATAGCTCTCTCGCTTGAGTACTATTGAGAAAATGATCGTGCGATTTAAAGTGTAGTAAAGTTATATTTTCATTAAGGTAAGCGTTAATTTCATGATTAGCGTGCTTGAAATAAGATGAATGTAATATTTTATATTTAATCGTTACCTTGGTCATGTTGGTATTATGTTTGTGTAAGGGAAATGTATTACATTAAAATTTCAAATTAATGTGTTTAATATTTCTGTTGTATTGTACTATTTAACCGAGGTATAACCCCTCATGATGCATGCAACGACCTTTATCATGTATCTCACATAACATGGTGCCGTCAACTAATACAATCCCATAGGCATCTAATATTTATGTGTATGTAGTTGCCAAGATAATAAGGTGGAATAGTCCCTTTTCCTACTGTTTAAAAAAATGATAAATCTATATATAATTTTGTCATAATTATACGTACTCAATGAGAAAGGAAATTGGACAAAGTTTTATAAGGCCATTCGTTGAGCCTTTAAAAATGAGAAAACAGGACTCTATATCTAATATTTCTATACGAGTCTTGAAATAGATCACATGCATGTATCCAATTTTTTATAAAATTGTTCCTATACGCTTAATTCTCTTTCCCAGTATTACAGTCTTTAAAAACATATGAACTATAGAGGGCCGCAATTTCAATGCATCTATATATATGCGCGCGAGCTCATGTATTTACTATTATGCATTTGGTATAAATTAAATTATTATAGGAACTAGGAAATAAATAAATTAGGGTGAAATATTTACAATTTTCCAATAATTTATTTAATATGTGCAAATAAAATTAGTTAATTATATGAAGTGACATGTAATATTATCTACCACTTCTAGACATCAAATGATCAATTTGAAAATTTGAAATTTTTAAAAGGCAAAGTGTAGACCATGTTGTGAATTTAATAAACCACTTGTGGCCACAACTTCAATGCATCTATATATATGCGTGCCAGCTCATGTATTACTATTATTCATTTGGTATAAATTAAATTATTATAGGAACTAGGAAATAAATAAATTAGGGTGAAATATTTACAATTTTCCAATAATTTATTTAATATGTGCAAATAAAATTAGTTAATTATATGAAGTGACATGTAATATTATCTACCACTTCTAGACATCAAATGATCAATTTGAAAATTTGAAATTTTTAAAAGGCAAAGTGTAGACCATGTTGTGAATTTAATAAACCACTTGTGGCCACAACTTCAATGCATCTATATATATGCGTGCCAGCTCATGTATTACTATTATTCATTTGGTATAAATTAAATTATTATAGGAACTAGGAAATAAATAAATTAGGGTGAAATATTTACAATTTATCAATAATTTATTTAATATGTGCAAATAAAATTAGTTAATTATATCAAGTGACATGTAATATTATCTACCACTTCTAAACATCAAATGATCAATTTGAAAATTTGAAATTTTTAAAAGGCAAAGTGTAGGCCATGTTGTGAGTTTTGTAATTAATTACTTGCATAGTATTGCACTGGTTAAAAAAAACTTTAAGATATCTACTAGAATGTGCAAATGGTAGATGAGAGTAAATATACCACGTATGCACGTACGTGGTTAATTTTTGGTACAACTCACTTTTATCGTTCATTTATTATATGTATTTACATGTTTATTTATTTTTTTTTTAAAAAGAAGATATGAAGTAGTGATAGAGGGATTTTCAATGATTTGCTTGAAGTGAATACTCTAGTTTTTATAGATTTCTTGTCAGATGTTACACTGAGACCATTTGCCCATGCCTTCTCATGCTTGAGGATGCAAAATTTGCGTGGGAAATTGAAAATTGATATTAAGCCAGAACTAGCTGGGCAGCTTAATTGAATTATGAAATAAAATGATAATATACGTTTGAAATATAAACATATACGCTTGGTGAGATAATTTTGAGAGATTTATTGAATAAGTATAGATTTTAATGATCTGCTCACGGATTGTGAATAATTGTCAAGGCCTTTGCTGCGGTATTGGCTTGGCTTACTTTCCACGATCGAAGTGGAAAATGGTGCCACACAGAAAGTTTAGTGCATATTGAGCCCCACGTGCAGTCTTGTCGACAATTTTCTGTATGTACCCGTAAAATTTATTGTAAAGCACAAAATCAATTAACAGTTCAAAGGCACACAATTTATTAAAAATTTATATATTATCGAACCCATAATGAACATCAGCGTTTTTTGGCATATATCTAATTTTAAACACATAATAAAACTTTGTCTGGCCAAGAGATAATATTTTCTCTGAGCCGCCGCCTATATGCGCTGTTGCAGTCCTCTAGACATCATTTCAAAGAAATCTATCCGACATTTCTTCGAACCTGGAACTTTATTTTGGTGTGGCTATAGAATATTAATTTGCGCCTAAAAAATATTTTATTATATTTGTGTTTAGTTAACCATATATAATTTTATTACAATTTTAAACAAAAAATAAAACAAAGATTTTGTTTAAATGATTTTATCGGGATTTATAGTCGATGCCCAATTTTTGTGGTGTTGGCTTGACTTTTCTTTTGGGACCCGGAAAATGACACTTTCCAAGTGAACTGATAGTTTGGTGCCACGGCTAGTTCTATTAATAATTTTCCCTTATCTTTACATAAAGTTTTCGTCTCATGCGAGGCTCAGAATTGGCCAGCCCCATAATTAAAAACGACTTGAAAACAATAATTCAAAGATATCTAGTCTGTGCATATCGTCCCGATTTTGTCGTGTGAGGATTAACAAAGAGAGTTAGCCACAACTCTTGTAAACACATAGACCCACACTTAAAAATATAACCCGATTTATATATTAACGTAAATCTTAATAGATCTCTGAATGTTTAATTACTAAATAATGTTTAATTACACCAGCCATTTGGACCCGTAGATCCGCCCCGCCCCGCAAGGTTAGGGGTGTATTTATAAAATTTTTAAAATTTAGGACTGTTATGTAATTTTTTAGGTTATATTTGTTAAACTTTTCATATATATAAATTCTTAATAATTTTATAAATAATGCAAATACTTTAATAAAAATGATATTTTAATTAATAATTAATATCTTTTAGTATATTAACATCAATTTCGTCATATTATAATGACAAAATAAAATATTTGTATTTTGTAGTAATTGAATTTGTATAATATATATAATCTTGATATAGATTATTAAGTACTAATTAAATTATTATAATATTAACAATATTATTTTTAAAATATATATCTATAATATAATCAGTATATTATTTTTTAAATATGTAAATAGAAATATGATAAAAAAAATCTTAAAACCTTAAATATATGATTTATTGTAATTTAAATTAATTAATTAAATTATTAATGTTTCATAAATATATAATGTTAATTATTTGGTATATGCCAATAATATTATTGCATTATTAGATTGAAATTAAATCAACATGTTACTAAAAATTTATTTAATTGTATTATCAACTATTTAAAAAATTGTCAATTAAATAATTTATAAGCAATAATACACTTTTAACATTATTTCTAATAAAGTATGTAATATTATTACTAATATAATTAAATGACAATTAATGATAATTAAATATTTATATTTTATAGTAATTAAATTTTATAATATATACAATCTTGATATAGATTACTAAGTACTAATTAAATTATTGCAATATTAACATGATTATTTTAAAAATGTATATCTTTAATATAATCAATATATTATTTCCCAAATATGTAAATAAAAATAGGATAAAAATAATCTTATAATCTTAAATATATGATTTATCGTAAATTTTTAATTTAAATTAATTAATTTAATTATTAATGTTTCATAAATACATATAATGTTAATTAATTAGTATATACAAATCATATTATTACTATTATTAGATTGAAATTAAATTAACATACTATTGAAAAAGTGTTAATTAACTAATTTACAAGAATAATAGATTTTTAACATTATTTCTAATAAAGCATGTAACATTATTACTAATAAAATCAAATGATAATTAAATATTTGTATTTTATAGTAATTAAATTTGTATAACATATACAATCTTGATATAGATTACTAAATACTATTTAAATTATTACTATATTAACAATATTATTTTAAAAATGTATATGTTTAATATAACCAATATATTATTTTCTAAATATGTAAATAGAAATATGATAAAAATAATCTTATAACTTTAAATATATGATTTATCGTAATTTAAATTAGTTAATTAAATTATTAGTATTTCATAAATATTTATAATATTAATTATTTGGTATACATCAATCATATTATTACTATTATTAAATTGAAATTAAATGAACATGTCATTGAAAAATTATTTAATTGTATTATCAACTATTTTAAAAATTATCAATTAACTAGTTTACAAGCAATAATAAACTTTTAACATTATTTCTAATGGAATATGTAACATTATTACTAATAAAATCAAATGGTAATATACAACTATTTTGATTTTAGTTTGAAGATTTATTATTTTTATGATTGTTGAAAAATGATCATAGTTATAAATGATATGATGAGAAATTGATAAGGGAGTTATTTGCAAAGGTGTAAATATTACAAGGGATGAAGTTGAAAAATATAAAGATTATAGGGGTGTGATTGTAAAAATATAAACAGTGACGGGACGGGGCGGGGCGGGTCTGGATCTACTAAAATTTTTTTTGCCCCGCCCCGCCCCGCCCCGCAAAGGGGCAAAGGGGCGGGGCGGAGCAAAAAAAGGGTCAGCGGGGCGGGGCTGGATACTGGCCGCCCCGTACCCGCCCCACCCCGGTTCCAACCCTAGTAGCAGTGGACTTAAGATTTTGTCCACATAGAGGCACCAATGAGTATTTATTTATGGGTTAATGTTATAGATCTCTCGTATCTTTTAAGTTTATTTCTTTAATATAGACGGTTTATAATTTGTAATAAATTTAGTCTGACTTCAAAAACTTATCATAGATACCTTTTTGTCAACTTTATGTTAAAAATTTGTAAATAAGTTAAACTTGAGAGGATATGATAGTTATTTCAACCCCTTTAAAATTTAAGCAATAAAAATGTGGCAATGAGGTTCAAACTACAAACCTATATAACTCATTATCCTTACACTCAGCCACCAAGCTAAACAAATTGTTTGGACAGAAATGAACAAAAAAAATATATATTTAACTAACAGGGCATTTTCTTATATATAACCAAACAAATAAAGCATGTTTCTTCTTTGGCCCCAACATTTTGCTGCTATTCCAGCCATTAGTTCCTTCAACCCCAGCACAAGGGAGGACTGTGACATGATGAAATTTAGCTAAAGAATGTTGTCTTAGACGGGAGGAATTTGTTGGCAAGAGTCGTTGTTGGAGAAGCAGGGTTTCGTTTTTCTCTTGTGCAGTATCAAAATTTATTGAGTTATTTGTTGGTGTTGGTGCATCAAGAGTGAGGGATTTGTTTGAGAATATTGCGTAATGCGGAAGCGATACCATCAAACAACCAAATGCACAACTACAAATTAAGCCAGATAATTGAATATAATAGCAACTAAAGAGGCAACCAATCAAACAATAACGTAGAAATAGAAAGAACACCAAGACTTAACGAGGTTCGGTATTATTACCTACATCTGTTGACCCAGGTATGGCAACCCAAGAGGGGGGTGAATTGGCTTTTTACTTATCAAAACAGATTTGTAAAACTTTTCTTGAAAGATTAAAATTAGGTTACTTTTTCTTTGAGAATAAATGTGAAGAAGATGAAATCAAGAGAATAACAATAATGAACAATTACAAGTGCAAGTAAATATAAACAGTATAGGGATAGAGAAAGTGCAAACTCAATTTACGTGGTTCGATAAACCTTGCCTAGGTCCACGAGCTCCTAGTTCCACGAGATAGGCTTTCCACTAAGTTGTAAAAATCTTTACAACTTGTTTGATGAACAACCTCACCAAGACTTTTTCCTTCAACCCTTGATAACACCACACCAAGAGTTCTTCTTGATGAACAACCTCACCAAGGCTTCTTCCTTCAACCCTTGATAACACCACACCTAGAGTTCTTCTTGATAAACCACCTCACT
Source organism: Boswellia sacra (assembly GCA_013180625.2). Classification (NCBI taxonomy): domain Eukaryota; kingdom Viridiplantae; phylum Streptophyta; class Magnoliopsida; order Sapindales; family Burseraceae; genus Boswellia; species Boswellia sacra. Next base: position 62,015 of record SNVD02009822.1, read on the forward strand.
AAGGCTTCTTCCTTCAACTCTTGATAACACCACACCTATAGTTCTTCTTGATGAACAACATCACCAAGGCTTCTTCCTTCAACCCTTGATAACACCACATTAAGAGTTTTTCTTGATGAATAACCTCACCAAGGCTTCTTCTTTCAACCCTTGATAACACCACACCAAGAGTTCTCTTAAAGATAACTATTATATCCTTTATAAGAAGATTTCACTCTCACCACAATACAAGAACAAAGATAATTGTTTACAATAAAATACCACTCTCCTCAAAGAGTAGATAAAGAAAATAAAAGCTCTCTAAACTTGATATTTCTCCTATTTCTGGCTTGATGGATTCTTGTTGAATGCATGGGAGAAGGGCTCCTTTTATAGGCAAATGAGATGAACTTAATCAAGTGAAGACACCAACTCCAAATTTTCTACCCACCATAAAAGCCGTAATCTTTTCTGCCATTTTTGTCAATGTTCTACTTGAAATTTGAAAATCTGCAAAACATAAAAATCTGGATAATTGAATAAGCTTTCCAACACATCAAGAATCAAGTCATTTGGATATCTCTATCTCAAGATATGGACAAAAGACCATTCGGTGCTCATGTGAGTTGATTTTTTTTTCTTGTGTTAGTCCACTGACTTGCATGTCAATTATGTTGGCCTTCCATTTGAAATTTGAATTTCTTCAAGAAATATGAAATGTGCTTCATTAAATCATCTTTCCAATGCCACAAGAATCAAGTCATTTGGATATCTCTCTATCTCAAGATATGGACAAAAGGCCATTTAGTACTCATGTGAGTTGATTTTTTTTTCTTGTATCAGTCCACCGATTTGAATGATGATTCTGTCAGCCTTCCGTTTGAAATTTGAATTTCTTCAAAACATAAAAGATCTAGACATTTGAATAAGATTTTGAAAACATTAAAAATCAAGTTATTTGGATATTTATAGAGAAATATATGACCAATTGATTGAACATTGCTCATATGTTACATTCCTTGAGTCAAACTTTGTTCTTAAACTTTGGTACCTTTAACATGTAGTCTTCTCCTTAACTTCAACACTTCATTTTAATAAGTCTTTTCTTGATTTTACAATTATTTCAATGATCTTATTCTTGCACATAAATAAACATATTAGTAATACCTCAATGAATCAATGTGTATTATTATCATCAAAATTATCATATAGCCTTAGGGCTAACAACGTCGTCGGGCGCCGCTGAAGAAACCTTTCACTATTTTCTAAGAGAATTACAAACTTTTAGGTCACAATACAAATACCATGATGAACACTTAAATATGTATGTTTAATAAGAGCTTAGTTCATCATATTGTATTAATAGTGTTATTAAATTCCTCTACTTAAGCATATTTATGGTCTTTGTATCTTTTGAATTAGCTTTATCTTAATTTTAATTTTTGTTACAGGTTTGATAAAATCGACATAACTTTTTATTTATAAATCAGAATGACGCAAATCTTAATTTGTTGGAAAGCTGATTAAATTATCGACAAGATTGTATTTCACAAGCATTATCAATTCGGGCTCTTAGTGGACCCATCTGCAGTTTCAGCCCAACCTGACCATGCCTCAGTTTTTTGACCATATCTCTTGATATACGTATCTAAATCATATGAATCAAAATGTTCTAGAAAGATGAGAGAAATATCTACAACATTCATGGAGACATGTTATCAAAATTCTAAATAATTCGATATCAAAATTGGTGGTCAAAGTCAATGCACATAATGATCCCAATCATCAACAAGATATTTGACAATTGTCCCTGCATAAATTGACAAGTTTGCCCTTGGATGTATCTATAAATAGAGGTGCCTTGTGACCCATTAAGACATCTTGGCCTTTGACTGGGATCACTTGTTATTGTATTTTTCTCTTTTGTGTTTTTATATTATTAATAAATCTTCTTTTTCTGAAAATTTGGTTTCTTTTCTTTATAATGTTTTGCTAAATTTTCTTTTGCTAAGGTGAAAGGGTGCAACCCTTGATATGAGAATAAGAATTCTCTAACCCTTTGACACGTGCTTTATAATCAGAACCTTTTGTTGTTTATTTTATATGATTTATATTTATTTTTCTAATCAATCTTGGCACCACTCGTAAAGTGGAGGTCTTGATCCATTGTAGATAATCCTTGGCACATCAAATGCTTGGATCATTTTTAAATGTCATATGGCTCTTCCTTACCAACACAAGTCTAGTTAGGAACCTTGATTTATTGTAGACATATGGTGATTGACACAATGGATGCTTGAACCCATTTACAAGAAGTGGTATAAATATTGATAACGAAACAAATATAATTCATATCACTAAAGTGGCCTTAAATGACATACATTTCGATTGGAACCTCTTTGACGTGTAGATTCCAATTGCGTTATAGTTAGGTTGTCTATTCTTATTTGATATATCAAGGGCAGATCCCCTAACCTTAGCTTTCCTTATTATTGTGTTAATTCATTTTACTTGTGTACTTTAAGTATTCTTGTTTATTATTTATGAACTTGTTATTTTATTTGCTATGGTATGTTTTACCTCCTATTCCTATGGATGGTTTTACCACCTTTTGTTTTTTGTTTTACATTTGAATAGTTAGTAGTACCGCCTACCATCTTAACTTTTATTTGTTGATATTATCATACTTGATTATCTTTTAGTTTGTACCGCTAAATCCCCTTCCTCGTGGATCGACCCCAGTCTTACCGGGTTTATTACTTCGACACTTCTATACTTAGGAGATAATCATATTTTTGAATGTTTCAAGTTTTTGGCGTCGTTGCCAAGGAAGGTAAAATTTGGTACACAAAATTGTAAGTATTTTCTTTTCTCATTTCTATTTTCATTGTTCTTGCATGTCTTTATCTTTTCTTTCTCTTTGCATTAGTTGACAGAATTGTTAAGAGCCACCAATCTTCTTTGGAAATCATGCTCGTACCAAGCCAAGAACATTAATGAACTACATAAATCTTAGAAGAACTTGTGCACAATCATGCATAGTCTTCCCTCATGATGCAAAATATTTTAACCATGAACCGGATTTCATTCGATTCTTACCTCTTTTTCATGGCCTAGATGTTGAAAACCTATTTTTGCACTTGAGAGAATTTGAAGAGTTTTGCAATACCTATAGTGACCTAAATTGTAGCATAAACATCTTTAGATTAACGCTTTTTCCTTTTCCTTTAAGAGATAAAGCTAAAACATGATTACAATATCTTAGGTCAGGATCCATTAGCGCATGGGATGAAATGCAACAACAATTTCTAAAAAAATTCTTTCCTATAGAACAAATTCTCTCAAAAGGCAAATCATCACTTTCACTGAAAAACAAAGAGAGACTTTTACCAATGTTGGGATACGTATAAAGCATTGCTTAATACTTGTCCTCGCCATGGTTTGGAAACATGGAGACTAGTTTTAATTTTCTATGAAGGTCTAACACATCAAGATGGCAAATAGTAGAATTAATGTGTAATGGACAATTTGAAAATAAAGATCCTTATAAAGCCAAGGATTACTTAGACTTATTAGCGAAAAATGTCCAAAATTGGAATAATGTTGGGACCCATGAGGTACGAAGAACATCTAATAGAGTCATTTACAATTTTTGGGAGAATCGTGATCTTCATGCTAAATTTACATCCCTAGCTAGAAAAGTTGAGGACTTAGAAATGTGGTCTATGCAAGAAATTTTTTGTCATACTTGTAATACTAGTGATCATCCTACAGATGATTGCCCAATTGTGCCTACCTCTAGGCAAAATCTCCATGAGCAAACCAATGTTTTATACACTTTCCAAGGCCAAAGCCTAATCTTTACTCGCAAAATTTTGATTGGAGGAATAATAACAATGCACAATCTTACCAATCTCCCTTTTAATCATATCAAAATTTTCATAAATCTCATGATCATGCACCTTATGAGGATCTGGAAGAAACATTAAATTCGTTCATTGCAAAGCAAGAGGCTTTTAATTGTCAAACTGCTCAGACTATGGCAAACTTGAATGATGCTCTTGAAAAACTTGCATTTGCACTTAGTACTCATGAGAATGGTGAGTTTCTAGAGCCAAACCCTATCAATCCACATGTGACTAATCCAAGTGGTCAACATCTAGATGAAGATTTGATCAGTACTCTTCATGACGGTAAGGTTGATAAAGAACATGTTCTTAACCCTTATGAGAAAGATGATGAATCAATCCTAAAAGGTAAGGAAGAGGTTAATAAACCTACATTGAACAAGGAAAATATCGAATCCTCACTTATGCCCTCATTTCCTCATGCAAAGGAACTTAACCAAAATTTTGGCATTACTGAATTTTTCAAGCATGATGAAAATCAAGAAGCTAATGTGGAAAATTATATTCAAAATTGGAATTTTTTAAGCCCTTCAGAAATCGGGTTAACCAGTTTATTTGAACTTAATTAAAATCTGTAGTTAATTAACTTTACAGTCGATCGGTAGCCTATAAAGTTAATTAAAATTTGAATAAAATAGAAAACTAACTCTAAAAACTTAATTAAAATATGAACATAGAGTTGGATACATCTAATGATGTAACTTATGTTTAGAAAAAAATAAAAATAAAAATAGACGGCAACAAACACTTACACTTCACTAAAAGATAGAGGTGAGAAATTTTTAAAACACATATAAAAAAACATAGGTGGAAACAAAAAATAATAAGCCAACCCATTGTTTGCATCTATAGAAAGAAAATCTAAGAATCTTGTTTAAATTGAAATTTAATTTTAATCTGGGAGTAACTTGTATTAGTTTTAACTAAATTTTGTTTTCTTATGAGGTTAATTTTTGGGTTTTAAAAGGGCAAGTAAATTAATTAAATTTTTATTTTTTCAAAACCGGCTTTTTCAGAAAAGGGTTGTGATGAGGAATTTTAGGGATTTAAATAGGCTTGGAACTGGGACCACAGAGGGAGGGGGGAGGGTGGGGAAGGAGGGGGGAGGCAGCAGATAAGCAAAACTTTTTTTAGTAGATCCGTAACCGTCCCACCCTAACCCACTCTATTTACAAATTTTTCCTTATATTTGTCATAAATATTCCATTAAATATGATCATGTTCATTAATTAAAACTACTCCCACTTAATTATTCAATGTTGTCCTAAATTGAGTTATATAGATTGGTTATTTTAAATTAGACAAATTAAACAAAAATTAAAAAATTAAAACAAAATAGAGGAAGAGAGACAAACTTGAGTCACATTAATAGAGGATTGATTAGGCTTGGTTGAGCTGGAGGGACAATGAGGGGATGCAGCCGTGGACCGTGGTGGCGAGTCGTCCAATGACAAAGGATGGTGCAGCACAGCCGTGGATCGCGGTGGTGAATCAAGATGACAGAGGCGTCGAGGAAAGTCGAGCTTGAAGACGAAGGTCAGGCTTGAAGAGATTCACGAATGATGTCACACCGTGGAATAACGATGTCGTGATGGTAGACAAAGGAGAGGAGATCCAGAGAGATTCGAGGAAGGGTGGTGAGTGTCGACATTGGGGATTTGAGATGGAAGGTGTGTATGCAATTTATGAAACTTACATATTTTGTCTTTTTTATGGAAACCCATTTATATTAAAACTTAATAAAAGAGCCCTCATTAATTTTATAAGTCCTTATTTTTTAAATTCTTTCATTTATACCCTTATATTATGCGGGGCTAGACACCGGACTTGGCTTCGGACCCCGCTCGGGCGGGATAGTACATTTTGAGCCCCATACCCACTCCAATGATCGACCTGCCCCGTTTATACGGGTCTCACTGGGGCCTCAGACCCATCGGGTCAAATGCCAAAGCCTAGATTTAAATAGCCCATAGGAAATATCTAAAACTTTTGAATCTCAATAATGCATACAAAAAAAAAAAAGGTTAACCATATGTCATCACCTATATATCTGGTTCTTGATTGACACGATTCATATAGAAAAAATTAACAAAATGGCCCAAGTTAAGGGGTCTATTGGAAAAATAACCCACGCTTGTAAAATTTTCATGCCATGGACCTTTGGAATTTGAAATGGCCTTAGTGCCCTCCACAATTTAATTAATGAAATCTTTTGATTTGCATATCCTCATTTCCATCCCTGCTTAACCGTCCACTGTCAAAAGCTCGCAAACAATTCATACCGGCATTGCCATCATAAACAGGCATTGACATCATAAACTGACATTTATAAACTGAAGAAACAAGATCTTATAAGGAGAAGGATTTTGGGATTCGACAACTGGTCACGAGGAGAGAGGTGGCTGGCGTTGCTGAGAGACTGAGATTAAAACTGACTCGGTAAGTCCTTTGTCCTTAGTTTTTGTTTTAATTTTGTGTATATTTTTCAATGCTAAGTTGATTCATATGTAGTTCTTCTACTATGAATGGATTGTCGACAGTTATTCAACCCTTTTTTTGCATTTTAAAATTTCAAAATTTGAACTTGAATTTATAGGGATTTAATTTTTTTTTGTGGGATGATTTGTATGTTGAATGAGTTATACGTGGTTTAATTTGTGTTAATATATTGTTTTGATGATGATTTTAACTTGTTGTGGGAAAAAAATTGAGTTTTAGAGGTCGATGATGCGAGGTTGAAGACGAAGATCGACACTTACTCTAGTCACTTGAGAAAAGGACGAAGTGACGTCGAGTATCAAATTGAGTCTTGAAACTCTGCTTGGTCGTATCTCCACACTAGAGACATCATAAATCGACAATAGTTGCATGTCAAATTATTTTGTCCGGTGTCGACTTGAGTCTTTATACATTTAATTTGGCACTAAACTTTGCTCAATTTCGTGTCGAGTGACTGTAGTTGAGTGTGGCTTCGTCCTCCGTGTCAGAAGCATGTAGCTTGACACTCGACATAAGGAAAACTGACAAAAGTTGCATGTTGGATTTTTTTGTCTAGTGTCGAGCTTATGAATCAACTCTGAGATAGAGCATGACACTAGATATCCATACTGTCGGTTGTCGGATTCCATTATCCGATAGGCAAATATTGTCGAACAATCGACAGAATTAAGTATATTGAGCGTTGTCGAGCGTTTTCTCAATTTTGTGTTTTTTGTCCCATTTTGCGGTATATTTTGGTTGAATAAAAGTTGTTTTGTTTTGTTTTTTAATGGTCGATATGGAAAATGCTCATGGGCTTACGTTCAACCTTAAAACTCCATACGATAATCACTACCGTTTGATAATAACAAATGTGGCTAGTTTAACGTGTAAACAGTGGGTCCAAGAGAAGTTGAATGATCGATAGAAGGAGTTGTTTATGGGCACATGTTTCGGGCATTTGTTAGACATTCACCGTCTTACCTTTCCATCTCTATTGATTCATCATGTCTTATTAAGAGAGGTGGAGACTCATCGGTTTAATAATAAGATGTGGCTTCTGATACAAGGTATCACTCATATACTTGTGTATTTAAAAAATTTTTCATAAAAATGTTATTAACCTATAATTTTTCTAATGATTCATACATTTGTTCAATATAGGCGGGTAATACATTTTTTAGCGTATGAGTTTGGTATTGTGACTAGTTTGAAGTTTGGTTTGAATTTCCCAAGCACTCCCGACAATCATTGCAAGTGTAGGTTGTGATACGATTATTTTAGGCTAAAGCAAATTTCATTGAAGCTATTTTATGAGAAGTTGGAGAGATTAAATCAATCTCCAATCCTAGATGAAGACGTGGTGAAACTAGCCTTGTATTATGTGTCTGAGCCTTGTTTTCTTACACGGGATAGGCATCAGTTCATTTCGATCAAATGGTTGAACTTTGCGGACACATGGACAGATTCAATGAATGTCCATGAGGCACTAATTCTTACAAAATGACCATCCGTAATATGAAGAAAGCTCTACCTGGGAGGTTAGCAAAGTATAGGGTAAGAAAGGTAGAGAAAGAAGAGCATGACATAAGAAGGTATAACATAGGAGGTAACCCTTATGCTATTCAGGTAAATTGAATTATGGTTTGCTTTAATTTTTCATCATTTTATTACCAATTAATTACAAAAACATTGCACTAAATCTTGATTTTCTCTTCACAGATTTGGTTGTATAAGGCAATGCCATATGTTAGGTCAACATACGATATTCTCTATGAGTCGTTTACTAGCAGGAGTCCCTTTAGCTGTTGAAGTAGCATAACATGAAGGTCCCTAGCGAAGAGGTCTTTAGAGCAAGATTTTTTATACATTCAGAGGGTGGAAAGTACTAAACCCGTTATTTCACAAAAACCAATAATTATTAAATGTGAGGACCTAAAATATTTGAATTCATCATAGGCATGTCTACTTGTGATATTGGAGCCGACTAATGCTAAGGCCATTACCGATTGGTTAGCTATATTAGAGTAGGTGGTTGGTAAGTGGAAGGGTGTGCATGTTCAATAGGCATTGAATCAGGATCCTTCTTTACACGTAAAGGAGCAAGTTAAAGGGATCCAATAGGAATAACTATATGTTCTGCCTCATGTTGACTCAAAGGGACTGATACTCTGTTGACCACATGAGCAGGGATCCGGTATGCCATCGACAGTCGTAACATCCAGACCTTCCGTTAAAGTTATAACCCATATTGAGGACATTGTTCCACTATCCTTTCATACGGGTCGATCATCATCGATTTAGGGGCCTTCTTTGATAGCTGGGCTTTCTTCGACTGTTGGGCCTACTTTGACCAGTTTTCATTCTTCGCCCACTATCATGCTATACATTCTGAGCAGGTAAATGTCTTTATTTTTTTTTTTTTACATAAATCTAAATAAATTGATTTTTCAAATACTGATATTTGAGATTTGTTAAAGGAACGATGCTGGGAGGATGAATTCAAGACCATTGTCATCCGTGAGCTAGTATGAGCTCAACTGATATACCTTTAGTTTTGATGGGCACTGATGCGCCGATGCCTTCACATACCATCGTTCAGACTTATGCTACCTCTCCACTAACTATTGTTGTCCAGCTTCGTTAACCATTGTTTAAGTCACTTGCTCTTATTTTGGATGTTGAGGCTGAGTCATTTGACAAGTGGATGTCCAAAGGTTTAGGTCTTGTTGACCTTGGGATGTTTGTAGCGAATAAGAAGTTGTTTCGGATCTTGACAATGATGACAAAATGGCTTGCCTTAGAGGTTTGACTTATTCTTGACCTAGTTCTTTCTTTTTCTTATTTATATATCACGCTAACATTCTATCACAATGTAGAACATCGATGTTTACCTCTGGACATTACGACGTAAGACAGTGAGTCTGGGCCTGAAGGTAGTTGAGAAATCGACCTTCTTGGACACTACATTTTCAGTGATGTTTCTCCTTCACTTTATGAATTTAAATGATTAAGTATAAAACATTTATTATGCTAACGCTATTATTAATTGCTCAAGTAAAGGTCTAAGGGCTGTAGCAGTGCTATGGGAGTGCACCGAATGACATCAATTAGGATAACAAGGCTGAGGTTGTTCACTATGTCAACAGAAAGAGTCTGCTCTTTGGCCAATCGTGGGAGGATCTTGACTGGGTAATTCATTGTTATTAGAAATTGTTATAAAATGATCACTTCCTTGTGCTTGGCTTTAAACTAACATGGAACACCACTGTCTGCTAGTGATTTATGGCTCATACATTGCAAATGTCTCATTTGACATGATAAAAGAGCATTGTCGTTGCTTGACACACATACTATTACGTGTCATTTCACAAGGTGTTTTCAGTGATATAGACTTCCTTCCTCACTACCCTTTTGAAATTGAGCATGTTGAGGATGTCACTAAGGTCCTTGAGCAAGATGTTGAAGGAAGGGCCTTTTGAGCTTGTTGTCTGTTTTTCATGGAGTAACTTACAAGTGGCGTTCCATTGGCCAACGTACGAACCTTCACAGAAGAGATACTATGGCGTAGGGTAGCTATACACTATTGGAGTCATCAGGTACAAATTTGGGCCATCACAGGTGATATTACTTCGACAGTCCCCATATTAGATACTGTACCCACAGTGGGTACTCCCATTATACCCATAACTTCTTATCCTTAAGATTTGTGATCCCTTCCTTATATTGTGTTATACATATTTAGTGTTCAGACACGCTAAACTGTATATATTTTGTATATATGCTTCATTGGTTCTTCGACTTAATATATTCAGAATGAAAATTTATGGTACACATATTATAAAATGTTATATTAAAGAAACAGGTGCAACATACTATTATAATAACGAATAAATTACAAAGAAAAAGTAATATACTTTTAAGTACACCGACATATAAATTGAGTACATGGTTTGCCAAATAGAGAATAAAATTATGATAGTAAAAGCATTGCAAATCTCACGTCAAGTAAAAAAAAAAATGTAACAAAATGGCAACAACTTAGTATAGTTTTGAAGAACATGCATACATGGTTTCCAAGCCTCTAAATCATCAGTTATCACGTCGTGCACCAATAGCATGGCCAAGTGGGATCGAATTACAACATGTTTGACGGTTATGACCTGAGCAATGACCACAACTTCTTGAAGAGCTTGACTCGCCTTAGGATGGGATCTGTTTTCTCCTAGGTCTTCCAGCTAGCCTTCTCATTAGTAGTGGTAAGACGACTCTACTACTTACCTCATCTGTAACCACCTAATCCTTACTGACCCCAATTGGTACAATAGGCACGACATATGTATGGAGACTACATTTATTTGTGTACTAATAAGCACAGTAATCATGGCATGTGGTAAGCTCATATGCTTGCAAATGGCTAATGCATGTGCACATAGCAACTGGTTAAGATCAAACACCCTATACATACAGGTCTTGGCATGCATGTCCACAACATTGTATACACCTCATTCATGATTAGAGGAATTCTGTTGAATCTCATCCGATCACCTTTTTTCAAACTGTCTTCCATCAACTTGTCAACACATAGAGTGAAATGTAATTGTGAGTTAGCAAATATTTTCCTTCGTGTGTAGAACCATTTTTGAAGATTTACCCAATAATAATTCGCTAATAGTGTAATAGGGAGGAAATGGCTCTGTCTCAAGCAACTACTCATTGACTTAACAATATTGGTTGTCATTATATTATAATTTTGGTTGAAAAATTGTGAACCTACCCATTTCTCCACGCCTATCTCTCAAAGGAAGGCCATAACTGGGGTATATATGATTCGATCATGCATATGTGGTAGTTGAAATCAATACGATGATAGGTTCTTGTAGCTTGTGTGAACATGCCTAACAAAGTCTTATCTTTGAACCTTACCTTTAAGTTTTGCTTTAGATGATGGGTGCATAGGCCATTAAATGTCCCAGGAAAAACAACAAAAACAACTCCTGCAATACTAGAATGGTAGTAAAAAATGATTACTAAATCTGAGACATTATGGACTACTTGATCACACAGTTGTTTCATAAACCAATTTCAGGATTTGTCATTTTTCAAATGACTAACTTTAAATGCCAATGGATATGTTTTTTTTTATTTCTGTCTATGCGTAATGCCAAAAACATGGTACCTTTATATTTTCACTTCAGATGAGACACATCAACTGTAATTACCAGCCTTATAGAATTTGCAAACCTTACAATAGAAGCCCCTAAACTCATGAAAAAGTACTTGAAGTGATCATTAGTATCAGTTTCTAAAGTGGTTCTTGTCCTAATATTAGTTTTCTCAATCATGTATATACAATGAGTGAGAAGGGTAAATGATTCCTCATGAGATCCATGCAGTTCTTCCAACACTGCTTCTTTTACCCTAAATGTCTTATGGTATGTGATGTTAATGCTCAGTACTTCTTGAATATCATACACAATGTCTCTAGGATGATAAATCCTTGATGCTTGAATGAACTTGGTCTTTATGTGTTTCCCAATAACTGCGGATGTTGCTTATATGTGATTCTGGTGGAGCTCAGCTCCTGAACAACTGTGCTGGTTGTTAAATTTTTGCACTTGGAAGAAATTGGAATTTGCTTCCTTGGTTGCCCATATTCACCATTTATAATTTTCAGCATGCCATACAGCTTTAAACCTTATTGAGTTAGACTTTTTCACCTTAACTGAAAGTTGCATCGTAATAACAAATTTGATAACTTTTCACAAGGCATGATTTTGCTTTTAAAAATCTGCCTAATCGTAACTTGAATTATGTCAAGTACAAGATACGTAGGATCATCATGAACTATTGACGTCAAATGCATTATATGAGGCATTCACCTGGATGTGTTTACTCGATTATCATCAGTTAAGGGACCTATATTGGCATCATTTACCACAAAATCAGTCGTTGGATTTGGCTCTTGTCCTATGGATGTTCGAGGAGGGGTAGATTGAATAGGAGTAAGAAAGGTTAAAGGCACCTCCTGGTTCAAATCATTCCAAAACTCTGTGACCATTTTCACAATTATGTAACTATCAACCAACCTTTCATTTACACTCTAAGCTTCAGCGTTCTCACTTCTATCATGATCATAGCCATCTAAGTCATCACTCAAGTGATGGCAACCACAATAGGCATTGTCATCATAACCGTTACGGTCATCATCATTATGATCATCATTGTCATCACCATTGTCATCCCCGTCATCACCATTGCTTTAAACATTTGCTAAGCTCTCAAATTCTCTAAAGTTGTCAAGGTCTTGAACTAACCTCAATGGCAATGATTGGGTCAATTCAACTTCTCTTGAAAAACCAATTGATTGCTCTTCTGTATCCCTAACAGACTGCTAAAACTCATGGTCAACTTCTTCATTACGATATGGTTGCGTACAAATAGAAGTGGACTCAATTAATTGGTTGCTTCCAGTAACTGAGGAAAACAAAGACGTATGAGATGAACTTTGCCTGTTCGTTAATGAATTAGATCGTGACCTTCTTCTTTGTTAATCCCTATCTTCAAATGTGATGATCAGTAGTGTATATGACAACTAATCCTCTAGACTACATTATATGAAAAAGCAAGTAGCTTTGTCAGTCTCAATAGGAGTTGGCAGTGGAGGATGACCCTTGGAATAGAATTGAACGGCTAAACTTATGATTTTTTTTTTTACTCAAATCCCAACCTATTTTCGAACTTAAACATTCAACCAATCATTGTAAGTAGTACATCTAGTAATTATCAACGGTTTAGACCTCGTACCCATGTACATATAACCCCCATTTTGTTGCATCTTTCATGAGCCATTGTATAACATCAAAATACGTAAAGTTTCCATTATACATGTAAATGACATGTCAAAATTCATCTTTGAATCAAAATATCGTTAAAACACTATATAAAAGTGTAGAAAAATGGAATCCTGGAATTATGTTTCATGAGGCTCGACGACGCTCGATAAAATCACTCTACACTTGACAGATTAACTCGACGACTTGAATAGAAACTCGACAAATTAACTTGAGGACTTGACTAGAAACTCGACAAAGCTCAACACAATTCATGCATCTAGAAACAAGAGAAGTAGACAGGCAGGGTAGACGCTCGACGCTATGCACATATGCTTGATAGACCATGTTGGCCATTGTCGAGCTTGTCGTCGATAACAGAATTCAAGGCTTGATGTTTGCCCATCAGATGTTGAGCAGTCATCTTTCTTGTCCAGTATACCCGATTTTTTCTTACAAATTCTTGTTATTCATTGCTTCCTTTGCAATTAAAGTACTAAGGAAACTTCTTCTAAGCTCGCTACACTGTTTTCTAGGCTAATACTGACTATATAAGCATCAAATATTTCAATAAAATTAAAAGGTTGAAAGAAATCAAGAAAACTCCATATATAGAGAGATGTCTTACCTATTTTTACTCAGATCTTGAAGATTGCTCACGACAAATGATAGAGACAGTAGGATTTCAATGAAACATACAATGCTGTGGATGACTTTTGCATAAGACTTCAGATGGAACGGAGGAGATATTAAGTAGATTTTGAAATTATTTGTCTTATTTTTCGAATTAAAGGTAATGAGGTCATTTCTAAGTCAAAAAGTTTATGACATGAAAATTTTATAAGAGTGGGTTATCTTTGCACCAGGCCCCTTTATTTGGGTCATTTTGAATTTTCCCATTCATATGTGGCAGCACGACTTTTCGTGATTAAAATTTTTGTCCACATTATGCAATGATTGATTTGTTTTGCGCATTAGAATTGACTGCTGCACATAAGCACTTGGTTAAGAGAAAATAATTTAAACCATAAAATATTATACATGTAGATTGACTACAAAGTTAATTAAAATCTGACTAACACAAAAAACTAACTCTAAAAACTTAATTGAAACTTGAACCTAGAGTTGGATACATCTAATGATTTGATTTATGTGTGAAAAAAAAAATAGACGACAACAAACACTTACACTTTATTGAAGGTAGAAGTGAGAAATTTTTAGAACACATATAAAAACAATATAGGGTGGAAACAAAAAATAATAAGTCTGCCCACTGTTCGCATATATAGAAAGAATATCAAAGAATCTTGTTTAAATTAAATTTTAGTTTTAATATGAGAGTAACTCATATTAGTTTTAACATTTTTTTAGGTTTTAAAAGGCATGTATATTAATTAAATTTTTAGTTTTTATTTTTTTAGAAGCGGCTTATCGAGAAAAGGGCTGTGAACAGGAATTTTGGGGATTTAAATAGCTCATCCTATTTTTTAGGAAATATCTAAAACTTTTGAATCTTGATGATGCGTTAAAAAAAAGCAAACCATTTGTCGTCCCCTATACATCTGGTTCTTGATTGATTGATATGATTCATTTATGCCAGGATGACTTTCCATGATTAAAATTTTTGTCCACATTATGCAATAATTGATTTGTTTTACGCATTAGAATTGATCGCGGCACATAAACACTTAGCTAGAAGAAAATAATTTAAACCATAAAATATTATACTTGTACAATGACTATAAAGTTAATTAAAATTTGAACAACATAGAAACTAACTCTAAAAACTTAATTAAAATCCAAACCTAGAGTTGGATACATCTAACGATTTGACTTACGTGTGAAAAAAAAATAGAGGATAACAAGCACTTACACTTTACTGAAAGCAGAGGTGATAAACTTTTAGAACGCATATAAAAACAATATAGGGTGGAAACAAAAAAAAAAAATAAGTCAACCCACTTTTTGTGAGAGTTTTGGAGGTATGTAATTATAAATAACAACACAGTCAACTGTAATATAAATTGACACAAGAGGATTTTTACATGGTTCGGTTATAAAAACCTATGTCCACGGACAACTGTAGAGCTGCAATTCACTATGCTTTTATTTGTACAATCTTTAGGACCTTTTACAATGCTAACTCACTCTCACAAAGAGGCCTAATATTTGACAAACAAAATCTTCGTAAAGATCCTAAACACTAGTGATACTGCTCACTCTCTGTCACAGATAACTTAATAGAACACTGTTAAGTTATACATAACACCTGATGTCTGACACAGAATTACATAAACACTCAACTCTCAAGTTTTCCTAAGTTTCTACTAACTCACTCATACTTAATCAACAAATCATGTATGATTTTTACTCTCATACATGAAACATAGACTCAATAAATCAAAGTAATAAAGACATTCCTTTTGAGATGAAGGTTTCTTCTATGTAGTCATGGAATGCCGTAGTCAACAACCAAAAACCTCTCCTGCGCAAAGACTCTCTCACTCAATTCTTGCTGTTGACTTTTTCAACATCAATATATATGAAGAGGTCTTGATACAATCTTCCTAAAAGTTCTGTAAGGATATCAATCAAGATCATATTAGGATTAGGATAAAATAAAATAGGAAATGTTTATAGTTAATCTTCTAAAGTAATAAGGACACATTAACTATCCTCTTATTTTGATTAGGAGACAAGAAATATTATCCTGATCTAAAGAGATATTTATTGTGAATCAAAATACTTCATATAATAATTATCTAGAAACAATAAAATCGGAATCAAAATACCTTTCTTACTTTTATCACAAGTTAACCAAAAATTTGAACATGTGCATGTCACATGTTTTTACGTTAACACTAACATTTTACATATACAAAAAGAATATCAAAGAATCTTGTTTAAATTAAATTTTAATTTTAATGTGGGAGTAACTCGTATTAGTTTTAACTAATTTTTTTGGGGTTTTAAAGGGGCATGTAAATTAATTAAATTTTTAGTTTTTATTTTTTTTATAAGCGGGTTATTGAGAAAAGGGTTGTGAAAAGGAATTTTGGGATTTAAATAGCCCATTCTATTTTTTTAAGAAATATCTAAAACTTTTGAATCTTGAAGAGGCGTAAAAAAAAAAAAAAAGTAAACCATTCGTCATCACCTATACTTTTGGTTCTTGATTGATTGATATGATTCATTTATGCCAGCATGAATTTTCATTATTGACATTTTTGTCCACATTAAGCAATAACTGTTTTGCTTTGCGCATTAGAATTAGTTGCTGCATGCAAGCACTTAGCTAGAAGAAAATAATTTAAACCATAAAATAATATACTTGTACATTGACTATAAAGTCAATTAAAATCTGACTAACACAATAAAAACTAACTATAAAAACTTAATTGAAAATCCAAACCTAGAGTTGGATACATCTAATGATTTGACTTATGTGTGAAAAAAAAAAAGACAACAACAAACACTTACACTTCACTGAAAGTAGAGGTGAGAAGTTTTTAGAATACATAAAAAAACAATATAGGGTGGAAACAAAAAGTAATAAGTCAGCCCACTGTTCGCATATACAAAAAGAATATCAAAGAATCTTGTTTAAATTAAATTTTAGTTTTAATCTGAGAGTAATTCGTATTAGTTTTAACTATTTTTTTGGGGTTTTAAAGGGCATGTAAATTAATTAAATTCTTAGTTTTTATTTTTTTTAGAAGCAACTTATTGAGAAAATGGTTGCGAACAGGAATTTTGGGGGTCTAAATAGCCCATCCTATTTTTTTAGGAAATATCTTAAACTTTTGAATCTTGATGACGCGTCAAAAGAATGTAAACCATTCGTCATCACCTATACATCTGGTTCTTGATTGATTGATATGATTCATTTACGTCAGCATGACTTTTCATGATTAAAATTTTTGTCCACATTATGCAATAATTGATTTGCTTTGCGCATTGGAATTAACCGCTGCACATAAGCACTTATCTAGAAGAAAAGAATTTAAACCATAAAACATTATACGAGTACACTGACTATAAAGTTAATTAAAATCTAACAAAGAAAGCTAATTAAAATCCAAACCTAGAGTTGGATACATCTAGTGATTTGACTTATGTGTGAAAAAAATAGACGACAACGAACACTTACACTTTACTAAAGGCAGAGGTGAGAAATTTTTAGAACACATATAAAAACAAAATAGGGTGGAAACGAAAAATAATAAGTCAACCCACTATTCACATATAGAGAAAGAATATCAAAGAATCTTGTTTAAATTAAATTTTAGTTTTAATCTAAGAGTAACTCGTATTAGTTTCAACTAGTTTTTGTTTTTTGGGTTGTAAAGGGGCATGTAAATTAATTAAATTTTTAGTTTTTATTTTTTTTAGAAGCGGCTTATTCAAAAAAAGGTTGTGAATAGGAATTTTGTGGATTTGAATATACTGCAAAAAGTTTTCACATATTTGTCATTTTATATTTTTTTATTTGATATTTTTTTTAAAAAGTGATAAATATAACATTGATATGGAAGTCAAACCCATATTTTTTCATACTTGTCACTTATTATTTTGATTATATTACATATTTCTTATATTTTTAGGTAGTGACAAATAATTAACAAGTAATTAAAATTTTATATGTAAACAAATAAAGTATTTAAACTTATAAGTTATTTTTGCGGGTGATTACGATAAATTATAATATATTAAAAATTCACATAATTTTACTATACTATATAAAGAAAATAATTTCCAAAAACCTAACCTAATCCCTCCCTCTCTCTTTCTCTCCGGCGCTGTGGCACCTCCTCCGCGACTCGCCGACTCCGACAGCCTCACGAGGCACAGACTCCAGCAGCCCTGCAACTCACCATCTTCGAGAAGAAGACTACTCAGATCGACCTCTACCATCCATTGCGCAACTACATCTCTCTCACCTACTCCGGGCGCGAGGCCATAATTCTCGAGGACGATCTATTGACCGTCAAGCAATACCACTCCTACGTGGAGTGCATCCCCGATCCTAGCCCCGCTGCACTCCGTGACCTCTTCCAGAATTACTTCAAAGCTCTCTGCTTGAACGAGACTTGCTTTCCAATCTCCCCTGACGCGACCATATCAACACGCTCACCTTCGTCTGGCACGATGCGTTTAAGCAGAAGCAAGAGGCAAGTCAGCATAACATTCACTTGGAGAAGGCGACGGTGCTATTCAATTTGAGTGCCGTGTACAGTCAGATAGGGTTGTCATTTGGTCGGACAACGGTGGAGGGGAGGAGACAGGCATCACACGCCTTCATTGCGGCAGCGGGGGCGTTTGCGTATTTGAGTGATAACCCGTCAACGAAGGCGAGTATGGGGAGCTCGACGACAGTGCATATTGGCCTTGAGTGTGCTGGAATGCTGGAGCGGCTGATGTTGGCGCAGGCACAAGAGTGTATTTTCGAGAACACGATTGCTA
This sequence comes from Boswellia sacra, assembly GCA_013180625.2. Classification (NCBI taxonomy): domain Eukaryota; kingdom Viridiplantae; phylum Streptophyta; class Magnoliopsida; order Sapindales; family Burseraceae; genus Boswellia; species Boswellia sacra. Next base: position 80,676 of record SNVD02009822.1, read on the forward strand.
AAGGGAGTACTCCTGGTGTTTGTGCTAAAATATCTAGACAAGTGAGTGCTCGAATTTATTATTAAATTTTTCTAGAGTTGTGAAATTCATCATTAAATGTAGTTTGTATATTAAATTCAAATGTGGTGAGATTTATCAACGTGAAATTCATCATTAAATCAAATTTTAGAGTATGAAATACTGAAGACTAATCCAATTTTAGAAGCATTTGGTAATGCAAAAACAAGCGATTTCATCAAGTGGAATTATCTCGCACTTATGCACAATCTAAATCAAAAGATCTTTTGTTAATTTTTTGAAGTATGACAATGACATATGCGCAAATATATTAAAATTTGTCTTTTCTAAGCATGAGGTACGACTCCCTTTTTCTCTATTCAATTGAGACTAAACATTAACGAATGTAATGTAATTCTCAATCCTCGACCAATATATTTGTGTAAATGGTAATAAAGCTGTAAAATAAGCGGATAAATTGTCCTTTCTTCTCCACTCACCATGCATGCAGGGCCAGCTCGTGATCCAAGAAGATTACTTTGAACAAGAAATCACATTCAGAAGAAAGCAACAGGAGGCATATTAGAAAACAATAGAGCTAGTAAAAGCCAGGTAAACTAAACCCTTCTCTCTTTCTTTTTAACTGCTATACTAAAATCTTACTTGGTACAATTACGACATTTTTGTTTTCCTGCGATGAGAGGCACTTGATGTATGTATACATAGATATAAGAATATTTATATATATATATATATATATATATATATATATATATATATTCCAAAAGATGAGACAAAATCTTCTAAAATTGGCTCAGTCTTTCTATGTGTCTTCTCCAAAAAGCTAAGAGAGGTTGACATTTTTGATTTTCTTCATAAGCTGAATAAGGCAGGCAGTAAATAGTAGATATTCATCACTTTATTACTTTGTTCTATTCGTCTTGTACATATCATGATTAAAACATGATATATATATATATATATTCAAAGAAATAGACTCACCCGAATTTAGTTTGAATCCAGATTTAGATATCAAATTTTTTGTTTCTGGGTCGGGTTGTATTTTTACATATAGAAGTTGTGGTCGTAGTTACTTGGGAAAGTATTTGAATAGTATTTAATATAATGAAGAATTTAGCTAGGAAGGAAATATTAATTAAATAATGTACTAGATACCTTTTGTCCTTAATGCTACATCTATAACCAATTTGCACAACAAACTCCTTAGCATATAAGTTGACAAAATTTGATTAAAAGAGTAAAAAAATAAAAATAAATAAGACAAATAGAACAAAGTAATTCAACCACCAAGCTTCGTTTTTGCCACCAAAATCGAGGACCATTTTCCCTCCTCTATATCTCTGTCCAAACCCTGTTTTTGTCTCGAAGAAAAAGCATGGGCATCAAACGAAATTCTCGATTTTTTCTTATTCGAATGGTGTGGTTTCTTCTTCAGTGAATGATGATTTTGATATGGAATTAGGCCGCCTTTTGGCACTGTTGCCAGAGGAAATGCGACGGAGAGTTAGCAAGCACCCGGAGCTTTATCAGCTGATTGAAGTGGTTATGGATTTGGGTCGCAAGCCATTGGCCAGATTTCCATCTGGAGACTTTGTTCTATCGGATTGTCCCATCACTGTCCAGGATCTTCAACATGCTACGTCTCAGGTGAATTTCTGCATAAAAAGGGTTTGATTTAAAGTTTGTGGTTTATTATTGGATTGGAAGTTTGTGTTCGCACTGCGTGCTTTTTGGCTTGTGTGGGCCTTAGCACTTACAAAATATTACTATTACTAACTTGAGTTGGAAGATGACAACGAGAAGCAAGCCTATAATACAAAGTTATATAGTTATGCAAGCAAGAGTAATTGTTGATAGCTTATATTTAGTAATTTATGTTCTATGATTAATCACAACAATGCTAGAGAAAAACTCAAATAGAATAAGCTCAATCCTGATAAGAATTTGAAGGTTACTATTTCTTTTTCTTTTCTTTTTTTTCATAATTATACTATATATACTTTTAATGAGTCACAAAAAAGAATTCGTGCTTCTAACTAAGTATAACTGTGTTACAGGTTGGTGATTTTGCCGTTGACAACCGAGCAGGCATCAGCCGGACATTGCACCGCATTAGTGCCATCATGAATCGAAAGGGTGCAATTATTGGTCTAACTTGTCGAGTTGGTCTTGCAGTATCTGGAAGCGCTAATTTGCTGCAAGACTTGGTTCAAGATGGGGCTTCTTTATTGCTCATTGGCCCTCCAGGAGTGGGGAAGACCACTATTATCAGGTTAGTCATTCCTATTCTGAATTATTTGTTATCCATGCATGGACAACTCTTTCTATTTGTTTATTCTCTCATGAATGCAGTTCATATAGTATTTGTTTGTATAGTATGTACACAGCCAGTAGGGAGAGGATACCTGGTCCAGTACAGTGATGCTTGGCTGATGAATTTAAAAACCCGCTAGGTGGTAACATCATGGAGAAACCAGCTTGCAAAACAGCTAATTACATTTATATAAAATTATGAAAGAGCTAATAAAGTATTCGCTAATATAACAGCAGACTAAAGACACTAATTGGTGTATCTTAACACTCTGACAAAGTCTTTTTCTTGAACAATTTGTTCACTTATTGAGCCAATTACAAGTTCCAATTTCACAATGATGTGTTTAGCATTACTAGGAATTTGTTTCTTCATATTAAAAGCCCAAGGAAAAATGATTTAATAACTTGGTTCCTACTTGTTTTTATTGAGATGGTGAGAGTATTAGACTTTAAATTTGTCATCTGCATTAGGAATTTTAAGAGAAGAGGACCTTTACCCAGAGTTACCAAACCTGGGTCGTTCCGAGAGTACATGTGAGGTCTTAAAAGTTTAGACAACAGAAGTTAAAAGTTAGGGCCACTTATATGTCTTGAATATATGAATATTTCTTCTTACCAGTCTTGGGGCCATCATTTATGATAGGAATAGAACTAGGTTTCTACGCGCCAGTCTTGCTCACTTCTCACCATCATAGAACATTACTAGAGGAGTTTAGTAAAAGTGCAATAACTACCTGGAATTGGAGGCAGTTATGCACAAAAAATGTATTCTTTGAGACTAGTACTCTCCCACTGAAGAGAATGCTAACCGTTAGAAAGCATGGGGCATGTTAAAACAATTCAAATCTGTTGGGGGAAAAATGTCGATAACTATTCATTGAAATTTAAATCTACAATAGAAGGATACCACATTGTTAAGAATAATGCAGTTGGCTACCCTGATTAAGCTGGTCGCGGGATAATAAAAAATTTTTAATATTTGCAGGGAAATAGCTCGGATGCTTGCAAATGATTATCATAAACGTGTGATGATTGTTGACACTTCCAATGAGATAGGTGGGGATGGTGATATACCTCATTCAGGAATAGGTAATGCTCGTCGGATGCAAGTCCCTAATTCTGACATGCAACATAAGGTATGAGCTACAGCTGTTTGATTTCAGCTGTCCTCTTTAGTTTCATAATGAAGGTTTGATTACTGGAAATTTGAGTGGTTGAAGTTCTTTGGTCATATATTATTAGAATAAATTTCTGAAATATAAAAAAAAAATAGTTACATGATGACATTGTCTGACCTCTTCAAATCCCAAGGAGAATATACTAGAAAGAAAAATATTCTTTCATATTGGCTTATTAAACTGTGAACTTTGTTATCTTGTAAATATGTAATAGAGATTTATGTTTAACGTAATACATAGTTGCATGTAGACTAATTTAGACAGTAATGTAATACTTTTTATTATCTGAATAACTAGATAGTTTATACTATGTTCTATAGATTCTTCTCTCTTTTCCCTTCCAATGATATTGAAGTTTTATATGGCATACTGATCAACATGAATTGTAGAATCCTTATTCTTTCATTTCTTTATTTTGCCTTTTCTCATTCCTGGAGTTTGTTATATATCAATCCTTGAACTAAGCATTTTTCAGGGTTTCTCATGTTCATAATCTTATATCTTTCAGGTATTGATAGAAGCTGTGGAAAATCATATGCCACAGGTCATCGTGATTGATGAAATTGGCATAAAACTTGAAGCAATGGCAGCAAGCACGATTGCACAACGTGGAATTCAACTAGTTGCCATCGCTCATGGAGTAACAATAGAGAATTTGATAATGAATCCTTCATTAGAGATGCTAGTTGGAGGAATACAGGTTGTTAATTATTGTTAGTTATGAATTTATATGCATAGGCTCTAAGCTTCATTTTTCAGTCTGATGAATCTATTAAGGACTTTGGCATGGGCATTAATGCATAGATAATATGTGGCTTCGATTTTGGCAATCTCACAATAAAATAAGCCATGACAAGTGAGAATGTGGAGAGGATAAGTACTTGTTAATGAGCATTATATCAGCTCAGTGAGAATCCTGTTTACTAGTCTTATTTCTTTATGCTTATGTATAAGCTTTAAGACAATGATGACCATTCTGGTCAATTATGTTACTGCTAAAAATCTTCAGAGGGTAACACTGGGGGATGAAGAAGCAAACAGAAGAGGTGTTTAGAAAACAGTGCTGGAGAGGAGAGGGCCTTCAACATTTAGTTGTGCTGTGGAGATAATTTCAAAGACTGAGTTGCGAGTTCACGTAGCCTTGAAGCAACAGTGGATGCTATTGTCTCAGGTTTATATTCATCTTATTTAAGAACAAAATGCTTACTGTTTTATTTTATATTCATTTCCGTTTAATTGTTTCGGACAATGGTGATAATTCTGTCCTTTTTTTTTTTTTTTGCTTTCTGGAAAAGGTCGTCTCCCAAATGTTGAAATTCACAGAATGAACTCTGATGGATCAAAAGAGACCGTGCAACAAGAAATATTCAGTGACACTTCCTCAGACCAGAAAGATGAGATGATAGATCAAGATGACCTAGAGATGACAAAGGAAATTATTGGCCATAATGAGTTTGCATCTGAATTTCATCAAAACATTGGAGATGATTCTTGGGAAGATGGATTGCCACTTCGACTGTATGTCTATGGGGTATGACATCATGACCTTATAGTTTTGAATGGTAATTAATGGTGTTAAGGAGTTAATTCTATTGGCTGTTTCATATGTTTTGTCTTTGATGTTATCTGGAAAGGTTATGTAGAGTTATATTCTTAAGTGCTAAAACATGTTTTTATTTGAGTTTTATTGGATGAACTGTTCACGTCTTGGATGTTAATGACAGAAAAGCTGCTATCTTCTTGTGTGTCTTCCTCATCCAAAGTATGGCTAAATTAGCATAACTAAGTTAGTTGGTAGACTCGTTTTAGTTATACATAGAGAAACTCCTAAGGTTTTATGTGGCAAAGACATCTGGTCCAAGTAAAATAATCTGACAGAGGCATAATTATCCATATAGGCATATTGTCACTTCTAATTTTCGGTGTAAATTTTAATCACTGTGGAATTCAAGAAGAACTAGATGAGAAATTCCTTTATATGCACATCCTATATTTCCAACACCTTTATTAGCAATTGACCTATGAAGACTCCATATAGCCAGCTTGTTTGCTAAAGGTTCCTCTCAGAATTCATTATTTCTTTTAATCAAACCTAGTTCTTCTTGCAAACATCATGATGAGTTTTTCTGTTGCTAAAGAGGCAGAGATTTCTGTTAGAACATCGCTAGGGAAATGCTATGAAGGTTTCATGTTGAGAGGGAAGTTTATAGAGGTGGGTTTAGCTGTTAAGCATGAGGAAGTAAGAGCTGGGTGAACAACTTCTATAGTTAAGCGTGGTTTTAGCACCGTTGAGAAGCATTAAAATGATTGTGATGAATCTATTAAGATTTTTGCAAGTAGATTGCAGATGACAGAACAGTGTTGTCTTCCATGATGTGGGGTACTGGTAATAGGGGGAAGTAATAATTTCAAAGGAACAAAGTGAGAAAATTTCATTTGTTTTTGTATTTATCCACAAATTATGTCTACAAGTCAAAGCCCTTTGTTTGTATAAAGCTGTCATCTTATATGTTCTTCTTATCTATTGCTCAGTTAACTGTTGGCACTTTAAGTAGTAATGCAAGAGAAACTATTGGGAGTAAAACTTACAGAATGAGCAGTTAGTGTAGATCCTGGAGGCAAGTGTGATATAAGGAACTAAACAACTGAAAATGGATGGTGCTGTTCAGTTAACTGATAATATCAGTGAAGCAGATGCACTACTTGCCTTGCAATCCAAGCTCAAGAAGAATTCCTGCATTCAAGCTGCTACTAAATCTCATGATGTACCCATTTATTTGACAAAGGTAAGTGGAAGTTCTTTCTATTACCTTACCACTAGTTTCCCTCGTTGTCCATTTCTGTATTAAATTTCTTATTTTTCTTGCAGACAAGCTCTTTGGTGCAGATAACTAAGGCCATAAGGGCACTAACAGATATCATGCAGATGGACTAAAAGATTATGGATCAGAAGACAAGATGAATCTTTCAGGAAATGATTGACGCTCTAGAGGTAGAGTGGATTTTCTTCTTGGTTTCATCTAGCTACTATATTTAAGATTCTATAGTTAATGTAATAATATTTGCATCCACTTTATCTGGTCAAAGCATGATTTGGTTAATGGACCCTTACATTTATTGAAACGACAAAAATTATTGGCTTCATCTGGAAAAAAAAGGGGAAAAAAGAAAAAGATGAATGATCAGAGAAAGTAATAAGGAGAGAAAGGAAGAGGTATGCACTATCTGCCAAAAATTGTGATTTGACCCAAAAGGAAATTAAAATGTAAAATAGAGGACCAAAAACTTTATGCTAAACCATTTATTAAAAAAGAAAAAATACAAAGATATGTATCCAATCTATCCATAGTCATTGATAGAAAAACTTAAAAAACAAAAAGTACTTACTCTTAACTGTAATTTCAGGCCTAGTTAATAAAAATAGTGGTGTCTGTTCTGTCTCATTGAGAGGAATGTTTTGAACAAAATTTAAGTTTTTTGATAAATTTTGGTCTTGTAATGCATATATCTACATTTCAAAAAATGCATCTCTTACTGTACTGTGGTTGCATGAAATTCAACTGCGTAAAATAATTCTTCATCTCACAGGAGGCAAGAATAGCTATCGAGCAAGTTGTAATTCTGAAAGGGGAACCCGTGGAGTTACTGCCTAGGCCATTTTACATTCTGTCCCTTCAGATGGACCTCATTAGGAAGTACCAGCTACAGTTTGAACAACTTGGTGAAGAGCTGGAGGTACGTCTCCGCATTCTTCCATTTCAGACCAAACTGGATGAAAACAATGGTGAAACAGTTGATGTGGATACTACTTTTGACGATTTCATCAGTTCCATCAATGACTCAAATGGTACACCTTATAGTGGGGACAGGTTACATCTCCTTTCTGAGTAGTTGTTAGCTTCTTGTTGTATGTACTGCATTACTGTACCTCTGATTCATAACTTGATTTTCTAAAAGAAAACTAATCAGTAGACAAACATGTTTATATTTTTCCATTTAAATCTTGACAAATAGTGTTACTCAATCAAAGTGTTTCGCTATGAGAATCTAGCTTTGTTAATGTTTGGTTAAATCTTGAACCTTCGAACCTTCGCATTGATTGTTCGCTTTCTTGTTATTATTAATTTGGTCCACTTCAATTTCATTTTTTAAATAATTAACGATGATGTTAGGGTTGATAATCTTCTCTTTTGCATATATAATTTTATTTAATAATAATCAGTTAGACAATGCAGCTGAAGTTAAGGTAATGCCTATAAATTTTCATATATATAAAGCTTATAACTTTCTGAATTTCTACGATTTATTAAATGTTGATATTGGATGATATTGTAGTTAAGAGGATGATTTTCGTCATTTCAAGGGAATTTTTACTAGAAGTTCTGTGTTTGCATCATTTGGTTGAAACCTGAGATCTCGATTATATATATATATATATATATATTAATTTTTTTAAATACTTGGCTTTTTAAAAACTGTCAATTATATTTTTTTTAATTTTTAAACCTACTATATTTGGCGGTCAAAAAACGCTAAGTATAATCAGATGCATATTTGGCACTTTGACCGACCGTCTATATTTGGCGGTGCTATTGGTGGCGCTTTTAAGACCGTCAAATATATACATATTTGACGGTTGAAGACTGTCAAATATGATCATTTTTCTTGTAGTGAAACCCATCCTATTTGTTAGGAAATATATAAAACTTTTTAATCTTGATGAGGCGCTAAAAAATGGTAAACCATTTGTCATCACCTATACATCTGGTTCTTGATTGATTGATATGATTCATTTATGCCAACACGACTTTTCATGATTAAAATTTTTGTCCACTTTATGCAATAATTGATTCGCTTTGCAGATTGAATTGACCGTTGCACATAAGCACTTAGCGAGAAGAAAATAATTTAAACCTTAAAATATTATACATGTACATTGACTATAAAGTTAATCAAAATCTAACCAACACAGAAAACTAACTCTAAAAACTTAATTAAAATCAAAACTTAGAGTTGAAAACTTAATTAAAATCAAAACTTAGAGTTGGATACATCTAACGATTTAAAAAAAAATGACAACATACACTTACACTTTACCGAAGGCAGCGGTGAGAAATTTTTAGAACACATATAAAAACAATATAAGGTGGAAACAAAAAATAATAAGCCAGCCCACTATTCGCATAGATAGAAAGAATATCAAAGAATCTTGTTTAAATTAAATTTTAGTTTTAATCTGGGAGTAACTTGTATTAGTTTTAACTAATTTTTTTTTTGGTTTTAAAAGGGCATGTAAATTAATTAAATATTTATTTTTTATTTTTTTTAGAAGCGGCTCATTGAGAAAAGGGTTGTGACGAGGAATTTTGGGGATTTAAATAGCCTATCCTATTTTGTAGGAAATATCTAAAACTTTTGAATCTCGATGACGCGTCAAGAAAAAGTAAACCATTCGTCATCACCATACATCTGGTTCTTGATTAATTGATATGATCCATTTATGCCAACATGACTTTTTGTTAGTGTCAATTTGACACGTTGCATGCATGTTTAATGCATAATTTATTTTTGTCATCTTTTGATTAAACATTAATTTGAAGATTTTTTAATTAAGAGAATTTTTTTAACTAGAATAGGATAACTTAATTTGGTATTCTAGTTGAATAAAAATTTTTTTATTGACCATATCTTATTAGATTAGGATATTCTTTCCAGTGTTCTAGTTTAATTGGGATTATATCTTTTTACTTCCTATATTGCTTGATATTTATTTAAGAATCCTATTTGAGTTTTGCAAGACTTTCATGATAATTAGAATTGTTGATTATGTGAATAATATAGCTGTTCATGTAACTTCTATAAAAGGGAAGCACCCAAGGCTCAAGAGGAAGGTAAGAGAGTGGTGTTTTGTGCAGAAAACGTTGAGAGCACTTGAGTGTCTTTGATTATCATAATCTTTATGATCGTGTTTTTGTTTAGACTATGCATGACTCATGTGGATTGGGTATGTGCATAGATCTTCTTTGTGAGAGCTATTGATTCATATAAACTTAAGAGAGTTTAGTGATTACATGATTTTGTGACAGTTGTCATGGTTATGTCTGACTAAACCGTTGTAGTTGAGTCCGACGAGACTGTAAAGAGCAATATTAAAAGGACTTTGGTTGTGATCAAGGGTGATCAAGTTTACATAGATTAGGTTAGTAAGTGAGCGGGTTGCTACTAGTGTAAAGAGTCCTAAGTCGAGTGTAAACACATACATCATAGTAAATTGCAACTCTTGTTGCCCGTGGTTGTAGGCTGATTGAAAGCCAAACCACGTAAAATTCTCCGTTTCTTTATTCTTAACTGTTTCAGGTATATCTGTTATAACAAACCATAAACTACGAAAACTAACGCTTTTCATGATTAAAATTTTTGTCCACATTATGCAATAATTGATTTGCTTTCCGCATTAGAATTGGCCATTGCACACAAGCCCTTAGCTAGAAGAAAAGAATTTTAAACCATAAAATATTATACATGTACATTGACTAAGTTAATTAAAATCTGTCGACTAACACAGAAAACTAACTCTAAAAACTTGATTAAAATCTGAACCTAGAGTTGGATACATATAACGATTTGATTTATGTGTGAAAAAAAAATTGAGGACAATAAACACTTACACTTTACTGAAAGCAGAGGTGAGAAATTTTTAGACCACATATAAAAATTATAGAGGGTGGAAACAAAAAATAATAAGTCAGCCCATTGTTCGCATATACAGAAAGAATATCAAATAATTATCTTGTTTAAATTAAATTTTAGTTTTAATCTGAGAGTAACTCGTATTAGTTTTAACTAATTTTTTTTGGGTTTTAAAGGGGCGTATAAATTAATTAATTTTTTTAATTTTTATTTCTTTAAAAGCGGATTATTGAGAAAAGAGTTGTGAGTAGGAATTTTCGGATTTAAATAAACTTTCGAATTTTGATGACGGGTAAAAAAAAAAAAGTAAGCCATTCATCATCACCTTTATCTATGGTTCTCGATTAATTAATATGATTCATTTAAGCTAGCACGACTTTTTATGATTAAAATTTTTATCCATGTTATGCAATTATTGATTTGTTTTGCGCATTAGAATTGACCGATGCACATACACACTTAGCCAGAAGAAAGGAATTTAAACTAGGGGTGCACATGGGTCGGGTCGGGTCGAGTTGGTTTAGGTTTAATCTAACCCGACTCAACCCGATGCATCATCGGGTTTGAGGTATTCAACCCGCGATCGGGTTTTTTAAGGATGTAACCCGACGTTCAACCCGTTTATCGGGTCAGGTTGGGTCATTCGAGTTGACACAAGATATATTCTTGTTTTCTGTCAAGTGTCAACAGTGCTTCAGCATTGACAGAAGCAAATTCTTTCTAAAATGTCAAGAGATACAAATAAGCAAAATCCCAATCAATCACTACTTCCAATAATATAATGTCTTTATACCCATTGCAAACAACTCTGACTGTAATTACCATTACCTTAAATAAGAAAGGTAGAATAAGTGTCTATACAAGAGTATGCAGTAGCATTGAATAAGAGCCACCACTCAAAAGTAAGCTGCCATTCAAAAGATTTGGCTAAAGAAGAAATCCAATTTCCAGGATAATTATAAAACTAAAAGAACAAAAAATTTAAAAAGAAGTATACACAGCAATGACTGGCCACATTCTAAAGTAAGCATCTATGATGCACACGTGCACAGACATGAAGAATTAAAAGCTATTGCATTAACAACTAACCTTGAACTTTTTTTCCCTTGACTTCACTTTCTCAATAGATTGGTTTCACCAAGGCTTCACAAATTTGAACTTATTCATAAATTTGAAAAAAACTTTATCGTTAACATCACCAAGGCTTCACAAATTTTCACACATTCACGGGCCCATTCACCAGTTTGGCGGGGATGACATGCACAATGATCACTCCCAGCCTTTTCCTCAACTACCACTAAAAGTTTCACCCATGTTAATTAATTATCACCTCCCCTACACTGCTATAGGTCAGTCCCAAATGTCATAAACATTTATCAATGGAAGTCTTTGATGTTAAGTGACAAAAATCCACTACATACAGACAAATAGAATTTCTATTAATCATAAAGAAAAAATGGCATAGCAGAGCATTACAATCCTATCCAAACCCAAGATAATTACTGACCATTGAAAATTAAGCCAACATTTAATCTACATGCAAAAACCCGTTTTATATCGAATCATTTTGGTAGCAATTGGTTCGAGTACAATCATCTACATGCAAAAACCCATTTTATATCGAATCATTATAGTAGCAATTGGTTCGAGTACAATCATCTACATGCAAAAACCAGTCCTTCATGAATCTTCTACGGGAAGCACGAAGGATCGAAGAAGAAGAAGTGAAGAACCTACACAGATGTGAAGAAGAATAACAAGTCCAACTGTCCAGGCACTTCTCTGTTCTCCCTGCCTCTGCCAACGTCACGGAGGATGAAGAGCCGACGAAGGAGGAGGTGGAGGATGATGCAGGGAGTAACGGAGGATGAAGAGCCGATGACGAAGGAGGTGGAGGATGATGAGGGGAGTCACGGAGGATGAGGACTCGACGAAGGTAGAGCCGCGGAGGAGGAGGGGTTTGATATGATTTTGAATTTTGATTAGGGATTGAAATTGATTTTAGGGTTGGATGTTAAAGTTGTATTTATATTTGTATTCTGCTGTTGCAAGGTCTACGGTAAGAAGATGTTAAGAACAAGTTACATTGCAAACGTGTCCAAAAAATTTTATTTAATAAAAAATTCAGTCGGGTAGGGTTACTTCGGGTTGCCACATTCAAACCCGATTCAATAAACCCGATAAATTTAACCCGATCTCGGGTTACTGTTCACTATTGACCCGATAAAAACGCAAAAAACCCGATTGGGTCGGATTAATTTGCACACCCCTAATTTAAACTATAAAATATTATACATACACAGGATGAAGGTCTTGCTTGCATGTAAACCTAATCTCCCGCACTACAAATTAACAGACGGCAGAGATCATGGAAAGCATGCTTTATGAAGTAGCATTAGAAGGGAATACAACTACCTTATTAAAATTGTTTGAACAGGATCCACCGATTCTTGATAGGGTCATTTTTTGGAATCGTCTCTATCATAAGACCCCTTTTCATGTTGCAGCTTATCTTGGGCATGTGAATTTTGTCAAGGAGATCTTATGCCGAAAGCCTGAACTTGCTAGTGAAATGTGTCTTGCTCATGACGAGGATGGGAGAAACCCTCTCCATCTAGCGGCCATGAAAGGCCGGATTGATGTGTTGAAAGAGTTGGTCAGATTTAGACCCCTTGCAGCTTCTGCTACTACTCTTTGCGGATAGACCCTCTTACATTTGTGCCTTAAACATCAACAATTGGAGGAACTAAAGTTATTGCTGGAAAATTTGAACGAGCTTCATCACCTTTTGACTTCTAAGGATGATTGTGGCATGACCATTTTACACCTCGCCGTCGCTGATAAACAAATTGAGGTATGCATGCATGGTTCATTCGATCATGTTCATGTAAGTAAAGAATTACGTATACTATATTTACCGTGATAGATATATTAAATATGTGAAAGAGATTCACTATGTGTGTTTCGAACTTCAATTTGGGTAAAGGAATGGAGCGTAGTTCAATCTATATTTATAATATATGAAACTTTTGTTGGAGGGGTCTAATTTTGTTTAATTAATATATAAAATCAAGCTCCCATCCCCATACCTTGGGCTCAGTCGTCCAGAGTTGAGCGCTAAGCATGCATTGATCCTATGGAGCCTTTCTTTTGTTGCCTAATCTATACTAATTACGAGTTGACAAACAAATGGGCAGACCATTGAGTTTTTTACAAAAAGAACAAAAGTAGAAGCAAATGCTCTTCTTGCAAATGGCTTCACGGCATTGGATATTTTAGCACAAAGCGAAGGAGATGTCAATTATCCGAAAATTCGTCGGTTGCTTAAAAAGCTAAAGCAGTTCACGGAAACTTCCACATGCAAGATGATTAATTGGTTGGAAAAGATGCGGAGTGCGATACTAGTGGTAGCATCACTTATTGCGACAGTGGCTTTCCAAGCTGCGGTTAACCCCCCTCATCATAGTCCTTTAGAAGAAAAGAATGAAGCGGCGGCCCCCGGACCACTAATCTTAGCGAGGTCGGAGCAAATTTATCGAACGGATTGGATAAGTGATTATTTAATTTCTTTGAAAGAATCTTTCATACCCTTCAACACCATAGCTTTTCTGGCTTTGGTCAGTACTATACTAATGCTCATAAGCGGCGTACCACTTAATCGTAAGGTGGCTCTGTGGGTTTTATTGATCATCTTATGGGCTGCATGCACTGCATTGACATTTACTTATATGACGGCCTTAAAGTTCCTCTTCAAAGGATTGTATTCACCTGCTTCATCTTATATAGTTTTTATATGGACATGCGTGGCAGGGCTTATAATTCTCATCCATATTGTTCGCGGTACAATCAAGAGTATAAAATATTTTAGAGAATTAGTTAAGAAACCAAGGGGACGTTATAGATCGCCTCTATCGAGCATCATGAAGAACGGTCTAAGTCAGTGACATCATGACCTATAGCAACTAGAGTGTTTGCTATTTCTTTCATTTTCAACACATATTCAGATATAGAAAGAGATCATTTTTTGGTATCCTGAAGTTGATGCCTCAAATGCATGATCTAGCTTTGGATTCTGTCAGAAACAACCTTTCAAGAACACTCCAAATTTCTACTGATGAAGTACAACGAACTACATAGTCATACATAGATTCTGAAATTGATGACAACATCCAACTCGAAATGAATTGATCAACTCTTTTCCAGTTCAAGAACTCAGGATTGATTTGTGTTAAAACTTCATCAGAACTTTGAGAGGATCGAGTGGTGATTACCTTTGCTGGACAGGATCTTTCTCCAGTAACATATTCTTCAAGATCAAATGCTCTAAGTGTTGCTAGAACTTGAGTACGCCAGAAACCATAGTTTTCTCTTTGAAGCTTGATTGATGAGCTTGGAAGCACTGTTGGCAGAATTGGAGAAAAAGAATTTATCAAACAAGATGAAGAGGAAGAAAGATCAGGATTTGAGGAAGCTAACACTGGATTATATAAACCAGGAGCTGAGTTTCCTTCATTGTTTCCAGGAAAATTCGATCGAACATTTCCAGGAAAGATAGACTGAGTTTGATCTCCCATAGGATCGTTACTTGCTCTGATACCAAGTTAGAAATGAAGATTCTGGAAAGAAAATGTTTCAATGTTATTCAAGAATTAATGAATTGCAACCAGTACATCCAGTTTCTATATATGCTTCAATACTCTGACTTCTAACTAACTCTAACTAACCGGAAGCTTACACAGCAAGCTATTCAATTTCCTCTAACAGAATTACACTTGATTTGACTATCCTACCCTTAAGCTATTCTTAATTCCAATTCTGTCCTTGTTATGTTAATACTGGAGGTCATAACTTTCACATACAATATCTGTTGTGGGTGTGTAATATGCCATTTTGAAGCTTTTTGAATTTCGATGAACCTGCCTCAAACGCACTTGACAGTGGTCAAAATCACGTTTTCATTTTTTTTCCCCCCACCGGTTTTAGTTCCTGTAGTTTCGGTTTTTGGGGAAAACGGCCCAATAAACATAAGTCTCACCTGTTCTGGCTAAATTCCATCGTTCAGGCCCTCAAAACGACGTTTTCATAATTGCTGTTTAAACTTTTTGTTTTCTTGTGACAGTAGCTTTTGATAATTAATAAAGAATTTCTCTAATTTTCTATAGTTAATTATTTGTGATTCGTGTGGAATTGTATAGCTGTGAAACCTAATAATTTGATAATCTTGTGATATTCAACTGATTATTAATAGGTTGTTTTCATTTGATTGTTTTAACCTCTTTATAGAATGCTTCACTGCATCAGCAAGCCTTCGCTTTCTCTTGTTCGGAATACTGAAAGCAAACTACATAATTTTTCTTTCGAGTAGACTGTGTATGGCACCCGAGTGCTTTCATTAACTAATAGACTAATATTTGGCCAATTTTATGCCTTGAAATTCCTGAAAAACGCAGGATCTCTGTGGATGGATTCTTCTTATGTGAGTGGAACTGCTTTTCTGACCTATTTATCTAGAGCGAGCATTAATTTTGGATCCTTAAGCTTTGGAGCCAAGTTTCAAATCCTTTGCATTCAATTGACGTTGATAAATTTCATCATTTACGAAGAATTTTATGTGTAAAGGCTCTCGCATCTTGGATGGTCTGATGTTATCTTATTTGATTGCACAGTATGATAGAAGTAGAATGAATAATAAAATCAAAAATTAAAAAAACCACTCAAACCACATCTTATTTAATGATAATAACTCATCATATTGACTTTTTATGTTCATTATCTATTCACTTTCACTTGATGTCATATCAACTTTACAAATTTCGTAAATAGACTTTGAAAGTGTAACATTATTGTTTATTCAGTAATTCTAAAATAATTATAAATCAGATAATTACTTGTTC
This sequence comes from Boswellia sacra, assembly GCA_013180625.2. Taxonomy (NCBI): domain Eukaryota; kingdom Viridiplantae; phylum Streptophyta; class Magnoliopsida; order Sapindales; family Burseraceae; genus Boswellia; species Boswellia sacra. Next base: position 96,769 of record SNVD02009822.1, read on the forward strand.
AAAAAATTTAAAATCATAATAAAATATCTACAATTTAAATTAACCAATAGATAATATTCTTATTTGTGTGCTGATATCTTCATTAAATAAAAACATTAATTTTTATAATTCTATGTCTCAAAATATTGAGAAGAAAAGGTAAATATTTACCATTTAATTTACGATAAACGAAAAAATCCACACCACAAAAAATAGAAAAAGTTTCAAATAAAACACGTTTCATTTCTTTTTCTTTTAATTACAAGCGGTAACGACTGCGTCTAGGTTCATTAATCAATGCCAATTGATGGCCTGGATTTGTTTGGAACTTCTGCTTACTCTATTCTAGCAAACATATTTTTATTGTTTCATGTCTGGCGTCATACTAAGATTCCAACTACCCATTATTAATAGACTTTGAGTTGACTCGAAGACGAAAGATTATTAAAAGACTTTGAGTTCATCTACACAAGGAATTTGATTAATTAAGGATCTTATCTACGAGGATATAAGTAATACAAAATTGCTAAGTTTATAATTCTAATCAATATTTTTTGTTGTGATTGATTTTAATTACTTTCTTAACTAGCGGATTATTTAAGAATTTAATAGGTAATTAAATACACATCATCTGTATAACTATTGGCAGCTGACTCCGAATCCCTTACGGACTTTGGTTTTAATCGGATTTGAAGAATACTAAAAACAAGTCTTGAAGTATAAAATTTTCATCTAGTATAACCACGGCAAATCGGTTCACTAATTAATATGTGCCTGGCTGGAATTGGATGGGAAAGACGAAGTTTCTTCCTGAATGTTATGCGTATACTTTTGTTTTCTCTCTTTAGAAGTTAGAACGACATTTCTTCCACCCTCACGTGAGATTGAAAATAAGGGCTTATGTCAGATTTAGCCCCCAATGAAGAGTGAAGAGTTGTTAAGAACTCCAAAGATTTCGTCTAGCTAAGATCTTTTGTTCTTCTTCTTTCCATTCATTTATTTTTGGGCACTTATATATGTACATTTCCGGGTGCAATCCTCTAGACACAATTACCAGAAATTTATCCGAAATTGCTTGAATAATGTTAGAAGAAGATTTGGACCTATCAAAAATATTTCATTATTTATGTATTTAATTATGGTATTATTAAAAACATTATTAACAAAACGGTGATTTTGTTTAAATGATTTCATAGCGAGTAAACGCCTAATTGATGTGCTATTAGCTTGACTTAACTTTTAGGAGTTGGAAAAATGACACTTGCCATGTGAACTGAAAGTTTGGTCATAGCATATATTATACTCCACCGACGTGCTTGTCAATAATTTTCACTGCATACCAGTAAAAGTTCCTTCTCATGCCATGTATCAGGATTGGCCCACACTAATTATAAAAAAAGACTTAAAAATCAACGTTTTAGAGATATATGGGTCTATAAATATCAACCCGATGTAGTTTGGAGTATTAACAAAGAGAATTAACTACAACCCTTACAAACAGAAAGACTTCAAATAGAGGTATCACTCTAATTTCAGAAAATGGAGAAAAGAATCTATGAAGCAGCGATAGAGGGAAATGTAACTTCCCTGCGCAACTTGCTTCAAGAGGATTCTCTCATACTTGATAGAGTTACAATCAACTGTTACGGGGAGACCCCTTTGCACATAGCCTCCATGCTTGGTCATGCAGAATTTGTGCAGGAAATTCTGAAACGAAAGCCGGAGCTAGCAAGAGAGCTTGATTCTCAAAAATCATCGTCACTTCACTTAGCAGCTGCAAAAGGGTACGTGAATATAGTTAAAATTTTGGCATCAGTTAATCCTGATATGTGTTTTGCTCTTGATAGAGATGGGAGAAACCTTCTACATATTGCAGCCACAAAGGGTCAAGTAGATGTCCTGAAAGAATTGGTTAAAGCCAAACCTGCTGCGGGTCGCATCCGCATGGACAGAGGAGAGACAATTTTACATGCGTGCGTGAGGTATTATCAGTTGGAGGCGATGAAGTACTTAATGGAGACAATGAAAGACAATGAGTTTTTAAATTCTATTGATGATGATGGTAACACTATACTGCATCTTGCAGTGGCCGATAAACAAGTAGAGGTATATATAATTTTAAATCAAGTGCCTTATATGTTGTAATTTGTCTACAAGTCTATAGCTCTGGGCAATTTTTACTTTATTGATTTTTTATTTTTTAATCGTGAATATACCAAGTGCAAAGTGCCCATGTGCAGGCAGTGAAGTTTTTAACCGGTAGAACAGAAACAGAAGTGAATGCACTTAACGCGAATGGCTTCACAGCATTGGATATTTTAACACAAAGCAAAAGAGATATGAAAGATTGGGAGATTGGGGAATCGCTTAAATGCGCTGGAGCAATCAGCAGTCTGAAGGTTGATGACTTATCAGCACATAGACATGGCAGCAGAAAGATTAGAACCTTAAAGATTTCTCGTAATAGGAAGGGTGGTGATTGGTTGGAAGAAAAGCGTGAAGCCATAATTGTGGCAGCATCACTGATTGCTACTATGGCATTCCAAACCGGAGTCAATCCTCCTGGTGGTGCATGGCAAGAAAATGATGAAGAAGGACACCTCGCAGGAATTTCCATATTTGCTGATCAATTCCGAGAAGAATATAGATTTTTCATAGCCGTTAACACAACAAGCTTTGTTGCTTCTCTCAGCATCATACTACTACTCGTAAGTGGTTTACCATTAAGCGGTTTACCAGTGATTCGGAGGTTAACAAAGTGGCTTGCAATGATAACCATATGGATTGCAATTACGACATTCGCAGTCACATATCTGATCACCCTGGGTGTTGTTTCATATTCTGACAAATACTCCACTGCCCCCGGAAAAGGGCTGCTCGTTTGGCTTGGCTTGCTTGGTCTTCTTCTTCTGGGGCACGCAATCCGCGTAATAACAAAGTTGATAAATTGGATGAGAAAGAAGTTAAAAAAACAGACGTTCAAGCCAATTGGTAAAAATAGCTCTCTCGCTTGAGTAATATTGAGAAAATGATCGTGCGATTTAAAGTGCAGTAAAGTTATATTTTCATTAAGGTAAGCGTTAATTTCATGGTTAGCGTGCTTGAAATAAGATGAATATAATATTTTATATGTAATCGTTACCTTGGTCATATTGGTATTATGTCTATGTAAGGGATATGTATTGTATTAAAATTTCAAATTAATGTGTTTAATATTTCTGTTGTATTGTACTATTTAACCGAGGTATAACCCCTCATGATGCATGCAACGACCTTTATCATGTATCTCACATAACATGGTGCCATCAACTAATACAATCCCATAGGCATCTAATATTTATGTATATGTAGTTGCCAAGATAATAAGGTGGAATAGTCCCTTTTCCTACTGTTTAAAAAATGATAAATCTATATCTAATTTTATGATAATTATACGTACACAATGAGAAAGGAAATTGGACAAAGTTTTCTAAGGCCATTCGTTGAGCCTTTAAAAATGAGAAAACACAGTACTCTATATCTAATATTTCCATGCGAGTCTTGAAGTAGATCACATGCATGTATCCAATTTTTTATAAAATTGTTCCTATACGCTTAATTCTCTTTCCTAGTATTACATTCTTGAAAAACATATGTACCATAAACCGCTTGTGGCCGCAATTTCAATGCATCTATATATATGCGCGCGAGCTCGTGTATTTATCATTATTCATTTGGTATAAATTAAATTATTATAGGAACTAGGAAATAAATAAATTAGGGTGAAATATTTACAATTTACCAATAATTTATTTATTAATATGTGCAAATAAAATTAGTTAATTATATCAAGTGACATTAATATTATCTACCACTTCTATATCAAATGATCAATTTGAACATTTGAAATTTTTAAAAGACAACAGGTACACCATGTTGTGAATTTAATAATTAATTACTTGCATAGTATTGCACTGGTTAATCAAAACATAAAAAATAGAAAAAAGTTTTTAATAGAGCACCTTTCATTTCCTTTTCTTTTAAAGTGGTAATTATAACGATTGCGTCTAGGACGTTTATTAATCAACTCCAATTCATGGCCTGGATTTGTTCGTCAATTGGAACTTCTCCTACTCTATTCTGACAAACACAATTTTGTTGTTTCGTGTTTGGCGTCATACTGAGATTCGCACTGGCTAGTAGCTAGAAGTTATATATTTGGTGTTATTAGACTAGTCATAATTCTAGATACCTCACCTTGCCCTTTCAATACTTTCGTGCCGTATAATAATTTCTTTTTAGCGTATAGAATGAGTCCCCACACTTGGGAAGACTCGTGGAGTTGACTCAAAGACGACAAAATTAAGAATAATAAAAATCTTTTGAGATGACTCGAACACCAAAGATTTTTAAGAGACTTTGTAGTTCATCTACACATATAGAATTTAATTAATTAATGATCGGACTTACAAGAATATAAAGTAATTAAAAAATTGTTATACGAAAAATTCGTAAGTATACAAAATCGAACAAGTTATATAAGATGAATGAGTTATCGTTCTCACGATGATTGATTATTAACTACTAAATTTAATCTAACTACGATTTTTTTTAATAGTCTATGCAAATATTTAAAGAAAGTAACTTACCAACTAATTAAATTTGAATATCAAACAAAGAATTCAATCTATGAAAAATAAATAGTATTGAACTCTAGGGTATTAAGTTTCACCTAAGTTATGTACTCTATTATTCAATTAAATTTAATTGATGTTTTATTAACCTTATTGCCAACCAATTTCTCTAAGGTATTTGTTATTCTTTTTCAAGCAATAATAACATATAATTATAGTAAGAATTGCATTCCTGCCTCATGTAACAACCTATAATTATCTTTTAAGCATAATAAATCATATGAAGTTGCATAAATCACAACTATATTTTTATCTCATGTGAGTTATGGTAAATTATTCAAGGACTAATTTAAACTATCTTTTCAGTCTAATTTATATCTCAATTCATGCAATAGTTGGCCAGACCATCACAAGCCACTGCTACAAAAACACTCATCAATGAGTGTTGAAATGGGACAATGATGATAGTTTGAAACCCTCATCCATACGCCTGACATCGTAGGGGTGCTTCAAAATGATGACAGTTTCAAACACTCATCTTTTTGCACATATATGATGACAGTTTTTAAAACAACTGTCATTATTTTATGTTTAAAGTGTCTTCATAGTGCAGATGCAATGGCAACTTTTTCTAAACAACACTCATCTTTGTAAAATTAAAATGTTTATATAATCACAGTATTGTTGTTTACAACCGTCATCTTATTAATATTTTTGTTAAAAAAATTTAAATTATTTTTTTAAAATGTAATAGACGCTACTCTAATTTATATATTAGATATTGAAACTCGTAGGTATCTAGAGAACAAATCGATAATCTAAATTAATAGTCACAAGTATATAAATCCACATATCTATATCCAAATTTCTTTACAACCAAAAGTAAACAACAAAATCTTCAAAGTAAAGTAGTGCTTCATCAACAAGAATGATTCCTTTGAAAAAATTGCAAAATTATAGTACTTTTACCATGATTCCTTCCAAAAACTACAAAACAATAAGACCTTTTTACCAAAAAGTAACAAAACAACAAGAAGGAAAAAAAATAAAAGAATGAAGAAAAAATATATGGTTACTAACTATCTTATAATTACAATAACAAAAGAAAAAAAAAGAAATACATAATTGCAAAAATTAGCTAGATTTACCTGTTGCATGGTATTGGAGTCATAACAGCATGATTTCTTTCAAAAAGATGCAAAATGTAGCACTTTCACTATGACTCCTTCAAAATATTTTGCAACCAAAATTATATGTAATTCAAACAAAAAATTAAGAAGATATATGAATCACGAAAATTCACTAGTATAATATCAAATTATTAATAATATACATACCATATACTATTATAAGTGAAACAAAACTTCCATAGATACTCTACCCACTCGCATCTAATCTCATCAATTGCTTCTAGTATAATATCAAATTATTAATAATATACATACCATACACATATTTGCAAATTAGAAAAAATAATTAATAATAATTATTAAAAATAGATAATTTCATTTATTAATTAATTTTGAGTTAAACATTTAATTTATTCATGAAATTACAATTTTGCTTTATAATATTAACTAGTTGACAGGATTCTTAATGTATTTAACTAACAAAATTTTTCATATAATATGATGCTTCTACTCTAACAAAAATCAAATCAATAACCAAACAAAAATGCAACAAATTAATGTAACAGTAAAATAAGTTTTAAAGAGACATAACATTTCACACGTAACTTAGTTTAGCAAGAGCACACAATAATGTTCAGTTGATGTAATTAAAATGATAGAAGAAAGAAACAATACCTTTGATGCAAGTTCGAACTCGTAAATTCTTTTGCAATTCTGCACTATTTAAGGAAAGATTATAAATTAAATTGTAAATTTCCAATGGTGTACTATGGGGTGTGTGTGTGTGTGAATTTGATATTTGGTAAACACAAGTCGGCTGTCTTTGTCATTTTGTCAAACAGTTTGTAGTTGTAGATTAGTGCATTGTTAGCCCTAAGGCTACATGATAATTTTGATGATAACAATACACATTGATTAATTGAGATTTACTAACATGTTTATTAATGTGCAAGAGTAAGATCATTGAAATAATTTTAAAATCAAGAAGAGGCTTATTAAAATGAAGTGTTGAAGCTAAGGAGAAGACTACATGTTAAAGGCACCAAAGTTTAAGAACAAGGATTGACTCAAGGAATGTGACACATGAGCAATGTTCAATCAATTGGTCATATGTATCTCTACAAATATCCAAATGATGTGATTCTTGAGCCTTTGGAAAGCTTACTCAATTTATAACATTTCATATGTTTTAATGAAATTCAAATTTCAAGTGCAAGGTTGTCCAAATCATCATGCAAGTTGAAAAACAAATGGAAGCAGCTGACATGAGCACCGAATACTCCTTTGGACATATCTTGAGCTAGAAAAATCAAAATGACTTGATTCTTGCGGCATTGGAAAGATGACTTAATGAGGAACATTTCATATGTTTTGAAAAAATTCAAATTTCAAACAGAAGGCTGACATAATTGACATGCAATTCGGTGGACTGACACAAAGAAGAAAAATCAACTCACATGAGCACCGAATGGTGTTTTGGTCATATCTTAAGATACAGATATCTAAATGCTTTGATTCTTAATATTTTGAAAAGATTATTCAAATATACAGATCTTTTATGTTTGGAAGAAATTCAAATTTCAAACGGAAGGCTGACAGAATTATCATTCAATTTGGTGGACTGACACAAGAAAGAAAAATCAAGTCACATGAGCACCGAATGGTGTTTTGGCCATATCTTGAGCTACAGATATCCAAATGACTTGATTCTTGATGCGTTGGAAAGCTTATTCAAATTTGCAGATCTTTTATGTTTTACAGATTTTCAAATTCAAACGGAACATTGACAAAAATGGCAGACAAGATTACGGTTTTTATGGTGGGCAGAAAATTTGGAGATGGTGTCTTCACTTGATTAAGTTCATCTCATTTGCCTATAAAAGGAGCCATTCTCCCATGCATTGAACAAGTGTAAGAGAAGCATTTTAATCAAGCCACAAATAAGAGAAATATCATTTTTAGAGAGCTTTTATATTTTTTATCTACTCTTTGAGGAGAGTTATATTTTGTTATAAACAATTATCTTTGTTCTTGTATTGTGGTGAGAGTGAGATCTTATTGTAAAGGATAAAAGTTATCCTTGAGAGAACTCTTTCCTTGGTGAGGTTGTTCATCAAGAAGAACTCTTGGTGTGGTGTTATCAAGGGTTGAAGAAAGTTGCCTTGGTGAGGCTGTTCATCAAGAAGAACTCTTGGTGTGGTGTTATCAAGAGTTGAGAAAAGTTGTCTTGGTGAGGTTGTTCATCAAGAAGAACTCTTGGTGTGGTGTTATCAAGGGTTGAAGGAAGTTGTCTTGGTGAGGTTGTTCATCAAGAGGAACTCTTGGTGTGGTGTTATCAAGGGTTGAAAGAAGTTGCCTTGGTGAGGTTGTTCATCAAGAAGAACTCTTGGTGTGGTGTTATCAAGGGTTGAAGAAAAAAGTCTTGGTGAGGTTGTTCATCAAACAAGTTGTAAAGATTTCTACAACTTAGTGGAAAGCCTAGCTTGTGGAGTTAGGAGCCCGTGGACGTAGGCAAGGTTTGCCGAACCACGTACATCGAGTTTGTACTCTCTCTATCCCTATCCTCTTTACATTTACTTGCACTTGTGATTGTTCTTTATTGATATTCTCTTGATTGCATTCTATCTTCCTCTTCTTCACCTTTATTCTCAAAGAAAGTATTAAATAATTTTGATCTTTCAAGAAAAGTTTTATAAATCCGTTTTTATAAATAAAAACCCAATTCACCCCCCCTCTTGGGTTGCCATACCTGGGTCAACATGCATCACATTCAATGCTTTTTCAATCAACAAAAATAATGAAAGCTTTAATTTAACTAAGCCATCCAGCAAAAGCCACCATGAAAAAATGCTATAAAATTATTAAAGTCAAAAAATCATTAAACTCATAATATAAAATTATTAAGCAAAAGTAGTGGTAGACAAGTCATGGCCCGCCTTGAAGAAATTGTCTACTACTTTCATATTATGCTTTGACGGAATGCTATAAAGCTCTTCAAATAAAAATATACTTTAAAAAGTACCTTGTGTTGTCTTCTTGTATGAGTTACTTGGCTTGTCTTCTTTGTTGGAGAGCAAAGAGAATAGCGTGAAGTAACTGATGAGTTAGGGTTAAAATTCTCAAGGCACCGTCAATTGTCTTTCATTACTTTTGCTCTTTTTGTGTTGCAAATTGACTAACAAAATGACATAGTTTGTTATTTTTTTAAAATTCAAATTTAAAATTAAAAAATTAATGATATGATTTTCCTCAAAATTTAAAACATAATTAAATATATAAAATTATAAATTATTCATAATATTTGACAATTTTACTTTAATTTATTTCTTTTTAAATCTCATTAAACAATTAAAAGTACATTAAAAAACTAAATTATTTTAATCCAAACAATTTAATTTAATAAATAATTACTTTTGAATGAAACTTTAACAAAGATGACAGTATATACTTGAAAGCACTCATCTTTAATTTTTACAGAAAATTATGACATTTGATAAAAACTCTATCATCTATTAATTGACATTATTTAATAATACAAAGATGAGTTTTTTTTTAGTTAAAACACTCATTTTCTACTTTTACGCACAATGATGACACTTTTACATACTAACACTCATATATCAAGTGTCATTGTTTATGTATAAATAAAAGGATGATAGATGTAAACTATAACACTCATTAATAAGGTATCATTGTTCTACTCAAATATAAATGATGATATACAAAAACTAAACACTCATCTATTAATTGTCATAGTTTAGCATTTTTGTAGTAGCGAGCATTAAACTCATGAATAATTTACTCAACAAGAAATTGAATAAACATCAAAATGTTTAATTGAAATAACAGAGTATCAAACTTGGCTACATTCTAACCCTAGATAAAGAAATTTAGTTCATAATGTAAATAGAAATATCATAGCAAAATTGAATAGCATTCATAGAGACAAAGAAGAAGAAAAACTTAGAAAACTTGAAGATTCTCCTTGAAAATATGCTTCCAAGGGTTGTAGATTGTTTTCTTACCTCTTGAACACCTTTAAGGATGCCTTTGATAATCCCCTAAAACCCTAAAATGCGCCTATTTATATTCTATACAAGAAAGAAGTCAAATCCGAACTAAAACAGGAATCCTGAAAATATTCAGAATTAGGCCCTCGTAGGGGCGCAACTACAGTGGCGCAGGAGCGCCAACTCTCTGGTCGTAAGACATTCTTTTTCTAGTTCTCGCACTGTGGTGCCATTTGTCTTGCGCGGGAGGTCCAAGTTACTGGTTGTCAAATATAAAAATCTCTTGCTATTACGCTGTTGCACCACATTGTCTCGCGTAGGAGGGCCACATCTTTGACTTGAAGCTTTGAATATTCCTTTTTTGACTCTGTTTTCTTCTAAATTTGATGTGCTTTTTTAAGAATCTACTTCCTTTCAAAAGAATATGCATTTAACTAAAATAGCACATTGTTTTCTCTTTATTTCACTCAAAAATTAAATTTTTAGGATTAATAAATTAGTGAATAAAATTCACTAACAAATACCCACAAACTTAATATTTTACTAGTCCTCAAGCAAAACAGAAATAATTACTAACATAAAACAAGTATAGTTAAGTCAAAAATTGCCCATGTCAAATCAAATTTGTGCTTTATCACTATGATGAACCTAAAAAATTGCATCATTGATAACTCAAAAGAAATTTCAAACTCGTAAAACCATCCAAGATCCTCCTCAATATCAATTAAGTTCATTTCCAATTCCTCAAGTGTGTGTGTGTGGAGTCAATCTCACAATGTCGAATGAAATTCAAATCAAATTATGCAACAAAATGAGACAAACAAAACGTTTATGTTTTTATTAAAAAATCGAGACTCCATAAGCTTACTAGTCATTCTACTCTCCAATTAATGTAAATCAACTCAACATCAAGGATCAAATATGACTTTTCAAATCTTGTAATGTATGGCTAGAACAATAAAGATATGGAAAGAAAATCAATTGTCTGGGTTTACTATATTCGTAAAGCATCTAAAATTTCCCAAAACTTAATAAAAATTTCACCCTCATTCATTCGTATTCGTAATACAATTCCTAACAAGCGTCAAATTGAGTTTCATTTCCCCTTCTATGGTTGGACATCTACGAATTACTGCAAAAGCACACATCTTCATCTTGTCAACTCGTTTAACTGTTTACAATTCTTTCTTTCTCTCTCTTTTTTTTTTTTTTTTTGGACAATGCAATGTTGATTCCATTAAGCTTTTTTTTTGTTTGTGTAACAAACTTTCAGCTAATAACTCCCAAGCCAGTTGGTCTTAGGGTACTGGATGTTAAGACATCCCTAAGAGCTTACTTACTTAAACTAAAAAGGCTACGAAATCAACTTATCGAATTTTTTTTTTTTTGAATCAAATAGAGAGAATAATGTTAATAATTGAATTCTAAAATTCAATTAAAATCATCAACTTCAGAATTACCCTTCAATCTTCCTTTATCCCAAACTACATATACAATCATTTATGCCCCATTAAAACACCTCCCATCCTCCCTTATACACTTTCATGTGTGCAAAGATCAAAAGTTTTGAGAAATTAGCATGCTCAAGAGCGAGGGACACTGTTTAACCAAAAATATTTTATGCAGCTGGGATATATTTAGTGAGCTAACAAAGAAAAAGGCTTCAATAGGCTCAAAGGGGACACTAAGGATTTAATTTAATCTTAGGTAGGCATAAACGGCTCAAACGATCAAAAAATGGCCTAAATCATCTCTCTACTGCTGAGTCATCTATAATTTCACCTCAAGCAACAATCAAGTTCTAAAGTCTTTTTTAAATTGTGCAACTCATTTACATCAGATAATCTTTCTTTGAATCAACATCCAAATTCAATGCCAATGACTCACTATGCTCAAATCAACTTCAATGAATAAGAAACAACTATCTATTGATTTAAATCCATTGATATCATGCAAAATTTTTTAATTTCTAAGAATTATCATGGCGAAGCACTAATTATCTTATCATTGGCCATCACATTGCAAGCAAGAATTTTTTTTTTTGAGCAAATAAAACAGTTACTACACACAAAAAATATGTAAAACAGACAAATATTCACACAATAAAAGAAAAGCAACAGCACGCCCAAACTTTGAGAAGCACAATGCCCTCAATGTGCAAACAAGAAAAAGAAACTAAAGGCAAAAGAAACTTCCCTAACAACTCAAGAATCGGGGTGGTCCTGATCATCCCTCAAATCATCGCCCAAAATATCTCTAAGATCAGCACCAAGGTCAGCAGCCAATGCACTAGTAAGACATAGTCATCACCCTAAATGTGAAACATCCTCCTCCTCATCAACAGCTGGCTCTGGAGGAAACTCCTTAGTAGGCTGTCCCTCATCATCAACAAAAAGTGGCTGAGGAGGAAATAAGTCTGAAGGTGCCCCGTGGCTAATGAAGAAATGCCTATAAGCACTATACGTCTCCCTGATATATGTCGCCAATTTGTTTAATATGAGTGACATCATGGCGTACTGCAGCAAGCTCCTGCTCTAATCTATCCATCCGTGGTGTAGGGGTCAAGGTGTGAGTCACAGGTAAGGGCTACTACTGTTGTGGTGGCTGATGAGGTGGCTGTCTCACACGTGCTCTCTCAAGAGTCTGAAGGAAGCGCATATCTATAATAGCCAGTGGCGGTGCGTGCTCCTCAACTACATCAATCACTACTCCAGTAGCTCAACAGAGAGTTGTAATCAATGATGGATGTGGCAAGCCTTCACTGGTATGAGACTGGACATAATGAATGATATTAGTTGCAATCAACTACCTCACATCAATTGTCATTCCTCACTTAAATGCATAAAGAAGTGTAGCCCGTTCCTTGGAAACCTCACCAACATGAGTGTTTGACAACTTTTATCTACAAACAAATGAATTCAAGGCCCGTAGCTCCACACGCATAAAAAATGTTGGAAACATACTGGCCTCCCCTTGATGAGCTCAAGAAGACCCCCACTGGGTACCCACTAGAGTGAGGTAAGCTAAGATCTCATCAAAATTGGGATTGATCTTGTACTGGTAATATTTGCATTCTCTAATATCTCATAGCCCATAGAATCTATCAATAACAACTGGCCTAAAAGAAACTTGTTTTCCTCAGATAAACACATTGTAACCGGTCCTTTCTTTGGCATTAACATAAAATTCTTGAACCACTAGTACAATGGCGTGCTCTGGGTTGGCTCATGAAAGTCTGCCATGTATCCCGACCCAACCATAAACCCTCATGAGATATATCAATACCCCATTCTCTAGGGCAACTTTTACTAACTATAATATTATGATAGCGGGCTACAATTTTAGTACTTTTGAATGTGCGCCGGTTAAACACAGGGGCAGCGGAGGATGATGCTTCAGTAGTGGATGTCTTTCATTTCTTAGGCGCCATGTTCCTGCACACAAATAAAGCATATAGAAAACAAACACTCTAATATTAGTAATGGTCATACATGATCTATTAAGAACTCAAGTCAACTCCACTTGTATGCATTTTGTCAATAATATAGGTATGTGAAAGCATCCCACTAATCCATACAGATTCCATTTTCACTTGTAAATGCAATTCTGGAATTGAGCATGTTAAAATGATGTGTCAAGTTAATATGTAAATAAACTAATTGAAGCAAGTTAATTCTTAAATTTTCAACAAGATCACCCACATGATGGAATGACATAAAGAGCTCAAAATGAAGCAAAACCAAGAGACACTTCAAACGTTTTATCAATTTATGTTAAATACGCAACAAATAAAGCGAACTTCCAGATTTTCTAAAAAGATAAACATGGTATCTATCAATTTTCTGAGCAATTTGGACCTAAGTAATACGGATATTCGAAATTTCATTAGCAAATTAACTTATCCAAATTAAGCAGCAATTTGACAGTAAAGCAATGAAATTTTTGAACATCTAGAATGTCTAATAGCACATTATCATGAATCCTATTTTATACTATGCAATTACCCCTTATCAATAGCAACTCAAGATACCTCCTGAATAACAATCACTTTTCCTAGCCTATTTACTATCTAGCTAATAATAATTTATGCACCATGTCATGTATTCATGTTTGAACCAGTTTTCATTCTTAGTCTGCAACACAAACATTCATTGATGTAGAATTATGTTTTTGCAATTAAACCTCAACTTCAAAAATTATAACTGTCATTCACCTACAGGATAAAAACTTATGCAAAGAAACCATACTACCATTTCATCACAATTGAAAATTCACAGAGCAAACAAAACACTTCCCAAAAGCCATCTGTTTCACCCTTACTCCAAAAAATCAATCCGTCCATTACGGTGGGCACAAGCACTTTAATCATTACATTCTAAATTGAAAGAGCATTAAGAATCAAGTGTTTGATCACTCATGAAAGGTTGTCAATCAACATACCTTGGCCACACGTGCAAGACAAAAAGTGAAATAGATGTAGTGTAAATAGATGAAAAACAAAGAAGAAGATGCTTGTAAAAAGTCCTAGAGATGTTGATGAAGGTATTAAAGGGCTAGTGTATAGTGGTTTCAATCATCATGGATGGCAACGGCATAGGAAGAAGAAAGATTTGATTGTTTTAGAAAGAATGGTGGCCAAGAACGTTAATTTTTTTCTTTAAAATCGAACTTGTGCAACAGTACAATTCATTTGGTGTAGCAGCGCAGAGAAAGCCCCAATTTAATTTTGCCCAAATTTTTTCGCACAGCTGCACCATGTACATGACACGGGCGTGCTAAGTCACTGAATACAATGTAAGCACAGGGCGACTAGTTGCGCAGGAGCGCGATCATCGGTGCACCGTAAGGCCAAGGGAGTGGGAATATTTTTGCAATTTTAAAATCATTTTGGTGTCACAGCGCAAAAGAAATGGCTCAAGAGCGCCAAGTTTCAGAAAAAAAACTTTTTATGCAATGATTTTTCGCATAAACCGGCGTAGGTGCATGGGCACTGGTCTTTAGATTTTCTAAGCCTACGGTGCAGGTGCGCTAGAGGTTTGGGGCAGGGCGCCAAGCTTTTGGAGTGGTTTTCTAATTTCAGAGTTTCCTATGGCGTTGATGTGCACTTTAAAAGGCTTATCTATTTGGGTTACATCGGAGCTGTAGAGCCACAGGTTTGGCGCAGAAGCGCCAAGCCTCTAGAATTTTCACGTCCCAAATCTTCTAAGATGTAGCGACGTAAATATTATTGTGCAGGAGCATGAAGCATGTCAACACTCCCCCAAACTTGACTCTTGACCTAGAAATTTGCCTGAAAACACTAACACACATCATTAATGCAGACCTAAAAGAAAAAAAATAAAAAATATGCATCTAAACACACCTAAAATTAAAGAAAACAATTAAATACTAAGTAAGATAACAAATCCTAGTTTAGCTTCAGTTGCCTCCCAAGAAGCGCTTGCTTTTATGTCACCAGCCAGACGTGGCTTTTCATCCCAGACTTCATCCAGGAGTGTGGCGTTCTTCTGTAACTCCGCTTCACCACTGATGTAGTGCTTGAGCCTTTGTCCATTTACCTTAAATGAAGCCTTGTCCGATTGTCCAATCTCCACTATACCATATTGAAATACTTTGATCATTGTAAAAGGTCTAGACCATTGCGACTTGAGTTTTCTTAGAAATAACCTAAGTTGAGGTTGTATAGGAGGATTTGTTGGCTTGGTGAGAAGGATTTCCAGAGAATTTGCTTATCCTGCCAGGCCTTGATCTTCTCCTTGTAGATGGCTACATTTTCATAGGCTTCCTTTCGGAACTCTTCAAGTTCATTTATCTGTAGCAGCCTTTTCTCACCAGCTTTTTGTAAATCCATATTCAATTCTTTCATAACCCAATAAGCTCTATGCTCCAGCCCAACTGGTAGATGACATGATTTTCTAAAAACTAGCAGGTATGGAGACATTCCAATTGGTGTCTTGTATGCAGTTCAGTATGCTCATAATGCATCAACAAACTTTCTTGCCTAGTCCGTACGTGAACTTGCAACCATTTTTTCAAGGATTCTCTTGATTTCTCTATTTGAGATCTTCGCTTGGCCATTAGTTTGAGGATGATAAGCTAAAGCTTTCCTATAGTTGACATTATATTTTGATAAGAGGGCAACGAACTTTTTGTTTTAAAAGTGTGTACCTTCATTGTTTATTATGGCTCTTGGCATACCAAACCATGTAAATATATGTCTTCTCAAAAAGTTAAGCATCGCTTTACCATCATTGGATGGTGTTGCCACTGTTTCCACCCATTTTGATACATAATCTACTGCCAGGAGGATATATTTGTTGTTGTAAGAGGACGAAAATGGTCCCATCAAGTTGATTCCCTAAACGTCAAATAACTCTATTTCTAGCATAGTTTTCAATGGCATCTCATTCCTTTTAGAAATATTGCCTGTTCATTGACACCTATCACAATTTGCAACGAATTTATGAGCATCTCAAAATAAAATGGTCCAAAAGAATCCTGATTGGAGAACCTTGGTTGCTATCCTTTGTCCTCCAAAGTGCCCTCCACATTCTAGTACATGGCAGTGTTTCAAAATGTCTTGCATTTCCTCTTCTGGTACATATCTTTTTATCATTTGATCTGCATAATGTCGATAGAGAATTGGATCATCCCAATAATAATGTTTGACATGGGCGAAGAATTTCTTCTTCTTTTGTTGATGAGATAAGCTTGGTGGAATGATTTTTGCTGCTATATAGTTCACAAAATCTACAAACCATGGCAGAATTATCTTGGAAGACACCATAAATAGCTTTTCATCTGGAAAGTGATCATCAATTAGCTACATATGCTCTTTTCATTCTTTTGGTAGCTCTAATCGAGAAAGATAATCAACCAACAAATTTTATGTGCCCTTCTTGTCTCTAATCTGTAAACCAAACTCTTGTAGTAACAACACCCATCGAATGAGCCACAGTTTTGTATCTTTCTTAGTCATAAGGTACTTGATGGCTGAATGATTAGTTTACACAATCACCTTATTTCCAATTAGATAAGACCGAAATTTATCAAAGGCGAATACTATGAAAAGTAATTCCTTTTTATCCATAGCATAATTGAGTTGAGCATCATTAAGGGTGCAACTTGCATAGTATATAGCATGAAAGACTTCGTTTCATTGCTACCCAAGTACTGCACCTACTACATAGTCGCTTGCATTACACATCAACTCGAATGGTAATTCCTAATCCGGTGCTACTATAATAGGGGCTGTGACTAACATTTTTTTAAGAGTCTCAAAGGCTTGCACACAGTTGCTATCAAACACAAACGGGTTATTTTGCATAAGTAAATTCAAAAGTGGTTTGGAAATCTTAGAGAAATCCTTAATAAACCTTTTATATAAACCCGCATGTCCTAAAAAACTTCTAACCCTTTTACTGATGATGATAGTGGCAGTTTTTTAATTGTTTCAATTTTCGCCTTATCTACCTCAATTCCCATAGATGATATTTTTTGACCTAGGACGATCCCATCCTTAACCATGAAATGAAATTTTTTCTAGTTTAAAACCAAGTTAGTTTCCTGACATCATTGAAGAACTAACCTTAGATTGTCTAAGCATTGATCAAAAGTTTTTCCAGAAACAAAAAAAATCATCCATGAACACTTCGATATTCTTTTTTATCATGTCTGAAAATATGGCCATCATGCACCTTTGGAATATAGTTGGTGCATTACACAATCCGAAGGGCATCCTCCTAAAGGCAAATGTGCATAGGGACAAGTGAACGTAGTTTTCTCTTGATCTTCAGGTGCTATGACAATTTGATTGTATCCGGAATAGCCATCCAAGAAACAATAAAACTCACGTCCAGCTAACCTAGCTAGCATTTGGTCGACAAAAGGTGAAGGGGCGTGGTTTTTCCAAGTGGCTTTATTTAATTTCCTATAATCTATGCAGATTCGCCACCTGGTAACCGTGTGAGTTGGAATCAACTCTTTGTTTTTATTCTTCACAACAGTTATCCCTCCCTTTTTAGGCATAACCTGAACCGGACTCACCCATGAGCTAGCTGATATGGGATAAATTACCCTTGCATCTAACCATTTTAAAACCTCAACTCTAACTACCTTTTTCATGGTTGGATTTAGTCTTCTTTGTATATCAATTGAAGGTTTGAAATTCTCTTTCATAAGGATTCTGTGCATGCATATTGAAGGACTAATTCCTCTCAAATCGGAGATGGACCACCCTATAGTCATTTTTTGTTCCCTTAACACCCGTAATAGTTTTTCTTCCTCTACACTAGTCAAACTTGATGATATAATGATAGGAAGTGTGGATGACTCCCCAAGGTAAGCATATTTAAGATAACTCGATAGTTGTTTTTATTCAAGGACTGGTGACTTTTCAATAGAGGGTAATGGTGTACTAGGGGCCTACCCTAAAGTCTCATAATATTTCCTAGTATTTGGTCTAAAAGAATCCATCCAATTGAGGTATTCAACCAATGCCCTACTGGTTGCTACAAATGGTCTACTCGAGATAATAGGTGAATTTATCAACTTTGACTAGCAAATCTTCAGTCACTCCTCTTGGATGTTTGATGGATCGATTGGCTAGCTGTAAAAACACTATAGTAGGACATGCTTCACGTAGTCCAAGCTTCCTAAAAATAGATAAAGGCATTAGATTTATGCTTGCACCTAGATCATATAATGCGTTAGTAAAGAATGAGTCACCAATAGAACAAGGAATAGAAAAACTCCTTGGATCTTTAAGTTTTGGTGGCAATGTCATTTGCAATACGGCACTGCACTCTTCAGTTAAAGCAACTATCTTATAAACTTCTAACTTCCTTTTCTTGGACAATATATCTTTCATAAACTTGACATAGCTTGGCATTTGTTCCAAGGCCTCCGCAAAAAGGATATTAGTGTGTAGTTTCTTGAAGACCTCCAAGAATCTATAGAATTGCTTATCAAGCTTACTCTTCTACAATCTTTGAGGAAAAGGGATTTTTAGGACTAGTTTTCTAATAGGTAAGGGTGTATTTTAAACTTTTTCATCTTCAACCTTCATTGTCGGAGTAAAGGTAATCACAAGTTCTTCATCTTCTTTCTCTTTTTGCTTTTCAACCTTCATTGGTTCACCAACTCTTTTCCATTCCTCAAGATAATTGCTTTGGGATGTTCTTTTGGATTCACTTCAGTAGTGCTAGGTAAGTTACCTTGCCGTCTCCCACCAACGATGTTAGCCAACTCATTTACTTAAGTCTCCAAGCTTCTAATTTGAACTAATTGATTTTGAAAATTGTTGTTTGTTTCAGCTATAAATTGATCAGTTCTTTTCATGAAGCTTATAGTAGTAGTTCAAGGCCTCTTCTAAGGATGGTTTCTTTTCTTGTTGAGGTGGTTTAATGGCATTTTAGTTGTTCTAAGGGAAATTTGGGTGGTTCCCCCAACCTGGGTTGTAGGTGTTGCTATAAGGGTTTTCTTAGGACAATTGTATTCAACATAGTTAGCTTCCTCAGCCTATCCTTAGAATGGATTCCCTTCTTCGCACTCTTCACTTGAATGATTCCCTTGACAATGCTCACATACAGCTCTTAGAACATGGATAGCATTGGCTGCCATAATGTGATTTTGTAATTGCTTAGTTAGTGCAGCTATTTGTGCTTTGAACAAGTTGATTTCATCAAGATTTGTAAAGTCTAACCAGTTTTTTTGCTGCATTTCTCTTACCATTCCATTGGAAGTTGTTCATGGCCATTTCCTTGATCAAATCATATGCCTTGTCTTGTGTTTTCTTTAGGAAGGCTCCTCCAGAAGCTGCATCTATTGGAGTATGTGTTGATTGTCCCAAACCCTTGTATAATGTCTGGACTTGCATCCATTTGGGTCAGTCATGATGAGGACATTTTCTAAGCAGTTCCTTAAATCTTTCCCATGCATCATATAGAGATTCTCCCTCATTTTGCATAAAGTTAGAGATTTCTGTTCTTAGTTTGATTGTCTTGGATGGTGAAAAATATTTTACAAGAAATTTCCAGGTTAACTCCTCCCAAGTAGCGATGGAATCTGTAGGTAAAGAATTTAACTAGCCCTTTGCTTTATCTTTTAAGGAAAAAGGAAACAACGACAGTCTAATAGCATCATCCAAGACTCTATTAAACTTGAATGTTTCACAAATTTCAACAAAATTTGCAAGATGAGCATTAGGATCTTCATTAGGCAGTCCACAATATGTAGATGATTGAACCATCTACAAAGTAGCTGGCTTAATCTCAAAGTTGTTTGCTTGAATGGTCGGCTTCCTTATAGCGTGATGAACTCCCATTATCGTAGGGATCATGTAATCCATGAGTCTTGGATTAGCTGGAACTTTAGCTCTCTCTCCATTTCCTTTCGTAAGGTCAGCCGTTGTGCTTGTTTGTTTTGATTTTTCACGCTTTTCCTTTCTATTCTTTCAACATGTTCTTTCTATCTTAGGATCCAAAGGCAACAGATTCTTACCTCTAACAAGAATTATAAGATGAGTGAGTTATTGTTCCCACGAGGATTGATTATTAACTACTAGACTTAATCTAACTACGATTTTATTTGGATAGCCGATGTGAATATCCAAAGAAATTAACTTACCAACTAATTAAATTTGAATATCAAACAAAGAATTAAATCTCTAAAAAATCAATGGTATTGAACTCTAGGGTATCAGTTTTCACCTAAGTTGTCAACTCTATTATTCAATTAAATTGAATTGATGTTTTATTAACCTTGTTGCCAACCAATTTCTCTATGGTATTTGTTATTCTTTTTCAAGCAATAACAACATATAATTATACTAAGAATTGCATTCCTGCCTTATCTAACAACCTATAATTATCCTTTATGCATAAGAAATCATATAAAGTTGCATAAATCACAATTATATTTCTATCTCATGTGAGTTATGGTAAATTATTCAATGACTAATATAAACTATCTTTTTAGTCTAATTTATATCTCAATTCATGCAATAGTTGGCCAGACCATCACAAGCATTAAATTCATGAATAACTTACTCAACAAGAAATTTAATAAACATCAAAATATTTAATTGAAATAATAGAGTATCAAACTTGGCTACATCCTAACCCTAAATAAAGAAATTTAGTTCATAATGTAAATAGAAATATCACAGCAAAATTGAATAGCATTAGAGGCAAAGAAAAAGAAAAACTTAGAAAACTTGAAGATTCTCCTTGAAAATATGCTTTCAAGGGTTGTAGATTGTTTTCTTGCCTCTTGAACACCTTCAAGGGATACCTCTGATAATCTTCTAAAACTTTAAAATACGTTTATTTATATTCTATATAAGAAAGAAGTCAAATCCAACTGAAACAGGAATCCTGAAAATATTCAGAATTAGGCCTGCGTAGGGGCTCAACTATAGTGGCATAGGAGCGCCAACTCTCTGTTGTAAGATATTCTTTTTTTGGTTCTTGCGCTACGGTGCCAGTTGTCTTGCGTGGGAGCGCCAAGTTACTGGTTGCGAAATATAAAACTCTCTTGCTACCGCGGCATTGTGCCACATTGTCTCGCACAGGAGTGCCACATCTCTAACTTGAAGCTTTGATTTTTCCTCTTTTGACTCTGTTTTCTTCTAAATTTCATGTGCTTCATTAAAAGTCTACTTCCTTTCAAAACAATTTGCATTTAACTAAAATAGCACATTATTTTCTCTTTAATTCACTCAAAAATTAAAATTTTAGGATGAATAAATTAGTGTATAGAATTTACTATAAAAAATTGCCAAGTTTATAATTATAATCAATTTCTTTTGTTCTTATAAATTTTACCTTCTTAACTAGCGGATTATTAATTAAATATAAATCATATCTGTATAACTATCGACAGCTGACTCCTAATCCCTACGCACTCTGGCTTTAATCGGATTTGGAGAATACTAAAAACAAGTGTAAAATTTTCATTCAGTATAACCTTCGAAAATGGGTTCACTAAATAATATTTCATTAGTGTCCCTAGCTAGAATTGGATGGAAAAAACAAAGATTCTTCCTGAATGTTATATATATATATATATATATATATATATATATATATATATATATATATATATATATATATGTAAACTTTTGTTGTCTCTTTAAAAGTTAGAACGACATTTCTTCCACCCTTATATGTGAAAGAAAATAAGGGCTTATGTCATATTTAGCCCCTCACTCAAGAGTGAAGAGTTGTTAAAAACTTGGTTAAAAGAAACACATAAACACTTCGACTTAAAAATTTCGTCTAGCTAAGTTCTTTTTTCCTTCCATTTATTTGTTTCTGGGCACTTATATATGTACATGCCCAGGTGCAATCCTCTAGACACAATTACCAGAAATTTATCAAAAATTGCTTGAAACCTGCGGGATAGAGATTTTTCAACTCTAAAATTGTTTAGTGCAACATAAATAAACAACTTTAATTTTGTGTGAGGTTAAAAGAAGATTTGGACCTAGCAAAAATATTTCATTATTTATGTATTATAGTACTATTTAAAACATTATTAACAAAACGGTGATTTTGTTTAAATAATTTTATAGCGTGTAAATGCCTAATTTATATGCTATTGGCTTGACTAACTTTTAGGAGTTGGAAAAATGACACTTGCCATGTGAACTGAAAGTTTGGTCATAGCATATATTCTACTCAACGGCGTGCTTGTCAATTATTTTCAGTGCATACCAGAAAAAGTTCCTTCTCATACTATTTATCAGGATTGGCCCCACACTAATTATAAAAGAAGACCTAAAAATCAACGATTTAGAGACTTATGGGTCTATAAACATAATCCCGATTTTGTAGTTTGGAGTTTTAACAAAGAGATTTAACTACAACCTTTACAAACATAAAGACTTCAAATAGAGGTATCATACTAATTTCAGAAAATGGAGAAAAGAATCTATGAAGTAGCGGTAAAGGGAAATGTAACTTCCTTGCGTAACTTGCTTCGAGAGGATTCCCTCATACTTGTTTGGTGTGCTTATGAAAAATATCATTGTGAGTAATCTGAATGGCACTTTGATTGTTAAAATAGACAGTTGTAGCATTGGTCTATGAAACCCCCATATCATATGATAGCCATCGCAACCAAAGCAGTTCAGAGGTAGCGTAAGTGCCTTCCTCTGTACTTGAGCGAGAGACTACTGTTTACATTTTACTGCACCAAGAGATAAGGGAGTTTCGTACAAAGAGACAGTAACCAGTTGTGTGTAGGATCATATGCTCAATCAGCATAAAAAAAATGCATGTAATAGCAATAAGGACTATGTAGCGAAATATAGACTATGAAACGAGATAACCTTGACATATTGAAGGATACAAAGAACTACAGCGAAATGAGTACTGCACAGGGCAACCATGAACTGGCTTACGATATGAACTGCATAAGCTATGTCTGGATAGGTCGCAATGAGATAAAAGTCAATTTAAGTAAATGAGAAAGGAAGCTATAAAACCTACCAACACGATGGAAAAAGAAAAGATGAAGCTGGATCACACCGATAAAAAATTTACCTTGACCAAGTTCCTAAATTCACAGAAAAAGTAATAAAAGTAAAAAGACTACAATTCCACCGCAAAGACCACAAAATCACAACGCAAGCTAAAATTGGCAGTGACAGAAAGAAGAGAGCGCCTTGAATCCTAAAGTATAGGTCATGGTTGATGAAGCAATGAAGTCCATAAGCAGCCAATTCATGAATGTACAGAATACGAAAACAAGCAAAAACCCTAGTAGATTACACTGATTCAAGTTTGATGTCGCTTTGTAGTGCCAAATGTGCTTGAAAAATACATCAATAAATTAATATTCAGCGAACTTAACATATACTTTAAAATTGAAAAAATAATAATAATAAAAATAAATCATTTATATCACAACTAAATATTTATTCAATTTAATTTAATCAAATTAACCAGGAAATTAAATAAATTTAAGGGAAAAATTAGGCATACTCTCACAAATGACCTCGCTTTTATTTTTTTTTTTGATATATGCACAAATGACCATGCAGTTAATTCCCATCTATTTCCATTTCATATTTCAGGGGTAAATTAGTAAATAAATAAAGATATTTTTAATTATAAAATCTTATAATTAAATATTCGAAATTAATTAAAAAAACAGAGACAAAACTTTTCATCCACCCCCTAAACATATATATTAAACCACGAAACGCTCCTAAAAAGTCTTATCCCAGCCACCACCATAAACCCAAAATCACACCTCCACCCCTCCACTGCCACCGAACCTAGCACCATCACCATCAAATCCATCACCGAAACCCAAATGTAAAACCACCAATAGCAAATCGAACTCAAATGCAACTACCACAAAATTCTGCATTTCATACAACAAAACATAATTTGGAATGAAATTGTAAAATGAAAGTTAAGAGACACAACAGAGAAACAAAGAAAGAAGAGAGAGCATGTTCTCTACTCCTGTCTATAAAGACCAGAAAAGAGAAAAAATTAAAAATTAAACCTAACAACTTTCCTTTCTCACTCACATTTTGCACTAAACGAACAACATAACTTTACATAAAACCCTTCCATAACAAGCGAAAATCAAGCACAACACTTACGAAGTTAAAAGAAGAATCTGGATCGCATTTTGAACAAATTTCTCAACATGTGACTCATTATCGTGGTTGATTAGAAATTTTAACGAATCAACCAAGCTAGGGTTCAACAGTGACTTCCTAGGGATAATATGAACATCGTCGCTACGAAGCAGAGGTTGCCATAGAGGTGAGGGGTAAGGGTAGTGGTGTTTGTGGCAGAGATGGATAGAGAAAATGGCTCATGAGGGGAGAGATGGAGATGGTGGAGGATTTGCAGGTGGTGAGATTGGAGAGAGGAAGTGGAGGGATTGAGTCGGGATTGCAGAAATGGTGTCTTCTTTTCTCAAAAGTAATATTAGAACAAATAAAAATTTAAGTTGTATTCATTTTAAGCAAGCCAGTAGTTGCCGTATGGGCAGTGAGTTCAAAGGTGTATGCTAAACGTTGACGGTTCGAATCGCCCTTAACTCATAGATTTAAAGTAATATTAAATCTAATAGCAGATCTTCAACATCAAGGTCATTTGTGCATATTCCTAGAAAGGTAAGATTATTTGTGATTTCAGGGTTATTAATGAAAATTTTCCTAAATTTAATTTAATCAGTTAATTCAATAAAATTTAATCAAGTAATTAAATTTACATACCTTTTTTTGTTAAATTTCACAAAAAAGTGGATAACAATGAAAAGATAGTATAATAGAAATAGAACTTTTACAAATTAAAAAAAAAAAAAAGCATCTTCCAATGAAACATCTTTCGATCAATTAATTAATTCTTAAAAAAAGCGCTGACTACTGTAATGATTACCACGCAGCAATTGTACGCGTACAACTGTTGACTTTACAAAAAAGATTATTTAAAAAGTTGTGTTTACAACTTTCTAACCCCAAAAAGTTGTAAAAGCAATAGCTCCAACTATACAGTTGTTGCACTATAGCCATTCACAATACATAAACAAAACGGCATTTAATATGCTAGTTACAAAGTGGCAGTTTCTTCTGTAAGTTATAAAAAACTTGTGGTTCACATGCAAGGCCCATAAATACAAAAAAAAAAAAAAAAAAAAGAAAGAAAAAGTAATTACTATCTTCTGGATCCTACAATGCATTATGTACATTATATAACTTGATGTTAACAAATAACCATAATCATTGCACTAAAGGCAGACGCATGTGTGTAGGCACTGCTTCTAACATTGAAAACAAATTATAAAGTGATGAATTTGTTTATGGCAGTTCCATGATGTGGATTAATTACTATGTTTTCACAACATATTTACCATTAAATAACAAAAATGGAGAATTGAGATTAGTTACTAAAAGAAATTATCTAGCTTGCCATATTATAAAGTGATGAATTTGTTTATGGCAGTTCCATGATGTGGATTAATTACTATGTTTTCACAACATATTTACCATTAAATAACAAAAATGGAGAATTGAGATTAGTTACTAAAAGAAATTATCTAGCTTGCCATTTGAAAAAATAAAATAAAATAAAATAAAAAAACACACATACTTGTATCCAAAAAAAAAGAAAACTACAAATTGGATACATATGGATATACAAGTGAAATTGAAGACTTAAATTCAACCTCAACTTAGTAGATTCGTTCAAAGAGCTCTCCACGAGTCACCTGCTTCATATTAATTGCTAAAGTGTGAGATTCAAAACCACGTCAAAAGATCAAAAAAATTGAAGCCCACATTAAAAAATCAAGTGGGAAGAGTATGATTACATGACTACTCTTTTATCGAGTGATGGTTGGAAAGTTTGGTATAATAAAAAATTAAACACCAACGAGTAGTTGTCAGTAGTAAGATAATAGCAAAGCATGTTTGGATATCCTAAAAACAATTAAATGACTTTAATTTCTGCTGCACAATAAGAGAAACTAAAAAATCAATTAACATACTGAAACCAAGACCATGATATAATCACAACAAAGGAATAATATTTTGATCAAGCCACAAAGTAATGATGTAAGATCATATCTTTAACTTAGGAACTTAACTCAAATACCCACACCATTAAACTGAAGCTAGCTAATAATCACTTAGTAACTCAATTAACTCGAAAGATTATTTATGAACTCATAATTGAATTAAAAACCACTAGGGCTAACTAATAAACAAATTAATTGAAAATAATCAAAAGATAGCAATCAAAACTTAAAAGAGTTAACATACAGAGACAATAGAACACGAAAGGGAAGAAAAATATTTTAAACCTGGAAATTGGACTTCATTGTTGGACAATTTTGTTTGGCGGATAAGAGGGAAGAATCCTTAAGGAAACAGGAAAGTAGAAACGCAGCCAAGAAAATACTAATAGCTATCCGAGAGCCGCTAAATTGATTTTGCATCGTCATTTCTTTACGAATCTTTATTCATATTTTTACAAAGAGTTTATATAAATTAGTTCAAACAAATTTTTCTCAGGATTCAAACAAATTTTTTGTAGATTATTGATTACTTTCAAAGAGGCAGAGTATTGTTTACTTTCGAATTGCTAACCTCTTTTTCTCCTCAACTCTAAAAAAATTACTATAACAATTTTTAGATTCTTAGATCTCTCCTCAAAAAGAAGATGAACTTTAACCAAATGATGAATTTTTAGATTTGTCATAACATACAAGCAACATTACACTTGTCTTTTTAACAAAAATTATAAACCCAATATTAAATGAACAGAACATGCAACTAATATCTTTTACATAGGCCAGAGTAGCAAGACCGAAGATACCTTAAATTGGAACCACAAGCAACTAGTGATCGAGAGACAAAAATTGAAAAACACTATTCAGGTTCAGCGATGTTTCAAAGCACACGTACCTTAAATTGAAAACCCTAGTCACTAGACTGCTCGAGAAGAAAGTAAGCATACCTTAAATTAAAAACTCAAGCAACCAATCTGAAATCGATATAAGAAGAAAGTGAAATCATTTTCAACTACCGATTTGAGACAAAAGTGACTGATTTGAATGGTGACCGAAATCAATTTGAGAAGAAACATGAAATAATAGGAGGGATTTGAGAAGAAACTAATGTGTGAGTCGATGATAAGTGAGTGAGAGAGTAAGAAATCTTTGGTAGCTAAGGCAAAAGATGGAGCCGAAAACATGAAAAGATGGGAGGGAAATTAAAACAAAAAAGGAAAAGAGGAAAATAGAAGGGTTTTTTTTTTTTTTAAATGTACATACATGTCATTTTTAAAAAAAAGTGATAAATTGTTGAAACATGTGGTATTTCTAACATGTACAGATTTATGTTGTCTACATCTTACTATTTACACGTCAACTAGGATTTCAAATGTAAACTTCAAAATGTGTTGAATCATGTACATGAATATTAGAAAGATACGGGAATTACTACAATACTATTATTGTATTGGTATAATATTCGTAAAAAATGTGTAAAAGTAGTAAACAAGTGTATAAAAGTTGTCAATAAGTAAATAAAAATTGTAAAGCTATAAATGAGTAAATAAATATTATAAAAATTGTAAGAAAATGTATAAAAATTATAAGTAAATAAAATTTGTGTTTTCAATTTTTATTTACTCATTTATAACTTTACAATTTTACAATTTTTTTAATTTGTTCATTTTTAACTTTACAAGTTTTTTATTTGTTTATTTACAACTTTTATATACTTGTTTATGACTTTTAACACGTTTTTTTATTATTGTTGTACCAGTACAGCAACATACTGTAGCATAACCGAAAGACAGACATGCCTTTTGGTGTTGAAATGTAATTGGAAAGGTGGGAACACTACTAGAAAACGGACCTTTTACGGCGGGCATAAATCGCGATAAAAGTTCTTTTACGGCAGGCATACGGCAGTTTTAGCCTGCCATATAAAGTGGCGACGTAAAAGGTATTTTGACTTTTTACCGCGGTTTTGGCCCACCGTAAAAAGATGTATACCGCGGTCCCATAGTCCGCCGTAGATGGTAGTGTTGTTGCAGTCAAATTATTTACAGCAGTTATTGGGCCCGCCGTAAAAAGTTGTTAACCACCGTCATTTGGCCCGCGGTAAATGGTTTTGTCCTTGTCGTCTGAATTATTAATGGCGGTTTGGTGGCTCGCAGTAAAAGGTTTCTTACCGCGGTCACAGGGACCGCCGTAGATGGTTCTTGTTGTCTCAATTATTAACCGCGGTTTGGTGGCCCGCCATAAAAATGGCAGAATGTGATTTAGGTAACCTGTTTTCGTTTTCAAACAATTCATTGCATCTAGAACCAAATTTTTTGGAACCTGTCTTCGTTTTCAAGTAATTCATTACATCCATAAGTATATATTCGCATACAAATAACAAATAAATTTGATATTGGCATAACTCATAAAAATATAACATAAGAAAACCTTCACATACATTTGCAAACAAGAAAGAAAAAGAGGTTACTAAGTTTGTTTCCAATAGGTGCAAAAGTCTAAAATAAGTGTACAATTCTTATTCCAATCAATTCTTCATGTCAAAAAAGCCTGCACAAATAAAATAAAAAATTAATACTTAATTATTCATAAGTTTATTAAAAAAATTCAAGTGAAAGCTATATACACACCTAACTCTCCTCCTCATGTGTTGTTGCAGAGTGAATGTTGACACGATTTCTATGTGCACTCGAAGCATCTAGAACCGAAGCCTGAGATATTTTGGAAGATTTAGAAAAGCTTAAAATTCTAGCAAATAGTTTCAATCATCAACAACTTATAATTATTACAAAAAAACAAAATAGTCATGTTGTCACTTTGATTTAGACTCTATGTACTACATATAGCATTGTGATCAATAGTTAGCAAATACAACTATATTGCCAAAGGCGAGTTCAACAACTACATATTCTCAATGCAATTGACAATTAAAATCATCAATCAAATCAATCTCTCACCAGCTTCATGAATTAGATAACAACTCTTTCAATATCCACACATAGAGTAAATGAAAGTTAAGTGAATACCTGATGTCGTGCAGGTGGTGGCAGCTGCTCTTCAATGTCTAGAAATTTCTGTTGTAAAAAGTTGTACAACTGCTTATTGTACTCCTTCAATTCTGTGTTCTCCACTCGCATTTCATGTAATTCTTGATGTAATTTCTCCACATCAATAGGCTAAGATAAACATTGACTTATGACAGTAGTTGGAGAAGGACCATGGCCGTATGTGCGGGCATAACCACGATGATCACGTCCCAATACATCTTGAAATACCCGTTCTGCTGCAGCTTTGGTTTGTTGCTCAATAGGTATTCTGGACATGCCTTCTTGTAGTTGACTCTGCAAAATGATGAAATCAACTGTAAGTGAGAGCATAAAAAAAGGATTGTGTAACCAATTTAACACAAATTGTAAGAGCATATAATGTAGTTTAAAAAAGTACAATTATCTCAGCACTCTCAGTGTCTACTACATCTCCATCACTTCTTGTTCTAGTCTTGATAAATACACTTATGCGATCTGTTTTTTCTCCACTCTTTGACATCATAACAAAAAAATAAAGAAAAACATATTAGTGTATATATGCAAAGGAAGTAAGTTACAAATATAACGAATTAATTATAAAAGCAAAATCTATAACAATTTATACGAATTTTAAATGTTGTCAAAACTTACCTCTTCTCTCTTTTTAGCAAAAGATGTGCGACCGATCCTATGAAGTGCAAACTGGTGCGCACGATTTGCCTTATTTCTCTCTGCTTGTTTCTGTAATATTAAAGAGCAATATTTTAGTATATTTTGAGAAAACAATTATCTTAACAATCGTTTTCATAACTTACTTGAGCTCCTTCGCTGCTCCAATAAGCCACTAAAATCTTCCAATGCTCTTTAGTAACTTTTGGAGGGATAAATGCTAAACGATCCTCATCTGTCAGATATGGCTTGTAAAAGTCTCTCTTAACACAAGATTTCCAATCCCTCTAAAGTACTCCAAATGCTTTTAAACAATGAGGCTTATACTCATCCGGAACATCTGTATTGTCCTACAATAACAAAAAGTATAATACAGATTAGTGTACATAACTTAAATACTTTTCAACTTAGCAGTTAAATTAAATTAAATACCTTCACTTCTTCCCAAATTGCATTCAACTTGTGCTTAGGCATAGCATGCCAACTAGTAAAAGTCAACAGAGCCATTGGTCCATTTCTGGCTATGATGCCAAGTTGGGATGTAAACATCTCCTTATTTGGACTAATTGGTTGCCATTTGTCGTTGAAATCAACATGTAAAATCTGGCCTGAGCCCCATTCAGAATTGCCACGAGCAGCTCCACGACCTTTTTCTTGTGATGATGCACCTAATCATATAGAATTAGTTTCACATTATAAAGTAAAACATTTATATGAAAGAATTATCATTTATATATAAACCTTGATCTCCTATATTCGTTTGAGACTGGAAAGATGTAGATGACTGTCGTCGAGATTCTGCCTCCCGTCGTAGTGCACTTTCCATAGAGTCATCTCGGTGTCTCTTTGGTGCCATAGTAAGCTGCAAAAAGATACTAACATTAGAAAACTGAAATGCTATTGATACATTATATTACAAATAGAATAAATGTTTGATGCATGTACAATAAATGAATGTCCAATAATGTTAAAACAAAAAACAACTTTCATTAATACATAAGGAACATGATATACCTACAACAAGTAAACTTTACCACAAAAACTATCATTCATCATCATCCATCTCTTCATCATCATTTGCACCATTGATGTCAACTGTAGTTCCATCAACTCCTGGCCTAACCCAAGCAACATCTTCTTCACGAACAAACTCTCTTTCATCCACTTCTTGTTGTGCATATAACTCAACTTGTGGCACACTTTTTACCGTATGCTCATAGTTCTTGATTGAATAAAGATCGAATGAATCTCTAATAGTCATCTTAAGAACTATATGCCAATCTGCTTCTAAAGGATCTTGGATATAACAAACTTGTTCAGCTTGATTCGCTAGAATAAAAGGTTCATCATCCTCATGATTGAGTTTGTATAATAGATGATTGAAGTTAACCATTGTGAAGTTAAATTCATCAAACTTCTTTCCAATCCGATCATCAACCCAATCACACTTGAACAACATGAATTGCATTGAGTTGACATAACGAATTTCTATTATGTCTCTTAAAACCCCATGAAATGTTACACTTCCTGAACATGGATTTCTATCCCTTGCACTAGCATAGCTCATTGTATCAGCCTTTAACACAACACCAGAATTTTGGAAGGTTCCAGTTTTGTCAATATCTTTGATCCGAAATTTGAAACCATTAACAACATAAGATTTGAAACGTCGTGCAATTGTTTTTGGGCCATTAGCTAAGTGGACAATTTCTTTAGGCAATGTCACATTTGGGGTTTGTTGCAAAGCTTCCACCTAGTAAAACCCCCTAGTGTTATAACTCATATTTAGTATGAGGTTGAAGATTTAATTAAAGTAACATAACTTACATGGCTTTTGAACCACTTATGAATTTAGAGTTGTGCTCTTTCTGAATCTGATGACTTGAAGCACGAGGATGTTGTTGAGAGAGTATGTTGATATGCTTCCTTTATAAATTAAAACGATGAAATAAATAGGAGTTATAAGAAATACCAACCAAATGGATACTCAATGAATAATAGATGAATGTATGTCAATAAAATTGTGAACGACTTACTCTCGGAATGGATCAACTGTTGTAGTATTTACAAGCACATATCTATGTGCTTATATCCAGGTAACGTTGTCAAGGTTAAATTTCACTCCTTTTTTTTAGGTACCGTCTTTGTTCCTAGGTGCTCGATTAGTTTTGGTTTCCAATTCATCAAGATATCGTGAACAAAAATTAGTGCACTCCTCCATCAAGTATCCTTTAGCAATAGAAGCCCCAGGATGTGCACGATTTCTAACATAATTTTTCAAAGTTAACAAGTACCTATAATTTTATGAATTCAAAGTAAGTGTAATTCCTTCATGTATAATATGTAAATAAAACACATTATACATAAAATGTAATACCTCTTAATGGGATACATCCAACGGAATTGTACTGGTCCACCAATCAAAGCCTCTTCAGTAAGATGCACTGGCAAATGTTCCATCACATCAAAGAATGAAGGTGGAAAAATTTTCTCCAACAGGCATAAGGTTACAACCACTCGATTTTGAATATTCTTTAAGTCTTCCCGTGTATTCAATTTAGAGCACAATTGCCTAAAAAAGTTAGCAAGCTCAATCAATGTTTCAACAACATTTTTAGGTAATGCTTTACGAGCTACAAGAGGAAGTAATTGTTGTATCAATATGTGATTATCATGACTTTTCAGGCCCCAAATGCTGCGCTCTCTAATGTGCACACGTCAAGAAATATTTGATGTGTAACCATCTGGCACATTCACACTCTTCAACACATTTAATAACAGTGCTTTGTTTTCTTTTTTCATTGAGAAGCATACAGGAGGCAAATACGCTTTATGCTTTCCCCTTTCTTGCGAATGTAATGGTTTCCTTATTCCCATTTGATGCAAATCACGCTGAGCCTTTAAATTATCTTTAGACTTTTTAGGATCACCTAACAATGTCCAAAGGATATTATCACAAACATTCTTCTCAACATGTATGACATCAAGATTATGTCGAAGTAAATTATGCTCCCAATATGGTAGTTCAAAGAAAATGCTCTTTTTCTTCCAAATGCTTCCACAATTCATCATCTCAAAATCTTTCCTCTCTCTTTTATGAAGATCTTCCATTTTATATTCAGTAAGTACACTTTGCACTTGTTGTTTCACATCAAATCCAGTCATATGAATAGGAGAAGGTAAAAATTCCCTTTTGCCATTAAAAGACACTTTATCTTTCCGAAATCTATGAGAAAAGGGTAGAAATCGACGATGACCCAAATAACAAAACTTCCTACCATGATGTAACCATTGCGATGTTGTATTCGTAGAACAACAAGGGCAAGCTTTCTCCCCTTTGGTACTCCAACCCGACAAGTTCACATATGCTGGAAAGTCATTAATAGTCCACAACAATGCTGCATGTAACTTAAACATCTGTTGACGTGATGCATCATAAGTAACCACCCCTTCATTCCACAAATCTTTCAATTCTTCAATCAATGGTTGTAAGTAAACATCAATTTTATTTCCAGGACCTTTCAGGCTATCAATAAGCACAGACAACATGAAAATTGATTGTTTCATACACAACCATGGCGGCAAATTATAAGGTATTAATACCACAAGCCATGTACTATGAGCTATGGACATAGTCCTAAAAAGATTGAAACCATCAGCGGCCAATCCAAGCCTTACATTACGACATTCAGCAGCAAAGTTTGGATATTTTTCATCAAAGGTCTTCCAAGCAGGACTATAAGCAGGATGTCTTAACACATCATCATTTATGCGATCCTCTGCATGCCATCGCATAAAAGAAGTAGTTTTTGAAGACATGAACAATCTCTATAATCTTGGAATTATGGGAAAGTAACGTACTTGTTTTGCTGCTATTTTTATCTCAGAAGTTGATGCATTATTTGGCTCATCAAACTGTTTATATCTAGAGGTATGACAGACTGCACAACTATGAAGATTCTCATGCTCATTTCTAAACAACATACAGTTATTAGGACATACATCCCAAGACTTGTATGTAAATCCTAATTTCGTAGTTATATTTTGAGCCTCATAATAAGAGGGAGGAATTTTTGCTTCTTGGGGAAAGACTTCTTTCAAAAATTTTAACAACATAGTCATTGAAGTGTCTGACCATCCGCATAACATTTTCATATTCAACAGACGAACAACAAAGGAAAGTGATGTAAACTTTTCACATCCTGGATACAAGGGACAGTTCGCATCTTGAATTAACTTAAGGAAGTCTTTTGATGCCTCGTTCAACTCTGCCCCCACATCATTATCCAATGGAGTACTACTACTTTCACCAAAATCCATATTTGGAATTCCCATGGCATCATGTATCATTCCGACCATATCATCACCCATAGAATCACAACCAAACTCTGAATGTTGAGTCTCAGAATTTTGATTATACTCTATAGACATATACGGCTCACCATGTAATGTCCACTTTTTGTACTTAGGTAGAAAACCATTGAATATTAAATGGTCTTTCACTACATCCCTACTCATAAGATACCGATTGTAACACTTCTTACATGGACAGTAAATTCTAGTGCCACCAACTACGTTCTCAGATGCAAAATCTAGAAATGCATTCACACTGTCTAGATATGGCTTGGAAAATCTGTCTCCTAAGTCAATCCAACTCTTGTCCATGTCTACTTTCCTTCACTAAAACAAATATAATTTATGTAAATAAGTTGTTTAAGTAGTAAGTTGAAATTAAACCTATTTAACAAGTTAATTAGGTTAGGAAGTGAGTTGGCATTTTCAGCATATATTCATCTCTCCTTTCTTTGGGTTTACTGGGGTTGGTTTCATTGGTAGGATTGTTTTGTGGGCTAGGGTTTAGTGGGCTCTCTAATTAGTGGACTGTTTTTGTGAGATTGGTTGTAATGGGCTGGTATAATTGGTGGGATTATTTAACTAGCAAAATTTTTGGTTTCTATGTTTTTATCGTCTAGTATTTACTGTGTTTCTTCAATTTAAATTGTAATTTTATAGGTGTTTTTTAATGTAGATGGAGGACTAAGTTCTAAGTTTGTTTGCATCTTAAACCAAAAAAGAAAAAGAAAAACAAGGATTTGTAACTACACAGTATAACATCAACAACTTAGGAAGAATGCAAATTCAATTGGAGGTTCATGCCTTGTGAATGTTATAGTGCAAAAAAAAAAAAAAATCAGAGCAAGACCAAATTCCTCATAAACAACACATCATTAGCACTAGATGTCAATTATGCTTTACAAGAAGAAAAAAAAATCCATATTATACCAATTACAATGAAACAACATAAAAACAAATAAATGCAAGCATTTAACTCAGCATGAATAGCAAACAACATATGAATAATATTTGAAAGCAATCAAAACAAAATTAATAGTCTTAAACAGCATATGAATAACACTTGAATCTAACTTAAAACATCATAAATAGGAACTGGTGAAGCTCACCTCTACTAATGGATGTAGATTGTGTTCTATGTTGATCAACCAAGTTTGTTTTCTCTCAAACAGCTCAAAAATCTAAGATATGGAGATGCTGGTAAATGAAATTGCTAACAGGGAGTATCATCAGGTCTGTAAATGATAAACAACTACAATTAACTGTTGTGACCTTAAACAGGAAAGAAGAATTTATTAGTTTTTCTATAACAGTAATCAAACTTCCGATCACAGATTAGTTTACAGAATTCTTCTGATTAATGGATTAACCAAAGAGAAATATAATAAATAAATAACCCAAAGTATCAGACGCTAATAAGCATCAATAACAATAGACAATCATTTACAACGTTAACCCAATCTGCTTTTGTCGGATATGGAATATATTTGTAATAATTAAAGTCAATAATATAGATCAATACAAACTACGCACACTAAAAATGACTTTTAGAAGAAAGAACAACAGTCATGGTTGTATAAGTGATCAGAAGAACTTGCTATGAATACCAAGATATTAAACGATTACAGGCAAACCAAAAACAAAAAAGCATCACAACTAAATGAATATCGAAAGTTTGATATACAGACAAGTGTTTCAAGTAAAACAAAAATGGAACCATTTAGCAACAAAGGGTTATTTTATTTTATTTTTTCTAAGCTAACTTTTGAACATTGTGTGTATAAGAGAGGGGGATACTGGATGCTGAACATGTTAGATATGATATTACTAGACCACATGTTACTGACCACCCTAATATTTGATATGGGATCTGCTTCCAATATATTGACTTTCCAAAGAGATATCGAATTTAATTTAAATTTTATTAGTATAGTTCCCATTGTTATTTTCTTAAATTAAGGTCTAGCAAACAATTTTGAAACGAAATTTGTTTTATAATGATATTAGAGGAACGATTCCACTAGCATAGAAGATTGCTTTCAATGTGCTCCTACTGCTAAGCAGCAGAACCATATGCTTTCTACATTTATCTCAACACAATACATATGGTTTAACCAGTTTTCCTCTTATACTTCATTTACTTGCTCAAAATTTGAGATATCTCAGGTTACTTAAATCTGAATTCAAGTAACCTCTGGCACAAACTCGTACTGCCTTGTTTTATAATGTTTTTGTCAGAACTAGGATTGCCTATTAATCCTTCATCTAACTGCAAATTATAAAACTATTCCTTTCTCAAGTAACCATGAACAACAAAAAAAGACAGTTCTTTTACACTACACACCACAAAAGCATGTGCTAACATTCTTCTAACATAAGACATATAGTAAAAGAACATAATCAGCCATTACCAAACAACACATCTTCTGAAGGATAACATCTTCTAATGCTTTTTATTTATCCTCTCCCTGTTTTTGTAACCTGCTGCTAGTAGGTACCATAAGCATGCCCAGAGTCCACTTTTTGTGTTATTTTTAGGGTATGCCAAGCTGAGTATGAATTAGACCATAGCAATGGAAAGCCAATGTAATTATGTCCTCCTCTGTTTAATATACTAGAAGAATTGTGGAGACTAAATGAGAAACATGTTTCCTTTCATCCCTCCAAATGACATCAAGAATCAATTAACTCTAGTATCCTCACTGGAGGAATAAGTACAAAAATAGAATAAATTGTTTAGCATATTGAAAAATCCATCGCTGTTATGCTGTTACTTGTTTGATATGTTAGATTCTATTTGACAATTTCCATTATGAAATTCATACTTAATAACATAATAAAGTCCACTTGTTTCATCCTTGCTCATTTTATCTACTTAAGCTACACTGGTTATAATAGGTTAGAAAATACCAAATAATCATATACTGGGCCTTCATAAGTGAAAATATGAAAATATGTGCAGATGAGGATCTTGATGGAGATTTTAATGGCCATAAAACGGTGTTGATGTTTGAGAGTTTGAGATAAACAGCTTTTAGATATAATAGAGAACAAAGATTATCTCCTCACTTGGTAATAAACAAAGAGAATATCTTAGCAATGGAAGTCTTAACAAGAAGGAAACTAACCTGCAAGAGGTGGTTCAACAGAACAGGTCCAACGAACCGAGAAAGATCATTTCCAATCTGCAAGTTAAACGAAGAATTAGAATCTGACACGAGAGTTTTGATAAAGAATTGAATATCTTTTACATGTAGCAATCTCCACAATCTATAGTTGGATGTCAATTTTAAATTTTGCAACTGCTCAGCCTCATGGTAGAAAATCAGGAAACATAAATGTAAAATTCAATTTTCCAATTAGTTAACAGATGTTGAGCAACAGGCCCCCCAAGCATCCATAATGTCCGTTCATAAATAACTTCAACTTCCCAAAGAGGTCTAATAAGGCGGGAAGAACAGACTATATGAATGCATGAGAATAGATATAGTTCAATTAAAGAATTGAAAAAATATTAGAGAAAATTTGCATCCAAAAATTATGAAAAATTAGCTTAGTACCTTAAAAAGACCTCCCAACCAAAACCTACAAGCAGTAAGATGAAAGAGATGAAATGAGATTAGAACATCTCTAGTTTGAAAACATTATTGTTTGGAAAACCTACTGTCCAATCAAAAGTAAATGAAGGAAAAAGCAGAAATAATATAGGTCAACCGAGTACCTTCCACCAAGGCTGTGATTAAGTGCTCTTAGAAGCCATGGTTTAGGCCGTTGAGATTCTTTAACCCAAGATCTCTGGAACCTGAAAAAGTCAAGACATCCTTTCAGTGCCCTCTGTTGAAATAAACTTAAACTTACTGTGCAATGAAAATGTAAATTCTGGGAGAGAAAATGTAAATTAGGGCTTCATCATGATAAATATTTAGCTTGTTCTATGAATGCTCTACCTGGAAAATGTATTGTTTCCATGATCATGTTAGGCAAAAGGCATGTTTTATACCATCTACTGCATGGTTCTTACATTGTTTGTTTATGGATGAAGAAGTCAGCCCTACCCTAAAACTTTTTTCATTTAAAATTAAACAAGCATTTCTAGTGCTTTATCTTACATATCATCTCTCGTTTTATTGTAGTTGCGTCTCTCTTGTCTAAAAAATTTTTTGATGATATGAAGTCCAAAACTTAAACGACGTTGAAAAGTATTTAAAAGGGTGATTATTACTTGGTATTCCTAACTGTTAAAGGTCACAACATCACTTTCATTACAGTAATGGTTGATTCAGAAAAATCAAAGATTTGCTTCCCTTCATCACTAGATGAAATGAGAGTGACCAAATGGGTTGAGAAATTTGTGAGTAGAATACGAGCAAAAATGAAGAGATAAGAGAATGGGTGGTCAGCTTGTGTGGAAGGAATCCTATGTATCGCTAACATCCATATTTACATAGTAGGGCTCTCCCATAATTAGACTAGAAGATAATTTGCTATACATGGCTTAAGGTAAATTGCTTTCAATTTAAAAGAAAAACTCAAATGATTTTTCTTTGAAAGGGTAAAGAGAGAGTGGGGCACTGAGGCTAGGGTGGTTGCTGCCCTTACTCTTAGTGAGACAGTATCAAAGAAAAAACGATGCCACTACTACTCTGAGAAGTAAACAAAAACAACGAATAATTGTGGCTGGCTTGGAGACTTTGGATGATTCAGAGAGTTGCATTATGAGATTGAGGTTGTCCAAATTGTTTTGCAAATAAATGATTAATTTGAAATATAAACGAATACAAATAAATAAAAACCTTAACACATTCGTGCATGGTCTCTGTCCATGCTAGCTATGAGGCTGCTTAGCCTCAGCTTGATGTCTTCAAAACAGAGATACAACGAGATTTGTTGACAACAAAAGCAAGTCACGCTTTTGTGATAATAACAAAAGAAATATCTAAGGACAGTGATGCTTTGAAAAGATGAGACTCGTGTTCTGAAAGCCTATTATCAATTATACTCAATGGACCCTACTCTCTCGTCTCCCCATGGGCATAGTTCTCTTGATTTAACCATTCAGTGATTCAAACTTGACCCCACCAACATCATCATCATCATCATTATTACCTGCCTTTCAAAGTACTTCAATCTAGTTCTAGATGAGAATATGCAAAAAATTGACAAACTGGGAACAATCTTAATGTGCGGACAGTGGCTCTGGAGGTGTGAAGGAGATTAATTTAGCCATGAACAGAGTGAGAATATCACAGAGTAGGTGGAGTACAGTGAGTAGCCTACAAAAGCTAGTCGCTCTAATTCATCAATGATAGAGCCTTATAGTCAAAATTAATAACTATGCGCTCCAAAATAAACACTGCAGTTGTGTTTGCTTCAAATAGTCAAACGTATCTCATAAGCACTGAGCATGCTCCCTAGCTAAGAACACATACTCAATTTTTCCTTGTTCACTCCTAGCCCTAAACAATGTCAAGTTTATAATTTACAAAAATGCTGATTTTGTCCAAACATCAGAATATAATGTTGTTAGAAGATGTAACAGTTAAATGTTAAAAATACTCCCAAATTGTATTGAAAGAAATAATATCACAGTAGCAGCAGCATCAGATATATAAACAATGTCAGGTCTACTAGCCCTAAACATTAATATCGGAAATACGGACATTAAAAGTTTTAGATTAATTGAAGTCTAACTTAAATGATGTTGAACAAAAAATCAATTAAATGGTACTCAGCTCCCAGTTCAAAGCAAATTAAACAAAAAATCAAGAAATTAATCAAAAGAGAGGAAGAGGTACAAACCTGAGTGAGAGTTCCGGACGAGCAATCAGGCCTGGCAGAGCTCGGGGGGCTACAGGACGGCATAGCTGCGGACCGTGGTGGCAGGTCGTGTGACGACGACGAGGGTGTAGCACTGCCGTGGATGCTTCAACTTGATCTTGATGACGGGACGGCACAGACGCGTGCTTGAATCCAATCAATCGTGCTTCAACTATGCGCAAAGTCGAGGGAAGGAAACGCAAGTGGGTGTTTTATGGATTGAAGCGAGTGTGAGATTGGATTGAATTTAGGGATTTTAGCGGGACGATGAGAGAGATGGGCGGAGAGGAGAGGGGAGTTAAAAAGATTGAATTAAAAAATTTGGATTTATATATGGAATGGGCTTTTTACTGCGGGCCTTAGGAAATGCAGTAAAAGCCCATCATTTTTACTGCGGGTGTGGTAGCTCGCCATAGAATTGGATCTTTTATCGCATTTTCTGAGGCCCGCGGTAAATAGATGCAGTAAAAAGCCCCCTCTGTAGTAGTGAAAGCATGAATCCCATAAATTAAGCCCCCCTCATTTGTAATTGATACATTTGAGCAATGCATAATGAAATGCTCTCTTGCTGTTTTTGCAATCCTCTTACTTTAATTTCTTTCATTATCACACCCCCCACCCCCTCCAAATTTTGTTATGCTTTATTTAATTACTTTATTTCATGTCATCAATAAGATGAATCTCTACTAGTACAACGTCCTGCATTTATATTTTACAACTATTCTTGTAAGTATGCTCTGTGGTTGGGCCATGAAAACATGCTTTGTAAGTGTTCCTTAGAGAAAAGCATTATTGATATCAAGTTGACGAAGTGGCCAGTTGTTGATGACAGCAATTGTGAGAATAAGGCGGATAGTAGCAGGTTCATGATTAGACTGATGTTGCCTGAAAATCAATGTCGGGTCATTGAAGAAAGCCCTTAGCAACTAAATGGGCTTTATATCGATCAAGTAGTTAAGTCTGGATGTCTTTTGATTTGAAATATCCACTTGCAACCAATAATATTTTGAGAAGCATTAGGTGCAACAAGCTCCTATTAGAAATAAACTTTATTTGTCTTAGGATTTAAGTTTTGTTTGGAAATTAAAATTGAGTTCAAGTAGAATTAGGATTTACATTCATAGAACAAATAGAATTATCATAAGTGCTATATAAATAGAGTGTTTTTTCTTATTTGTGTAAGTGTGTGGAATTTAAAATTCAAGGAGTAAAGAAATAAAGAGTGAGTTTTCAAAATTCTTGTATAATAATATCCAACAAAGTGGTATCGAAGCCACAAGAAGGTGGAGAAAGAAGGAAACCCACACCATCAGCAGCCAAGCTTCGTCGTCAGTATCGTCGGAAAGCTGTCGACAAATTGTCAGAAAGTCACAAATAAATTGTCAACCGGCAAGTGAGATCTCACCTCCACCGTCATCAGACAGATTAGACAGCGATCTACAAGTTTTCCTTCTTGGCCGACATCAAATTCCGGCTAAAACGCATTGGAAACACAAAAACAAGTTGTGAAAGACATTTTCACCGTGAAAGTCATTGGAAACCGGCAAACGTATCGACACCACCCATCTAATTCGACTCAGAATTAGCCGATCTACAATCCCCAAGAAAAGTGATCGTGCTTGGACTCCGGAAAACAGCCCATTCGAGACTTGGGTGAAAATTTTCCAATGCCCCCCTAAGAAGTAAACTATCACTCAACCCCCTAATCACAAAATGTCCGCTAGCCCCCTGATAAAAAAAATATCAGTCTGCCCCCTGAACGTTGACAAATGTCAATAAACCCCCCAAAGTTCATAACACTTTTTTAATGCTTTGTGTGCAAAATTTTAGTTTGGTCCAAATAGATTTTGTTCGTGATAGATTGACTCCTATAATAGCAATAGCAATATGATTTCAATTACAATTCCAAAATTGAAAGAAAATAGATATGAAATATGGCGTACAAGGATGAAATCAATCCTTGGAACGAATGGTGTTTAGGAAATTATTGAAAAAGGCATTCATAAGCCACAAAATATTGAAGCATTATCTTAACAACAAAAGAGTGATTTTGAAAAAGCATATTAACAAAATAAGAAGGCTCGCTACTTCATTTAAGAAGCATTAGATAATGTTAAAATTGAAAAATATAGAGATATGGAATCTGCTGAAGAATTATGGGAAAAGCTTGAAAAATCCCATGTAGGATAAGAAAAAGTCAAAAAGATGCGTTTACAAACTTTAAGAGGTGAGTTTGAATTGTTACATGTGAAAGAAAGTGAGTGTATCTCTAATTACTTTTGAAGAGTTTTGACTATTTCAAATCAATTGAGAAGAAATGGTGAGAAATTAGAAGATACAAGAATCATAGAAAAGATACTTCGCTCTTTGGATTCATCATTTAATACCATAGTTCAAATTCTTGAACAAGATGACAAATTGGAAAGAATGACAATTGACGAACTTGAAGGTACATCACAAGCACATGAAGAGAAATACAAAAAACAAAGCATTTCAGAACAACTTCTTAAAACACAAATTAAGGGGAAGGAAGAAGGTCATGAAAGAAGTCAACGTGGTTGAGGTCGAGGTCAAAATCGAGGTCGAGGTACGAATTAAGGTCATGGACAAGGTGGGAATAACAATTCCACT
Organism: Boswellia sacra; assembly: GCA_013180625.2. NCBI lineage: Eukaryota > Viridiplantae > Streptophyta > Magnoliopsida > Sapindales > Burseraceae > Boswellia > Boswellia sacra. Next base: position 139,536 of record SNVD02009822.1, read on the forward strand.
CTCAACAATAATAATGATCGAGGAGAAAATTCTATAAGAGGACGTGGAAGAGGAAACGCAAATTCAAGATATGGGAGGTCACAAGTCCAATGTTACACTTGTCAAAAGTATGGACATTATGCAGGTGAGTGTAAGGCTCACATTCAATGCTTTAATTGCCAAAAACATGGCCATTATGCATCTGAATGTAGAGCACCTAAAAAAGTTGAAGAAAAAACAAATTATGTGGAAGAAAAAACTGAAGAAAGTGGTACCTTATGACTGGTTTATAAAGACAAAGATTAAAGCCAAGAAAATACATGGTATCTTGACACTAAAGCTAGCAACCACATGTGTGAAAAAAGAAATTTGTTTACAGATTTGGATGAATTTGTTAGTGGGAATGTCTCATTTGGTGATGATTTAAAAATTTCAGTAAAGGGCAAAGGTAACATTCTTATCGGCATGAAGAATGGAAAACATCAATTTATATCTAATGTTTATTATGTGTCAAACATGAAGAATAATATCTCAAGTTTGGGGTGACTTTTGGAAAAGGGATATGACATCCACAAAAAAGATAAAAGTACCACCATAAGAGACAACAAAAAGAATTTTATAGCCAAAGTTCCTATGTCTAAAAATAAGATGTTCTCGCTTAATATCCAAAATGATGTTGCAAAATGTCTCAAAGCATGCTCTAGGGATAAGTCATGGCTTTGGCATCTTCGATTTGGGCATCTTAATTTTGAAAGACTGGAATTATTGTCAAAGAAGCACATGGTGAGAGGATTACCTTACATCAATCATCCAAATCAACTATGTGAAGGTTGCTTACTTGGAAAACAATTTAAGAAAGCTTTTCCAAAAAAGTCATACTCAAGAGCTTAAAAGCCACTTGAGCTTATACATATAGATGTGTGCGGTCCAATCAAGCCAAGCTCTCTTGGTAATAGTAACTATTTCCTCCTTCTCATAGATGACTTTTCAAGGAAGACATAGGTGCACTTTCTAAAGTTTTTGGGGTTTTTAAGAAATTCAAAGCAATAATTGAAAAAGAAAGTGGTCATCAAATTAAGGCCATGACAACTGATTGAGGAGGAGAATTTACATCTAAAGAGTTCCATGAATATTGTGAGATGAATGGAATTCGATGATTCCTAATTGTTCCTAGATCACCACAACAAAATGGAGTTATAGAGAGATAGAATAGAATAATTCTTGATATGGCACGAGGCATGCTTAAGAGTAAAGGAATGGCAAAAGAGTTTTGGGCAGAAGTTGTAGCATGTGCGGTGTATCTATTTAATAGATCACCAACAAAAAGTGTGCAAGGAAAAATACCTCAAGAAGCTTGGAGTAAGAGAAAGCATGGAATCGCTCATTGGCAAGTATTTAGAAGTGTGGCATATGTGCATGTGCTAGATGAGAGGAGAACTAAACTAGATAATAAGAGTGAGAAATTGATTTTTATCGGATATGAATCTAGTTCTAAAGGTTTAAAGTTATACAATCCAAAGACAAAAATGATCGTGATTAGTTGAAATGTGCAGTTTGATGAAGAAATCACTTGAGATTGGAATATACCTAATGAAGATTATAGTTTTCTTCCTATATATTGATGAGGAAGATGAAGACGAGTCATAGAGGTAGAACAAGAGAGTGACACACTCCCTGCTTCACCAAATTCACATTGAGAATCTATATCATCTTCATTTAGTGGAAGCTCAAGTGATGGAAGTCCACGTATAAGAAGTCTACAAGAAATCTATGAGGTAATCAAGAGAATTGATAATATAACTCACTTTTGTCTTTTTGCTGATTGTAAGCCAATGAACTTTGAAGAAGCAACACAAGATAAGAAGTGGAGAAAGGCAATGGATGAAGAAATAAAATCCATTGAAAAGAATAACATATGGGAATTTGCTTCACTACCACAAGGGCACAAAGCAATTGGTGTCAAATGGGTTTACAAGACAAAGAACAAATGCTAGTGGAGAGATTGAACGCTACAAAGCAAGATTAGTCGCAAAGGGCTATAGTCAAAAGGAAGGCATTGACTATGATGAAGTGTTTGCTTCCGTTGCTCATTTGAAACAATAAGATTGATTATCTCAATGACAGCTCAAAATAAATAGAAGATTTTTCAAATGGATGTGAAATCCGCCTTTCTAAATGGAATTCTTGAAGAGGAAGTTTATATTCAACAACCATTGGGTTATGTAGTTAAAGGTCAAGAAGACAAAGTTTTGAAATTGAAGAAAGCTCTTTATGGGTTAAAGCAAGCACCAAGAGCATGGAATAGCCGAATTTACAAATACTTTCAAGAAACGGGCTTAACTAAATGTCTCTATGAACACGCTCTTTACATTAAGATCAAAGATGGAAATATCTTGATTGTGTACTTATACGTGGATGATTCGATCTTTACTAGGAATAATGTTAATATGTTCCAAGAATTAAAAAAGGCAATGGCAAAAGAGTTTGAGATGACTGATATTGGGCTTATGGCATGCTATATTGGGATTGAAGTTAAACAACAACATGATGGTATTTTTATTTCTCAAGAAGGGTATACAAGAAACATCTTGAAGAATTTTAAGATGGATGATAGCAATCCTGTGAATACACCAGTAGAATATGGAATTAAACTATCCAAGAATGGAGAGGGAGAAAGCATTGATCCAACACTATTCAAGAGCTTAGTTGGAAGCTTGTGGTATTTGACATGTACGAGACCAGATATTCTCTATGCAGTTGGTCTAATAAGTCACTTTATGGAGAATCCAACTACTACATATTTCAAAGTCGCTAAAAGAATCCTTCGCTATCTTAAAGGTACTATTGATTTTGGTTTGTATTATTCAGTCTCTGATAATTACAAACTTATTGGATATTGTGATAGTGACTGGCCTGGAGATATTGATGATAGAAAGAGTAATACTGGTTGTGTTTTCTTCATGGGAGATACTTTGTTTACTTGGGTTTCAAAGAAACAACCGATAGTTACATAGTCAACTTGTGAAGCCGAATATGTTGCTACTACTACATGTGCATGTGTTGAGGAGTTTGTTGAAAGAGTTGAATACTTCACAAGAAAAGCCAACAAAGATTTATGTTGATAACAAGTCAGCAATAGCACTAGCAAAAAATCCAGTGTTCCATGATCTAAGCAAGCACATTGATACTCGTTACCATTATATACGAGATTGCATCACAAGAGGAGAAGTGAAAGTGGAGTACGTAAAGTCACAAGATCAAGTTGCAGACATATTCACTAAGCCACTCAAGCATAAAGACTTAGAATTAGAGATTCACTTGGTGTAACAAATCAAGTTTAAGGGGAGGTATTGGAAATAAACTTTATTTGTCTTAGAATGTAAGTCTTGTTTAGGAATTAAAATTGAGTTCAAGTAAAATTAGGATTTATTTTCATAGAAGAAATAGAATTATCATGAGTGCTATATAAATAGAGTGTTTTTCTTATTTATGTGAGTGTGTGGAATTTAAAATTCAAGGAATAAAGAAATAAAGAGTTAGTTTTCAAAATCCTTGTGTATTAATATCCAACGGCTCCCACATGCCGTGAATTAATGCATTGAATTCATCGGTCATTGCTGCCCGCCATTAGGGGTGTTTAATGGCTTGAGAGACACATGTTGGACTAATGATATTACTAGACTGGTGGACAGTGGCTGTATGCACTTGTTTGGGTTTGAAAATATTATTTTGGGACCTTGTGATCATGGGATGGATACGAGTGACAGTTGGAGCAGCTGGTGGAATAACTTGTGTAGTGTTATCAGTAGAAGCGGTTGGAGGATCACGCGTTGTTGAGGAATGAGTAGGAGCAACATCTTGTTGAGATGGCATCAGGGATAAGATAGAAGAGAGATCTTGGCGTGATGTGAATGATGGAATATTAAAATGAAATGGTGTGGTGGGATCAATAATACAGTTTCTTGAATTGTCTGCGGCTGCTTGTTTAGAGAGTATAGGATAAGGGAAGATGTCCTCATGGAAAATCACATGACGTGATACATAAATTTTATGAGAGCTAACATCAAAACATTGATATGCATTTTGAGCTGGACAATATCCTATAAAGACAAAAGGGGTGGCTTTTGGCATAAGTTTATGTTGACGACAATGACTAAGCCAAGGGTAACAAGGACAACCAAAGGTGCATAGTTTCTAGTACTTGGGAGCTTTCCTAAATAATTTTCAAAGGGAGAAGAGAATTGAAGGACAGGTGTAGGAAGGCAATTGAGAAGATACACAACAGTTTGGAAAGCATAAGTCCAGTATGTTAAAGGAAGTTGAGCTTGATGAAGCAAAGTTAAACCAGTATTTACAATGTGTCGATGTCGACATTCTGCAGTACCATTGTGTTACGGAGTGTATGGTTGCGATTTAAGAAATTGAATACCTAGTTGTTGAAGAAAGGGTGCCAAACCTTGGTATTCGCCGCCGCCATAAGAATAGATTATAATGATGGAAGGATGGAAAAAATTTTTTTCAACAATGGTTTTGAATTGAGAAAATATAGTAGAGACATCAGATTTCAATTTGAGTGGGTAGAGCCACACAGATTTTGTGTAGTGATCAACAAATGACACATAGTATCGTAAGCCATCAATGGAATTGAGTGGTGCAGGTCCCCACACGTCTGTGTATAAGAGTTCAAAAGGTTTTGAGCTCGTTAGGGACAATATAACAAATGGAAGATGATGACTTTTATTGCAATTGCAACAATTACAGATTTTTGCATCTAATGAAAAAGAAACGGATGGTATTGTCTTTGATTTTGATAAGTATTGGAGGATTTTATAGGAGAGATGTCCTAATCGACGATTGCTAAGTAGTGTATAGAGAAATGGATGCAGTCATTGCTTGTAGTTGTGTATCAGGTAGTGAGATGTCTGGTACTCATAGTTGCAGCTGCAAAGAATCATCAGTCAATACTGTGACAAACTGGGTCATCATGCGAAGCAATGCTACCAGATCCATCCTCCTCAGCACTCCACTCCACAAGCTAATTTCATTGCACAAACCAATAGCAATACATCACAAAATTGGGTACTGGACACAGGTGCTTCCCACCATATCCCAACAGATCTTAACAATCTTGCAATCTACTCAGAGTATGATAGTACTAATGATATTATTACTAGAAATGGTACTTCTCCCTTCATTACTCATACTGGTTCAGCATTGCTTCCCACCCCTACAAAAATATTTAAACTTCAAAATGTTCTTTGCTGCGCTGCTATTAAGAAAAATCTCGTCAGTATCGCAATTTTGTAAACATAACAATACCTTTATTGAATTTTATCATAATTTCTTTGTTATGAAGGATCGGACCACAAGGGCACCACTACTTCGAGGAATAGGCAAGGGCAATGTCTATGAGTGGCCACCACACATCTCGCTACCTGATACACAACTACAAGCGATGACTGCATCCATTTCTCTATACACTACTTAGCATCGCCGATTAGGACATCCCTCTTATAAAATCCTCCAATACTTATCAAAGTCCAAGACAATACCATCCGTTTTTTTTTCATTAGATGCAAAAATATGTAATAGTTGTAATTGCAATAAAAGTAATCGTCTTCCATTTGGTATACCGTCCTTAACTAGCTCAAAACCTTTAGAACTTTTATACACAGGTGTGTGAGGACCTGCACCACCCACTTCCATTGATGGCTTCTGATACTATGTGTCATTTGTTGATCACTACACAAAATATGTGTGGCTCTACCCACTCAAATTGAAATCTAGAGTCTCCACTATAATTCCTCAATTCAAAACCATTGTCGAAAAATTTTTCCATAGTTCTATCATTTGTAATCTATTCTGATGGTGGCGGCGAATACCAAGGTTTGGCACCCCTCCTTCAACAACTAGGTATTCAACATCTTAAAACACCACTATACACTCCGCAACACAATGGTATTGCAGAATGTCGACATCGACACATTGTAAATATTGGTTTAACTTTGCTTCATAAAGCTCAACTTTCTTTAACATACTGGACTTATGCTTTCCAAACTATTGTGTATCTTCTCAATTGCCTTCCTACACCTGTCCTTCAATTCTCTTCTCCCTTTGAAAATTATTCAGGAAAGCTCCCAAGTACCAGAAACTATGCACCTTTGGTTGTCCTTGTTACCCTTGTCTTGGTCCTTATCGTCAACATAAACTTATGCCAAAAGCCACCCCTTGTGTCTTTATAGGATATTGCCATGCTCAAAGTGTATGTCGATGTCTTGATGTCAGCTCTCATAAAATTTATGTATCACGTCATGCGATTTTCCATGAGGACATCTACCCTTATCCTATACTCTCTAAAAAAGCAGTCGTAGATAATTCAAACAGTATTATTGATCCCACCACACCTGTTCATTTTAATATTCCATCATTCTCATCACACCGAGATCTCCCTTCTCCCTTATCCCCAATGCCATCTCAACAAGATGCTGCTCCAGCTAATTCCTCAACAACGCGTGATCCTTTAGCCGCTTCTACTGGTAACAGTACACAAGTTATTCCACCAGCTGTTTCAACTGTCACTCGTATCCATCCCATGATCACAAGGTCTCAAAATAATATTTTCAAACGCAAACAAGTGCAAACAACCACTGTTCACCAGTCCAACAATATCATTATTCCAACATGTGTCCTCAAGACATTAAACATCCCTAATAACGGGCAGCAATGACTGATCAATTTAACGCATTAATCTATAATGGCACATGGGAGCTTGTTGCAGCTAATCCTTCTCAAAATATCATCGGTTGCAGGTGGATATTTCGAATCAAAAGACATCCAGACGGTAATATTGATCGATATAAAGCCCTTTTAGTTGCTAAGGGCTTTCATCAATGACCCGACATTGATTTTCAGGCAAGATTCAGTCAAGTCGTGAAACCTACCACTATCCGCCTTATTCACACAATTGCTATCTTTAGCAATTGGCCACCTCGTCAACTTGACATCAATAATGCTTTTCACCAAGGAACACTTACAGAGGATGTTTTCATGGCCCAACCACCTGGTTTTGTGGACACTACCCAAACAACTCATGTTTGCAAGCTGCGGAAAGTTATTTATGGCCTTTGTCAAGCACCGCAGGCTTGGTGCCAAGAACTTAGTCGATTCTTTCAACAATTTTGATTTACAAACTCCAGAGCTGACACCTCTTTGTTTATCTACGCAAAGCAACATCTCACCTTTTATCTTCTTTTGTATGTTGATGATTTGGTAATTATAGACAACAACTCTGGAGTCTTGGAGCACTTCATTCACACCATTTTAGCAAGATTTTCTTCAAAAGGTCTTGGCAATTTAAATTATTTTCTGCGTGTTGAAGTAATCTTTACAGCAAAATGTTAGAAGTTTAAACAAAGCTTAAGAGTTTATTTAGATTTTAAAGTCCAAGTTAAAATAAGATTAGAGTCCTAATTAGATTAGAAGGCATATTATGGGAGGATTAATAATCCTAGTAAATTATGGATAATGATTAATTAGTTAGTTATTTTAGAATTATTAGTATTTATGGTTTGAGTAGGATTAGGATTGAGTCTACTATATAAGTCTTTGTAATTTGTCAATTTTATTAAGAAGAAGTAATAAAGAGTTGATAAGTGCTCAAGAGTCAATATCTTCTTCTTCGTTATGTTCTTGTGTTGCTTGATTGGTTGAGTAATTATTCTCCAACAAAGTGGTATCAAAGCAAGCCAAATTTCAACACAAAAGGACTCTTTCTCTCACAAGATAAGTACATTCTTGATCTCCTTAAAAAGACCAAGATAACTGGACAGAGGAGTATCTTCACCAACAGCAAAAACTAACCACTTACAATTACAAGATGGAACTCCACCCACAGATCCAAAACAATATCAAAGTGTGATTGGGGATCTCCCATGCCCATCCCTTACGCGTCAAGATATCTCTTTCATTGTCAACAAGTTGTCTCAATTCATGCACCAACCAACTGAAAACCATTACAGCATCTAAGAGGGTTCTACGATATCTGAAACGAACTATATATCATGGTCTCTTTTTGCGCAAGTCAACTCCAATACATCTTCATGCCTTCTCTGATGCCATTTAGGGGTGAAATCAAGATAACTTCACCTCCACTTCAGCATACATTATTTACCTTGGTGTGAATTCGATATCCTAGAGTTCCAAGAAACAACGGATAGTTACTCGATCCTCTACCGAGGCTGAATATCGAGCTGTTGTTGCCACTATGGCTAAGATTAATTTTGTTCAATGTCTTCTCCAAGAGCTCAAACTTCAACTTCCACAACCACCACTTGTCTATTGTGACAATGTTGGGAGAACATATCTTTGCGCTAACCCTGTCTTCCATTCAAGAATGAAGCATATTGCTCTTGATTTTCATTTTGTGCGTGAGCAAGTCTCCTCCGGATGTCTTCGTGTTACTCATGTCAACTCTGCAGGTCAATTAGCTGATGCTTTAACAAAGCCTTTGCCTCGTCAACAATTCAACAACTTGATTTCCAAGATTGGTGTCCATGATGGACATTCAATCTTGCGGGGGCATAATAAGGAAAACTCAAGGACAAGCCTTTAACTATTCCTCGATTATTGCTCAACAAATTAGTGATTGACTATAATCAAGTAGCACAATATAAGGGTCACATAGATTAAGCATTGTCTCCAATTTTCTGCTGCATAATTTTTGTATATACTTTAATTAGTTTCCTTTGTAACCCACTCACAGTACTGTATGTATTGAGCACATGAATGACAATAAAAATAATCCTTGCCATATACTCTTTAGTATAATCTTTGTATCCTCCAGTCATGAACACCCACTGAAGAAAGATGAACGCCATGAGGTAGTGAGGTTCTATCTTCTTGGTTTCTAAGATTTGGTTTCACATCGCCTGAAACTTCAAGAATCTAGTGTAGATCTTTCGAAATTGCGTCAACCTGTTGCTCTAGATTGGTATGAGATTTCCATAGATCCTCCAAACTTCGACTCCCACCAATGGTCTGCCACCACTATTTCCATTGCTCGCCATCACACCGACTTTGATACCACTTTGATGCAACAATGGAATAATAGAAAATGGAATAAGAGAAATTAAAGATAAGTCTCAATTGAATAAAAAGCAAGCTACCTCTGCTCCTAGGAGAAAGTTTTGGTTTTAATTAAAATTTCGTTTCTTTTCAACTGAATATCTTCTTAGAATGAAACTATACGTATTACTTTTGTTTCTTTCCTTAGGCTAAAAACGGTGTGTTTTTTGCTCAAACACACAAAACAAAATATTAAAATACTAACCATATAAAACTATATTTAATGAGACCCATTTGGCACCACATCAGAGATCATATAGGCTAACGCGATCGAGAGTGCAGTAATTGCTGACCACATTGTTATCATTAAACTCCATATGAAATACTTTTGATTTAATATTGTTAAACCGCTTATGAGTATAGTATGATGCCAAGAGAAGACACAAAGCCTGTGTTGTTAAAGAATGAGAAAATTTGATATGTATCTTCTAATTGATAAGCAAATATGGAAACTCCCGGTCCTTGTCCTTTGGAATTGTCTTGTCGTACACCACAGGCAAATTCATTCTAGCTTGGAATGTCATGGTAGCAACCAGTGATGTGACACATCCAAAAAAGGGATTGTCTCCCAAGTATAGGAGTGTCGAAGTAATAAACCCGGTAAGACCGGGGTCGATCCACAAGGAAGGGAATTTAAGCGTTACAAATTATAAGATAAGCAAATGTGATATCAATGATTCAAAGAAATAACAAGAAATATCAATAAATATGTAAGATGGTAGGCGGTATTACCGACCATTCAAATATAAAACAAAAAGCAAGAGGAGGTAAAACCATCCATGGAAATAGGTGGTATAACCAACCATAGTAAATTAAAGAACAATTTCATAAGGTGGTAGAACCTACCATAGTAAATAAAATAAAAAGTTCATAAACAATAGAATAATTAAAATACAAGAGGAATTAACACAATAACAATGAAGGCTAAGGTTAGGGGATCCGCCCTTGATATTTCAAATAAGGATAATTAACCCATTTTAGTTATATGAATTATATTTGTTTCATTACCAATATTTATACCACTTCTTGTAAATGGGTTCAAGCATCCAATGTGCCAATCACCATATGTCTACAACAAATCAAGGTTCCTAACTAGATTCGTGTCGGTAAGGAAGAACCATACATCATCTAGAAAGGATCCAAGCATTTGATGTGCCAAGGATTGTCGACAATGGATCAAGACCTCCACTTTACGAGTGGTGTCAAGATTGATTAAGAAATTAAATATAAATCATATTGAATAAACATTATAAGATTAAGATTATTAAGCACATGTTAAGGGTTAGAGAATCCTTATTCTCATATCAAGGGTTTCACCCTTTCACCTTAGCAAAAGAGAAATTAGAAGAACATTATAATAGAAAGAAAATAAAATGCAAGAAAAAAGGAAATTCATTAATAACATAAACACAAAAAACACAATACAAGATCCTAGCCAAAGCCAAAATGTTCCAGCCAAGGCCAAGATGCCCCAATGGGTCACAAGGCACCTCTATTTATAGATACATCCAGGGGCAAACTTGTCAAATTACAAGGGCATAATTGTCAAATATTAGTTGTAAATATCTTTGACAATTGGGATCATTAGCACCGACTTTGACCATCAATTTTGACATCGAAATGCTGTGAATTTTAATCACATGTCTTCATGAAAGTTGTAGATATTTCTCTCAGCTTTGTAGAACATATTGATTTGCACAATTTGGATACGTATTTTGAGAGATACGGTCCAAATACTAAGGCCTGGTCAGACTGGGCCGAGACTGTAGATGGGTTCATTTCAAGCCCAATTTTGGTCCACTAAGAGCCCGAATTTGATGATGCTTGTGAAATGCAATCTTGTAGACAATTGAATCAGCTTTCCAAAACATTAAGAATTGCACCATTCTGATCTATAAATAGAGAGTTATGCCCATTTTACCGAACCTGTAACAAAACCAAAATTAAGAGGAATTAATTCCAAAGATGCAAATGCTACAAATATGATTAAGTTGAGGAATTTAATGACACTATTAATGCAATATGATGAACTAAACTCTTATTAAACATGCATATTTAAGTGTTCATCACACCCCCCAACTAGCTTATTGCTAGTCCCTAGCAATTCAAGCGGTATTATTTAGAAGTGATTTATAGAATTTTACATCCAAGGTGGTCATTATTGCACTCTCCTTGATTTCATCCAAATAAACAAACTCTCAACTGATTTTTTTGATTTTTTTTTTTTTAAATGACTTATGTACCCTTCAGTCAAGATATCCACAAACTTTCTTTTGTGCTCAGTTGACACATGACTATGGGGCTTATTAGAAAGAAGCCATATCGGTTCTAATATTTGTTAAGGCTAACAACCTTAGGTAGGGGCATCATTATTTATGTATTTTTTTCTTTTTCTTTTCTCTTTTTTCTCTTTTTTTTTTTTTTATAAAGAATGCATCTTTAACCCATGTAGCGAGTCTTAGGCTAATGACTCCAAGACCAGTTGGCCTTAGGGCACTAGGTGTTAAGACACCCCTACGAGCTTAACGACTCGGGTTGCGGATGCTTTATTTTTACTTAGAACTTGTGGATAGTGCAATGTTCGATCCCATTAAGCTTTCTCCTTAATCCATGTAGCGAGCTTTGGGCCAATAGCTCCCAAACCAGTTGGTCTTAGGGTATTAGGTGTTAAGGCACCCCTCGGGCTTAATTGCTCGAATTAAGGAGGCTACGAGACCAAACTTATCCACAATTGCTTTCTCTTTTTTTTTTCTTTTTTTTTCACTTTTTTTCTTTTCCTTTTTTTTTTTTAAACTTTCCCCTTCCTTTGTGTTGTTATCCTAAACAAAACAAAAGAACTCAAATATTACAACATTTCATTTTGCCACCCACAATCATGCATCAAGGTATGTGTGTGTGTGCGAAGAAAGGTTCATGAATACTGGCTTAATGAGTACATAAGCACACAATTTTTAAATGATAAGGTTGTGAGAGTTCATAGATTTGAATAATTCAAAGTGGAATGAATAAGACCTCCTTGTTATAAAATTCAAAAATCAAGACTAAATAATATCAAGTTAGCTAAAATGAGTTCACAAATCAAAATAAAATGACAAATTGGTTAGAATGGGTTTCAAGAGTTCAAACTGGTCCTCCTTACTCTGCCATTCCTGACCCAGAATGCGTCTCAAAGGGATTTGAACTCCTTACACGCACGCTGAATCAATTATAACCGCTTTCTTCTTTCTTTTTTTTTTTTTTTTTGCAAGAAAAATAAAATTTCAAGACACACTTATGTCTACTATCCTTCCCCCCCAACCAAATGAAACATTGTCCTCGAGGTTTAAATGTAGAGAGATAAAGTATAGGAGACATTACCTGAAGCTTCTGTTATTCAAGAGAGATGACCTGAAAAGACTCATTAAAATACATGCTAAAATAAATAAAATAAATAAAAGGACAAGAAGAAAAATTACAAACGGGGAAGGGGATTCAAAATCCAATTTGCACTTTTGTTTGCCCTCTGCCCAATTAAATTTGAGTACTAGCTGGGTCAGGTCATACTCAAAATTCTTGTATTTGTCAAGTAGCTCACCAGCAGAAGTGGCAGAAATAAGGATCTTTCTCGCTGAATGAGGGATAAAATTCTGTTCCACAGCTGCATCAACAAAACTTATCAAAGGATCAAAGAAATGTTTGACATTCAACAAACCTATGGGTTTTTGATGGAGATTCAGTTGGGCCCAAGAGGCAATTTGAAAAATTTCTTCAAGAGTTCCAAAGCCACCTGGTAAAGCAATAAAGGCATCTGAATTGATGAGCATATGTGCCATGCGTTCATGCATAGAGGAGACCTGTAAATCCTTCCCAACCGTTTTTTCAACAATACTTTCTACAGCCAAAGCTTTAGGAATAACTCCTAAAACTTGAGTACCCCCTACATGTGCAGCTGTTGACACACAACCCATTAACCCGAGGCTACCTTCCCCATAAACCACATGAATCTTTCTTTCAGCCAGTAGCCTACCAAGATAATTCGCTACTTCTACGAACTCTTCACTTTACCTGGTCGAGATCCACAGAATACACATATCCTTTGGATTCGACGTTTTGAAGTTCCCTCCATGTCTATGTAACTCTCTAACTATGTGTGAAGAAGAGAACAAGACATGTGGTATTTATGGAGTGCAAAAAGGTATGTTAATGATGATATCCATCTAGGTAGATCGATTGTTTGTTGAAAAAGTTGACAATAATGCAAAAAAAAGTCAAAAGATGATGAAATAAGACACCATAAGTCAAACAAAAGATACAAATTCAAAAATGACAGCTATGAGGTATTAACATTCAAAAATGATGGCACGCATGCATATGTACAGGTAGTTGTGACTGTGGCTCACATCTTCCTCTGGTTTTACGTCCAGAAACGGCTTAAACACCTTCTATGAGTTGGGGATATGCTTCCCATCTAGTTTTCTTATAAACTGGCAAAAAGGGTCGTTTTGAGTCAGATTCCCAAGACTATAGCGTTCCTGCTCATCTCGGAATTGTGTCCACAAATTAAAAATTTCACGCTGCACAAGTCCACAAGAATGCGTCTCAAGAGTCGTTCGGATATCATCCAAAGACTCCTTACTCAGTCCATTCTTGATGAACTGTAGTTTATCCTCTCGATTGTTAGACAAATATCCCAAGGAGCGGCAATGCTGGTTACAAGTCCATCTTGCACATTTATGACAAACTTGCAACCTTTTTGCTCTTCGCTTTTTGGCATAAGAGCTTTTTCCCAAACCTGGCATATGGGAAACAAGATTATCTGAAAACTCACAAGAGAATCGAACCTTGGCTTCAATTAACCATCTTAACTCAGCAGGAATACCCTTACGCATCAACAACCTTAGTCTTTCTGCACGAGCTTTATAAATTTTAAGCAAATCATTTTGAGGAAGAGAGTGAAAATGTTTGTGCAATTTTGAGAGAATGGTATCCATGTGAAGAAAATGAGAGAGAAGAAAAGAAAATGGATGCAAGGTGAGCAACAGTTTTTAGGGAACTGAAAAAACGACTTTAAAAGCCACGGAGTACCGTATCCGCCACTTGACCGGGAAAAATCAATCCTTAAAAAGATCGATTAAAGCAATGGACTCTTCGTTTTGGGCAAAATTTTCAAAGAATGGTTTTAACCGCTGTCCATTAACTTTAAATACATTACCATTCTTTGGGTTCTCAATTTCAACTGCTCCATGAGGAAAAACATTTTTAACAATGAAAGGCCCAGTCCAACGAGACCGAAGTTTACCAGGAAACAAATGCAATCTTGAATTATACAAAAGAACTTTTTGTGAAGGTTCAAAAGATTTTCTAACAATGAATTTGTCATGAAAAACCTTCATTTTTTCTTGTAGATTCTAGAATTTTCATAAGCCTCATTCCTGATTTCTTCAAGTTCACTCAGTTGGAGTTTACATAACTTGCAAGCATCATTCAAATTTGTGTTGAATGTTTTAATGGCCCAATAAGCTTTATGCTCAATTTTCACAGGCAAGTGACAAGGTTTCCATAGACTAATCTATAAGGAGACATTCCTAATGATGTTTTAAAAGCAGTTCGGTAAGCCCAAAGTGCATCACTAAGCCCAAAGTGCATCACTAAGTCTTAAAGACCAATCTTTACGATTTGGGTTAACCGTTTTTTCTAGGATCTGTTTTATCTCCCTATTAGCTAATTCATCTTGTCCACTTGTTTGTGGGTGATAAGGTGTAGAAATTTTATGGGTTATTCCATATTTCGTCATTAAAGTTTCAAATGGTTTGTTACAAAAATGTGTACCCCCATCACTAATAATGGCTCGAGGAATTCCAAATCTACTTAAGATATTCTCCTTCAAGAATTTGACAACTGTTTTGTGATCATTGTTTCGACATGGAATTGTCTCGACCCATTTTGAAATATAGTCCACTGCAACAAGGATGTACACGAAACCAAATGACGGTGGAAAGGGTCCCATAAAATCAATACCCCAACAATCAAAGATTTCAACAACAAGAATGGGATTCAAAGGCATCATGTTTCTTTTTGAAATGGATCCCAATTTTTGACAATTTTCACATGTTTTATAAAATGCATGTGCATCTTTAAATAAGGTTGGCCAATAAAATCCACATTGCAAGATTTTAGCAGCTGTTTTTCTAGATGAAAAATGTCCTCCACATGCTTCAGAATGACAAAAGTTAATGACACTACTTACCTCATTGTCGGGTATGCATCTTCTTATTATTTGATCCGGACAATATTTGAAAAGATACGGATCATCCCAGTAAAAATTTTTCACCTCGGTTAAAAATTTTCTTTTGTCTTGAGCTTTCCAATGAGGTGGCATTTTCCCTGTCGCAAGAAAATTTACAATGTTAGCAAACCAAGGTACAGTAGCAACAGAAAATAAAAATTCATCAGAAAAAGAATCATTGATAGGTGAAGTTTCAATTAATGTCTCTGTCGTTAGTCTTGAAAGATGATCAGCAACGACATTTTCGGCTCCTTTCTTATCCTTTATTGTGATGTTGAATTCTTGGAGCAATAAGATCCACCGTATCAATCTAGGTTTTGCATCCTGTTTAGACATTAAATATCTCACAGCTGCATGGTCAGTGTAAACATATTGTTGGAGAGCCAATTAAATAGAACGAAATTTTGTCCAATGCAAATACTCTGCAAGTAGTTCTTTTTCAGTTGTTGTGTAATTATTTGTGCATCATTTAAAGTCCTACTTGCATAGTATATCACAATAAGGCTTACCTTCTTTTCTTTGTCCTAAGACAGCACCAACTGCATAGTCGCTTGCATCAACACATCAATCAAAAGGCAAGGACCAATCAGGAGATTGCATAATTGGAGCAGTTGTTAAAAGTCCAATTAATGTATCAAAGGCATTTTGACATTCTTGAGTCCATTCAAAGGAAGTATCTTTTATTAAGAGTTTACAAAGAGGTTTAGATATAGCACTAAAATTTCTTATGAACCTCCTATAAAATCCAACATGCCCTAAAAATGAATGAACCTCTTTAACTGTTTTTGGTGGAGGCAGATGGGAAATTAATTCCACTTTTGCTTTGTCCACTTCAATTCCCTTGGAAGACACCACATGACCTAAGACAATTCCTGAAGTGACCATATAATGACATTTTTCCCAATTCAAAATAAGACCTTTTTCTACACATCTTTTTAGGCCTTTTTCTAGGTTTTCAAGACAATTCTCAAAAGAATTTCCAAAGACAGTTAAATCATCCATGAAGACTTCTAAACAATGCTCAACCATGTCACTGAAAATGCTTAACATGCATATTTGAAAAGTGGCTGGGGCATTACAAAGTCCAAAAGGCATTCTCCTAAATGCAAAAGTGCCAAAGGGGCACGTGAATGTGGTCTTTTCTTGGTCTTCAAGTGCAATGGGGATTTAATAGTAGCCTGAGTATCCATCAAGAAAACAATAGTAGGGGTTTCCTGCTACTCTTTCAAGAATTTGGTCAAGGAAGGGTAAGGGAAAATGGTCTTTTCTAGTGACAGCATTTAATTTTTTATAATCAATGCACATCCTCCAACTAGATGAGACACGAGTTGGCAATAATTCACCCTTTTCATTTTTAACTACCGTAATGCCAGATTTCTTAGGTACTACTTGTGTAGGGCTTACCCACTTACTATCATAAATAGGATAGATAATTCCCACATCAAGTAGTTTGAGAACTTCAGCCCTAATGACCTCCTTCATGTGTGGATTTAATCTCCTTTGAGGTTGTTGAGATGTTTTGGCATTTTCTTCTAAATGTATTCTATGTGTGCAAATTAAAGGGTTAATGCCTTTTATATCTTTTAAAGTCCACCCAATTGCATTTTTATGCCTTTTAAGCACTTCTATCAACTTACCTTGTTGCTCGCATGTGAGGAATGAAGAAATTACCACCGGATATGTCTGATTCTCCCCAAGATATGCATATTTCAGTCCTTCAGGTAAGGGCTTCAATTCTAGCTTGGGAGCTTCATCTTCCTTGCTTTCATTCATTTGCCCCAATTCTTCAAATCTTGATTTTGAGCCTTTTTCCATCACCTGTGCATAATCCAGTAAAGAACACATATTAGAAAGATCATGTTCTAGTTCCGTACTTGATTCTAACGAATTCACTAAACAAGTTTCCAAAGGGTCAGAAGAACTCCTTTTTTGGATGTGATCTTCCACAATAGATTCAATTACATTAGCCTCATCAATTTCATCTTCTTCTTCATTTGGTTGTTTGCACATATTAAAAACATTAAGTTCTAATGTCATGTTCCCAAATGATAGCTTCATGACTCCATTCCTGCAATTAATCAAAGCATTAGAAGTAGCTAGAAATGGACGCCCTAAAATAACAAGAATTGAATTGCTTACTTCTACTGGTTGTGTGTCTAAGACGATAAAATCCACTGGGTAAATGAATTTATCGACTTGAACTAACACATCTTCTACTATTCCTTTTGGTACTTTAATTGATCTATCAGCAAGCAAAAGAGTGACAGAAGTTGGTTTTAACTCACCTAGATTGAGTTTTTGAAAAACCGAGTATGGAAGCAAATTCACACTACACCAAGATCAAGTAAAGCTTGTTCAATTTTATGGTCTCCAATAACACATGAAATTGTAGGACAACCTGGATCCTTATATTTCACTGTATTATTATTTTGAAGAATAGCACTTACTTGCTCGGCTAGAAAGGCCTTCTTTTTCACATTTAGTTTTCTTTCACAGTGCACAAGTCTTTCAAAAACTTTGCATAAGAAGGTACCTGTTTGATCACATCAAGCAAGGGAATGTTGACCTTTACCTGTTTGAAAATTTCAAAGATTTCAGAATTGTGAGTTGGCTTCTTTGGTGTAGCTAATGCTTGAGGAAATGGAGGCACAGATGAGGATTTGGTTTCTTCTTCGTTAGGTGTTGGGTTGGCAACCTCTTCCTGTCCTTTAGAGATCGATTCTTCTTCTTTCTCACAAGGATTAGGAATGTGTTTTTCAATAACCTTACCATTGCGAAGGGTCATGACTAACTTGGCTTGGTCAAAATAATGGTTATTTGAATTCCCTGCATTTGAGTTAGATTGATCTTTGGGGTTTTGCAATGTTTGAGAAGGAAATTTTCCCTTCTCTTGGATGCTAAATGTAGATGCAAATTTTGCAAGAGTTTCTGACAAATTTGCTAATGTTTGAGCAGTTTGACTATTGAAAGTCTCTTGCTTTGTAATGAATGAATGCAATGTTTCTTCAAGGTCATTCCTAGGAGGAGAAGCATATGCATGATCATGAGAATTTTGAAAATTTTGTCGTGTTTGAAAAGGGACTTGTGAAGATTGTGCATGATTATCATTTTTCCAACTAAAATTTGGATGATTTCTCCAACCAGGATTGTAGGTTTGTGAATATGGATTGTGATTTGGCCTTTTGAAAGTGTTCAAGGCATTGGCTTGCTCATGGAGACATTCCCTAAAGGCAGGCAAAGTTGGGCAATCATCAGTAGAATGGTCATTGTCATCACAAATGTTACAGACATTTTCTTGAATAGACTTCAATTGACCACTCTTTTTCATCTCTAAAGCCTCGACTTTTCTAGCTAGGGATGCAAATTTGGCTTGAAGGTCATGGTCTTCCCTAAGGTTGTAAATGCCTCTATTGGATGTCGAGGTTGGGGCCTTGCCTGGTACCTCATAGGTGCCAGCAGTGTCCCAATTTTGTGCTTTTTCTGCCAAGGAATCTAGGAAGTCAAGTGCTTCCTCAGGGTCTTTTTCTTTAAATTCTCCATTACACATTAATTCCACTAGTTGCCTATCTTGAGGTGTTAACCCTTCATAGAAGTGTGCAACTATTCTCCAAGTTTCAAAACCATGGTGAGGACAGGTATTAAGTAATTCTTTATACCTATCCCAACATTGGTAAAGGGTTTCCCCTTGTTTTTGAGAGAAATCAGAAATTTGTCTTTTAAGAGAATTTGTTCTATGGGTAGGAAAAATTTTTTTCAAAAATTGTTGTTTCATCTCATCCCATGAACTGATGGAATTCGACCTCAAATTTTGTAGCCATGTTCTAGCTTTATCTTTTAAAGAAAAGAAAAAAGCTTTAATCTAATGGTGTTTATGCTACAATTTGGGTTAGTATAGGAGCTACATACCTCTTCAAAGAGTTTCAAGTGGGAATATGGGTTCTCCATGTCATGGCCATGAAAAGTGGGTAGAAGTCGAACAAAACTTGGTTTGAAATTGAAATGGATTGAATCTGGAGGAGAAACTACACAAGATGGTGTACTAGTCCTTACCGGATTCATGTAGTTTTCGAGGGTTCTTCGTTGGTTTTGATCATTTTGTTGCGAACGGTTGTCCCCTTCATCCGTGAATATTTCTTCATGATTGTTGGCCATGTTTTCTAAGAAAGATGATGTTTTTCTAACAAGTCTACCACTAGATGTTCGTGACCAAATTTTCATGCAAGAAAGGGAGAAGAAAAGAGAGCAAAAGATGAACACACAAAAAATAAAAATTTAGATCTAAGATGAGAAAAGAGAACACTTACAATTATGCACGCTAATTTTTACCTTCCCCGGCAACGGCGCCAAAAACTTGACACATCCGAAAATAGGATTGTCTCCCAAGTATAGGAGTGTCGAAGTAATAATCCCGGTGAGACTGAGGTCGATCCACGAGGAAGGGGATCTTAGCGTTACAAATTATAAGATATGCAAATATGATATGAATAATTCAAAGAAATGACAAGATAATATCAATAAATATGTAAGATGGTAGGCGGTATTACGGACCATTCAAATATAAAACAAAAAGCAAGAAGAGGTAAAACCATCCATGGAAATAGGTGGTATAACCAACCATAGTAAATTAAAGAACAATTTCATAAGGTGGTAGAACGTACCATAGTAAATAAAATAAAAAGTTCATAAACAATAGAATAATTAAAATACAAGAGGAATTAACACAATAACAATGAAGGCTAAGGTTAGGGGATCCGCCCTTGATATTTCAAATAAGGATAATTAACCATTTTAGTTATATGAATTATATTTGTTTCATTACCAATATTTATACCACTTCTTGTAAATGGGTTCAAGCATCAATGTGCCAATCACTATATGTCTACAACAAATCAAGGTTCCTAACTAGATTCGTGTCGGTAAGGAAGAACCATACATCATCTAGAAAGGATCCAAGCATTTGATGTGCAAAGAATTGTCGACAATGGATCAAGACCTCCACTTTACGAGTGGTGTCAAGATTGATTAAGAAATTAAATATAAATCATATTGAATAAACATTATAAGATTAAGATTATTAAGTACATATTAAGGGTTAGAGAATCCTTATTTTCATATCAAGGGTTTCACCCTTTCACCTTAGCAAAAGAGAAATTAAAAGAACATTATAATAGAAAGAAAATAAAATGCAAGAAAAAGGAAATTCATTAATAACATAAAACACACAAAACACAATACAAGATCCTAGCCAAAGCCAAAATGTTCCAGCCAAGGCCAAGATGCCCTAATGGGTCACAAGGCACCTCTATTTATAGATACATCCAGGGGCAAACTTGTCAAATTACAAGGGCATAATTGTCAAATATTAGTTGTAAATATCTTTGACAATTGGGATTATTAGGCACCGACTTTGACCATCAATTTTGACATCGAAATGTTGTGAATTTTAATAACATGTCTTCATGAAAGTTGTAGATATTTCTCTCAGCTTTCTAGAACATATTGATTTGCACAATTTGGATACGTATTTTGAGAGATACGGTCCAAATACTGAGGCCTGGTCAGACTGGGCCGAGACTGTAGATGGGTTCACTTCAAGCCCAATTTTGGTCCACTAAGAGCCCGAATTTGGTTATGCTTGTGAAATGCAATCTTGTAGACAATTGAATCAGCTTTCCAAAACATTAAGAATTGCACCATTATGATCTATAAATAGAGAGTTATGCCCATTTTACTGAACCTGTAACAAAAACAAAATTAAGAGAAATTAATTCCAAAGATGCAAAGACTACAAATATGCTTAAGTTGAGGAATTTAATGACACTATTAATGCAATATGATTAACTAAACTCTTATTAAACATGCATATTTAAGTGTTCATCAAGTGTCAATCATTTTGATCTAAAGTTTTTCCCCAACGACCGCATTTAATGACGCCGGTAGTCGGTTAATGGCGGGCAACGACTGTTCATGTTGACTTCGTTTTCATTTCCTTAAAATTTATAACATAATTTATACCAAAATTTATAACGTAAATTACTAAACATGAGGTTATTTTGATAAAATTGTAAAAAAAAAGTTCTCTCTCCTCCTTTTCCGTTTAATTTAACATCAGAATTCAAAAATCAGGGGGCAATTTGTAATTTAAAATCTTGTAAGGGAGAATTTATATTTTTGCTTAACCTCGGGGGGTAAATTGTTAATATCCCTAAAATTTATAACATAATTTATACCAATATTTTATTTTAATTATTTAAATACATAATTTCGTATATTAGATCTTAAAAATAAATTTAAATTTAAATTTATTACAATCATAAGAAAATATCTATTTGGACCTTTATATTAATAATTACATTTTAAAGTATTTTTCTCAGGTACAACTATCATGTCCATTTTAGGCAGTTGCATTAGATGGCAATAGTTGTTTATTCCCCACTGCAGTTTGTGTTTGTGAAATTGGAAGAACTAAATCTTGGTCATGGTTCTTAAGTAAGTTGATCTCAAGTGAGTTGAAACAGTTTCTCAGGCGCGATGATCCAAATAAGCCTATCACATTTATCAATGAAAAGCGTTTTGATTGCTTTGGAGGAGCATTAGCTAATAGCTAGAATCTCCAAAAAAGGACTGTACAAGACACATTTTGAGATTTCAAGTAGGACAAGTTACAACCATGCTAATGCTAAAAATCAAAGATGCCAGTAAGAATGCTCATGCATGGCTAGCAAAGATAGAACCAGCACAATGGCGCAGATTTACCTTTGACAAAACCATAAAGTCTAATCATGCCACAAGCAACTTCACTAAAAGCTTCAACAATTAGCTTGGGAATGCTAGAAGCAGGCCAATACTTCATTTGCTTGAGCACATACGAAGGAAGGCCATGAGGACATTCTTAAAAATAAAATAAAATAAAAGGTTGAAGTCCTAAGGACTAAAGGTAAGGTCCCTAAGAAAGTTAAGAATAGAATTGATAATTTAATTGAAGTTGGAAGGCAAATGCATGTGATATTAGCTGGAGATGATGAGTATGAAGTGAGGGGTGGTTCTAGGATGTTTGTATTAAAGCTTAGTGACCATGCATGTGATTGTGGTGCACGGCCAATATCTAGGATCCCATGCAAACATGCAATAGCTGCAATTTGGTACAATAGATTGAATGTGGAAGATTATGTCAATCCATACTTCACAAAATAGAGTTTCTTTAACGCTCATATTGGTATGCAGTACTATTTTTCAATTTAATTAAAGTTTAGAAAGAATATTTAATTAATCAAATATAATAAGAACAAAAAATTTGTAAATTTATTAGTTTAAACTATCAGTTGTATTCATCTATGAATATAGTTGTATAAAAGATGTGGGGAGATTGAAATAGAAAATTCCAATAATCTATAAATATATATTTTTTTATGAATAAAGTTCTTTCTAAAATATTTTATGTATTTCCATGTGAGTGTTTTGTGTCATTGCATTACTTTCTAACATCTGTTCACGTGTGAACCTTAACCACCTAATTACTTTTTAATGCTTCCCTTTCCCTTTTTTTCTCTTATTCTTCTTTCTTTCCTCTCTTTTATCATATCCTATCCTTCTATGAATGAAGCAATTTGGAAGCACTATTAACTCTATTTGTGATTATGGGTCACTTTTTTGCTAGGCAATGGATTGGATTGGTTTTTGGCCCGTAACTCTTATTTATCCAATTCATGAAGGTACAATCATCTTGTTATTGCATTTGGGCCCTTTTCAAGACTTTGGGGGAAATTTGATATATAATTAATCTATTCAACCCTCACTTTTAAAAACACTCAATAAAAATTATTACACCCCTATATCTTTCTCATTAGACCCTATTTAATTTCGTAAATACACTTTCAATATCATCTGCATCTCTTTTTACGCTAAAGTCATTCATTTTCTACATCCTCTTCCTATCCTAGATGGGACACGTACAACTAAGCTTGTTTTCTTCTTTTGATTCTTTTTGTTTGGCCTAGATGGTAGGCCATATTCAGGGAGCTTGTTCAATGTTGCACCTTAGATAACCACAGTAGGTGTTGGAAATTTGGACTATGATTTTCTTGCCTATGTGAGCCTTGGAAATGGGAAGAATACATTGGTTGCATCGTTATATGGTGGGAAACCTTTTACCTAGTTCCATGTTGCCTCGGGTTTATGCTACTAATGCAAGCAACTCATGAAGCAGTGATCTTTGCTTGACTGGTAGTTTGATTCCAACAAAAGTGGCAACAAAATTGAGACTAAACGGGTTCCAATCGTGTTTGGAATCACGATCAACTGGTCTAGTGCCTTCTTGTAGCTGGTTCTTTCTAACTAGTTAATCGCAACATAAACTTCAAAAAGATTGAGGATCAGTATTATCAGATAAAGATATTCGAGAATTGATGTTGTTGATCACTCTGGTTGTTTAATAACTTTCTTCACATTAGTTAGTTAAATATGCAATAGCCAATGAAAAGACCAATATTACCTTGAGTTCACCTTGTGCCATCTGCCTCTTTCTTTGGATGAGCTTCTCCTTTATCTTTTCCATTAGGAGATTAGTTGCTGGACCTTCTTCTCTCTTTAGCCAAGCAATCAATCATAGGGGACTTTCCATGGCGCAAAAGGGTGTGGCAGATAGTTAAATATGTATTTAGAATTATTTTATCCTCTTTAGTAATTTTAGTTTAGGGAAAAAGAGCAAACAAAAATCAAAATAAAAGTGAGGGTTCAAGAGGTGAAAAGTGAGGGCTGGATAGAACAACTCTTTGATATATATGAAAGCTGGAGCTTATTTATTCATGGAGGAGCTTTTGATGCCTGTTATGTATTCCATGGAAAAGATATGTTTTCTAGAAAGAAAAAGAGTAGGAGTACTCTCAGACCAATCCAAGAGAGTCCTACCAAGGACTTCATCTTTCTTCCTTTTTGTACTCATCTCATGGTGTTAGTTCAATCTGGTGATGCCAAAAATCTTTTGAGGTCGATCTCAACAATAAAATTTATATTTGTAGTGGGAAATTTGACCCAACATGAGGAAATCAATGGAAAAGTGTGATGTGGGAGGTTTGGGATATTTTGGTCATGTGTTTACTGAGTGTGGTAGCTTGATTCTAGTTAACCAAAATGTCGTTGATGTTATTGAATTGCACACAAAGAAAAAACAAGGTTTAAAGAAGCTAGTGGTGTTGTTGGTGATAACACTTCGATAATCAATTTAGATATCATCAATATATGGAGAATGAAGGAGAAACTGAAGAGTTAAGGTGGGAGAAACTAGAGAGAGTTTGAAGGTTTAAGATTTATTTAAACCTTCATTTGCAGCAAATGAGTCTATTTATAAGAGTTTTTTTTTTTTTTACAACTATTGACATGCATGGAGTTAAAGTGACAACTATGTTGTATGGAAAAGAGCTGGTAATGACACCTATAACCCATGGAGTCACTTGGAGAATAAAAAATTTCCTTAGAAGACAGTAGAGTATGCATAAGAGCAAATGATGACAATTGGACAAGAAACATCTTCTTTGAGGACACAAGTGCAAGCTGGGCTTCCATCCCATTCCAAGCACTTACAACCTTGGCACTACTTTTCTAAGTTTCTTTTAGAGACTTAGAGAGCCTAATGGCTCAAGTCACAAAGATAGGACCTAGAGAAATGACGGAGTTGCCACGTTGATAATTAACGACGAGAAATTTTGGATGAAGGTAGTTGATGCCTTGCTTCTGGACCTAACTACCTTTACCCCTTCAAAGTTGGGTTTAAGAAATTAGGTACAATCCACAGATAATCCCCATGAATAGCCTCTATTAGGGTTTACTAAGTTATAAGTCTTAAGTCACTAATGATATCTTATCTTGATCCTAAGTTCATTTTTATGCACACAATCAGATTTTATCTTTTATTATATATAAGGTGAACCATTTATATGCATACATAGAAAGGGGAAGAAGAATTGATTAAACTTTTCATCAAACATTGGGAAATGGGGAACGGATTACAACGATTCAAATGATATTGAAATAAATTAAATATTACCATAAGCTAGAGTAATCTTAGATTAACCCTTCAAAATCAAGTAAAAGCATTAGCAGTGACAAACAAGATGAAACATAACTTAAATTAAACATCGTATAATCAACTAAATTAAGCTTGACATTTCTACACTAATCACGGTACTATTGATTAGTAATCAACTACACTAAGCATGCATAATTAACCACTTTACATTACATAATTAAGTACTAATTAATTGCATAATTAGTCACTAATTAACTACATAATTAACCACTAATTATGCATAATTAACTCCATAATTAACTATTAATTCTACACTAAGCATGACACAATTAAACTACTCCTAAACATAAGCATGACATAATTAAACTACTAATTAAACAACTCCTAAGCTAAGCATGACATAATTAAACTACTCCTAAACTAAAAATGGCAAATTTAAACTAAAAGGGAGGCCTTCAAAAAACTTACCAAATTCTAAATTTAATCAAAAGCCAAACCTTCACTACGGCAGAGACACCATGTGAGGGAGGCTTCCATCCCACTCCAAGCACTTGTGACCTCAACATCGCTTTTCCAAACTCTTTTTAGAAACTTAGAAGGCTACATGGATCAAGTCATGAAGACAAGATCTAGAGATATGACAAAGTCGCCATCTGGGTAATTAACTACAATATATTTGTATAACAGCAGTCAATCCCTTGCTTCTCTAAACATAACTAACCATCACCCCTTAAGAGATGAGTTCAGGAAGTTAGGTATGGGTTACACTTGCCCGGACATTAATCTAGCCTTTACTAGGGTTGACTGAGTTCTAAGTTCTAGGTCATTAATGCTCTTCTATCTTGATTCTATATTTTATTATGCAAACAACCACTTTTATCTTTTTATTACATGCAAGGTGATAATAGTTTATATACTTACATAGAAAGAGAGAGGAGAATTAATTGTAAATCTGTTAAACATGGGGGAAGGGACCGAGGATTACAACCATTCCAAATAATAATTGCAATAAAATAAATTAAACATTATGATAAACTAAAGGAGCTCTAAGTTAACCCTTCATCAATAAATTAAACATTGGAGAGGAGAGTAGACATTGAAAAGTGCGGCAAAATACAGATGTTGATAAAGAAATCAAAACCGAAACAGATAAGACAAGGTAAGAGTACTTTGTCGATCTTTGTGTCTTATGAACCTCTCCAAAGTAAAGGGCAAGCTATAGACATTAGATTTTTGAGCTCGATGATGAAACATGGATGTGTGTTAAGTAAGCATTAAATGCCCAGAGCCTTTGAAATGGGAAAAAAAAGTGTGAAAAGCCAAGTAACCAAAAAACGAGAAAATCAATGACCAATTTCAAAAAATCATAGAAACCAATATACAAAGAACCAAACAACAAGTCATATACCGTTACGAAGCTTCAAATGTCTAGTTTTCGTAGAAATTTATAGATTGTAAATTTGAATTTTGTACAAAAAGTTATGGTTGATTGAACACAACTAACTTAGAGTGTACTGCTTACCCAGTGGTACTGTTCACTACTGGTGGTACTTTTCAACACCAACCAACACTTTTCATGTCCATAATGTTCACCAATACTATTCACCATTGTCCCACATTGCTTATTTATCAATTTTTCACTCTAAAGAAAGCCTATATAAGAACACTTTTGGCACACTTCTCAAGGCATCCAGAAATCCTATCTCTCTTTCTCTAGGACACACTTGTGAGAATTCCAAAGAGTTTTTTCTAGTATAATATTTTTTTGATGTTTTATATTGCTCTAAACCTAGAAAGAGTGCATCCTCAGAGTAGTTCTCTTTCCTCCCTCCTCTTTTTTTCTTTATTTTTCTTGCTTTAGAATAAACATGTTTAGGTTTGTTTATGACTTAGAATAAGCATGTTTAGGATTCATTTTGATGCTTAGAAGCATGATTAGGGTTTTATGAATTATTTAACCCTTTTGATTGTTTTGCAAGATGGAAATATGTGTCAAGATAAGTCCGCAATCCCTCTTTTATTATAAATATATTTAAGAGTTTTTTCTCTTTACGAATGCTTAGAATCATGTTTAAGAGTACATGATTAGAATCATGATTAGGAATCAAATTTAAGAATGCTCTGATGTATGCTAGAAAATTGTATAGAATTAGACAAGAATTGTCATGTTTGCCTTGATTGATTGAATTAGGCTAGAAATCTCATGATTTATTATGATTGATATGATTAGGTTAGAAATGCCATGATTAGGCTAGAATTGTTGTATTTTGTTATGATTACTATGATTGTTATAAATACGATGTAATTATCCATGATTAGGCAGAATTACCATAATAAAATTATCAAATCTATGTAGAATTACCAATGGCATGATTAAGTTGATGGCTTCATTTTGAGTTTTAATTGCTAACTATTGTGAATATGTTATGATTGAATAATAGTGATTATATAATGCGGTGAAGTGATGGTGGACTCACATTTGATGATAAAGGAACATCACTTAAAATGTATGCATGACAAATGTATGCTTGAAGAGGCCTAATAAGCATTGAATAGACTCACATATGGTAGTGAGGAATTCACTATGTATCAAGTCTCGAATTGATTGATTTTTCGAATTGCATGAATATGCTATGAATGAATGATTGAATATTTGAAGTGCTTAGAGTACTTTACTTTATTATTGAAGAGCAATGTAGTCTCATTCCCTATCCCCCATGTTTGAAAGGAATGTAACTCTTTTCTCTTCACCTCCTTCTTTGTATGAATATATAATTGTTTCCAGTTGAATACACCTCACATGCTTGATGAAGATAAAACGAACCTTGTGTGCATAAAATGAGCAATCGAAGTAGACTATATAAAAAAGTTGAGCTATTATTATTTAGCATACCCTAGTAGAGGTTGGATTTATATCCGAACGGGCCGAGTGACTCGTACCTAACTTCTTGAACTCATCTCTGAAGGGATGAGGGTAGTTTAGGTCCCAAAGCGAGAGATTGGATTGTCATCGTCCATTTTCCCAATAAAAAATTGGGTAGCGACTCCATTCTTCAGACATGCACATGGCTTGTTTGTGTTTCCTTAAGTCTCGAAAGAGGCTTTAATACAGTGTCATGATCGTAAATGTTCTGGAGGGATGAAAGCCTCGTTCATAGGAAGTTGAAAAGTTTTGATACCTTTTTATTGTGCATCGGTTACTCTTATAACACTTTTCCACTATCAAAATTGAATCTCGCTTCCCTTTGTCAATTCCAAAAAGCTTTAAAATTCTTCTTTGGGCATCCGTGCTTGAAATGGTTTATAGGCAATTTTATTAGAATAATTTTCTAACTCATGCACCTCCAACCGTTTCCAGTTAACGCCACCATTTCAATTGATTTTTATACCACACTTTAATTGCTTTTGCAGCCTACTAAGCCAATTTATCATTGGAAACTCTTTGAAATAACTTTGCACTCCACTACATGTAAATGCTTTAATCTTCAATCAAAAAAATTATTGCATTGAAGAATTGAAAAAAGCTTGAAGGAGTTGCCTCCATCTTTTGCATGCGATAAAGGGTATTTTGATTTAATATGATGACTTTGCTTTCCTTTGCAGATTGCTCACCTGGCATTGAAACACTTTCCTTGTCAAAAGCTTCGATAAGAAAGACCGAGGAAGGCAGCGATGTTAGGGGCATAACTTGAACATTCTTGGATGTTGTAACTGTCTCCAACAGCCCCAATTGATTATTTTCTAATGTCGATGATGCCGGCTTTTGGTATTCATGCCATGCAATATATTTGGTATTGAAATTGATAGAAGCATTGTCTACTGACTAAGTGGAGTGTTCATTATTAAGTTATCTTATCAACCAAAAGTCTTAATACTAGATGTAATCACAAAGTCTTCATTACCGATTAAAAGTGAAGAAACTGCCACATAGGATAAAAAAAGTCCTTAATTCTATTAAAATATAGAAAATCTTTATTTCTTAATGATGTGGTTTCAAAGATTAATCTCATTTGTTATTCTAAGAATTTCATCTAACACTGTCTGATTCATAAATGAGGAAAGATTATTACAAAAATACATACTTGTTCCTATAAATCAAGCTTACGAAAATAGAGGAGATCAAGGAAAAAGGAGGCATTCACAGAGAAAAATAAATGGTAAAAACATTTGGGCATCCTCTTGTAATCATTCTTATGGAGAGACATATAATGCAACTCAAGGAAAACACGCCAGAGGCATGACCAGGGAGTAAACTTAGCCAGAAGAAGTATTAACAAACCCTTTTCCTGAGTCTTGTGCCTTTACATATTATATTTCTATATTATTTGCTCGTTATTACTGTTTATATTGTTTTCTCTTATCATCTCCTTTTACTCTATATTTGGCCTAAGCATCAAAAGTGTCTTTGCAGGCACACTCGCATCTTGCTCATAAAAGAATGACCCTAGAGTAGATCATGAGAATAAAGGACTATTCTACTGCTTGTCCAACCAGTCCAGCAACAAAGAGCAAGATCTAGGCCAACCCGTTTTAGAGGTGCAAAATTTGCACTTGCAATATACTTACGCCCAAATCATGCCTTTTTGCAACTAAAACTTGGTCGACTCCTGGAACTCCTAAACAAAAGTGGAAGTCCTAGCCTTAACCTTTGCCAACTTCTCTTGAAAATATATTGATAATTAAATTCAATTCTTAATCAATTTCCTATTAAGTTCATTAAAATCCAATTAGTTAAAGTAATTTTTGTTTTCTACACCTTCCTACAAGCCACGCTCCTCTTCTCCATTTAGTGAGCTAATATAATTTATTGCCACCTGTTTTTTGGATATGGACTTGGGAAACCTCTCGATCACCCCAAGGGCTCCTACGCCGTATATAATGCATGTTGGTGTTAGCCTGCCCTGATTATGGCATAAACATAATTTAAACCCTTAATACTTTAAAAATACTTTTTTCATCAAAATTCTATCAAAATCAAGATTTTTCTAAAAATATTTTATCGTTATGGTGAAACAAGCCATTTTCAGTTGGAGGATTTTGATAACAAAAACATGATTTTTTTTATAGTTTGATATTTGTTTGATAATTTTAACTGAACAAATATTAATGATTAATGGAACCATCTATAATGTCCTTACTTTTTAAAAATGTGTAAACGTTGGAATGGTAATTAGTATTGCGCCTCCTGTTAGGTTTTTTTTTTTTTTGGGTTTAACTAGAATAGTAATTGACATTAAGATGGGAATTGAATTAACAAAATCGCTTTACTTATATCGAAGATTAATTTGAATAAACATTCCTAGGAGAGATTAGATATATATTGATGAAGCAATGGTAAAGAGCATTGTCTGGCCCTAGTGGGTACTTAAAAAAATACAAATTCCATACGGAATAGAAAGCTCATTAGAGAGTGATTTATAAAGAGTGGCTCTCTATGAATTTGGGAACTAAGGGAAGCAAGTGAACATCCATGCGAATGAGATGGGCTTACAATTACCGATTATATTCATTGTTCATAATAGTTTGGGCTGACAATCACTTTTCCTTGGGTTTTCTTTTTCCTGTTAATGGATCTAATTGCTAGAAAATTGTTGCATGCAGTCTTGGTCTTGCTTATATTCACAACTGAATCATGGATTACACGGGGCATTTGCGTGCAGGTGCCTAAATACGTCTGAATACTTAGGGTGTGTTTGTGTGGATTTTTTTATTAGATAAAAGAGTTTTTTTAATATCAAAAACTCTTTTAAAATTTTTTTATGTCGTTTAACTACCACATGAAAATAGCTTTTGAATGATTTAAAAAGCGGTTTTACATCAACTGGAAGATGTCTAAAATTGAGGTTTTTTGGAAAAAGCTTTTTTTGAGCTTTTTTTAAATTTTGAAATATCAAAGATACCCTTATTTAATTTTAAATATTTTATTTTATTCTGTCCTTATAACAAAACTCTATTTTGGTAATTTAATTTTAATAAGTGCTTCAATATTTGTTCCATCAAAAATTTTTTGATAAAAACTCTCCTTAAAAAAAATCTACTTCAATAAGCTCTACTTAGAGAAACGAAACAAACAGACCCTTACAGTTATAGTACGATTATTTCCACTTCTCT
This sequence comes from Boswellia sacra, assembly GCA_013180625.2. Taxonomy (NCBI): domain Eukaryota; kingdom Viridiplantae; phylum Streptophyta; class Magnoliopsida; order Sapindales; family Burseraceae; genus Boswellia; species Boswellia sacra. The sequence continues at coordinate 171,038 of SNVD02009822.1, forward strand.
ATTAGTAAAAATAATAATAACAATAATAATATCAAAAACTTTTTTAAATATTTTTTTAGCTTGTTTATCTACCACTTAAGAAAAGCTTACAGATAATTAAAACAGTTGTTTTTATGTCTTTTAGCAAAAGCTTAAAATTGAGATTGTTAAAAAAAAAACTCTTTTTGAGCCATTTTTTAAATTACAAAATATCGAATATAGCCTTACTATATTTTAAAAGATTTATCTTATCATTCTTTTCTAAAAAAAATAATTTACTAATTTAATATTAATAAGTACTTATATATTTTATCAAAGAACCAATAACTTTTTATAAAAGTTCTATTTTTATAAAATCTACTCCAATAAATTATGCTTCAATAAACTCTACCTAGAGAAGTCGAAACAAACAATCCCTTGGTTCATACATCACTATTCATTCAATTACTTTTCATGTGATTACTATTTACAAATCACTATTTATACGTCACTATTCTCATCAAATTTATTTTTAGGTTATTGATTTATTTATCTAAGTTGTAAACTGTGCTAAAAGGTCTAAGAAAAAGGAGATGCATTAGGAGAAATTTATTATCCGATTGGTGTGGAAATAATATTGAATGCCTTAAAAAATGAGTTTTTATGGAATTTATATTTATGAAGACTACATCCGATACTAGATATGAATGAATGTAATATGTATATGTTAGAATATATCTAGGTGATACAATTAATGGTATGGTGACATATAGGTGAATATATGGTCGGGTATACCATAAATATTGTGTACTATATTACATAAAATAGTTGTAATTGTTATAAAAATATAAGTGGATTACTACCACTTACATGATTAGTGGAGTTACCACTATTTTTAGTGTGCCCATGTGAGAAATATGTTTTTATTTTTAATTGATTTATTATTAGGTACAATTACATTAATGACCATTCATACTTCTATATAAATAGGCATACAACACTTGTAATGGAGGTATGAAAATGAATGAATTGGAAAAGGAAAAATTCTCTCATTTTCTCATTCTTTCACTTGTTTCTTTATTTCTACCATTAATTTGCTTTGTATTCTATGAGTGATTCACATTTCCTTCACCTCCTTTTGTTACTTATATTAAATATAAGTAAACTTCATTACACCATACCAATCCATACTTTTATTCACTTAACTTATAATACGTTATCAGCACGAATTATTTTTCCAGAGGTATGATGTTTATCTTACCATCTTCTTTCAATTATTATTCGATCAATTTTTATTCTTAATTTGTTCTTGTTAATATTAAATATATGTTAACTACCTTATGAGTATGCTCTGTGGTTGCCATTATATTGGATCTTCCACATCAGAAAATAAGGCTAGTTTTATAATATTAAAAATCATTTTATCTTACTTTATTATATTCATATTCTTGTTGTATTGCTCGTGTTATCATTCACGTTTCAAATTTATTTGTTTACAGCCGCGACTTAAAGTTTTCTAGCCTAAATTCATTTGGCTGTGACTTTAAGTCTTTTGGCAATTAATTTATATTACTAACGTTATTATTTAAACTGTAAATATTAATCCAACTCAGAACCTGAAGTTCTAATTTCTAATGATTAAATTTGTTCATTTTGATTAGATAATGGCAAATTTCGAAAAATTGATGTTTGAGCCATTGTTGCATAATGGAGACAATTATTCAGATTGGGCTGATGATGTTGTGCTTCACTTGAATTCCATGGGCATCAGACACACCATAACAAATGAAAATACTGCATCCCTGCAGGATCAGTCTAAGGCCATGATATTGTTGCGTCATCATTTAAGTAAAGGCCTGAAATCCGAATATACAACTATAACTTATCCATTAGCTCTTTGGAACAATTTGAAAGAAAGATTTGATCAGCAAAGAACAATAATATTGCCAAGGGCCCGATTCCAATGGCAGAATTTGAGACTTCAGGATTTCAAAACAATAAGCGAATATAACTCAGTCATGTTCAGAATTGTATCTCAATTGAGGTACTGTGGGCAAACTGTTACTGAAGAGGAGATGTTAGAGAAAACGCCATCTACATTTCATCCCTCCAACATGATTCTGATGCAACAATATCGAGAGCGCAAATTTAAGAAATACACTGAGTTGATATCATGTCTTTTGGTTGCTGAGCAAAACAATGAAATCCTATTGAAAAATCATCAATTACGTCCCACTGGATCTACAGCATTCTCTAAAGTGAATGCTATGTCATTTAATAAACGTGGTGGCAAGAGTGGTCGTGGTTTTGGCAGAAAAATGTTCCAACCTAGAGGTAGCCATTTCAAGAAATTTAAACCAAACCACCAGAAGTGGAACAGAAATGACTCGACATATGACAAAGAAAAAGGTCATCAACTCAAACCACAAAGAAGCAATGAAAGTACTTGCTATAGATGTGGCGCAAAGGGCCATTGGTCACGTACTTGTCGTACACCAAAGCATTTAGTGGATCTGTATCAGGCTTCCATAAAGAATAAGGGAAAGAATATTGAGACAAATTATATAGATGACCCAGTGGGTGACACTGATTTTGATATCTCAGATTTCTTTCCTAGTTCAGATGAAGCTATTGGCCAGATAATGATTACTGAAAATGCCCCAGCCAACTGAATAACTATTACTTTCTCGCTTTTGTTATATTTTGTAATGAATTTTAATTTTTGTTTTGATCTATCTTTTATGTACTTTCGTTATAAACAGTTTTGATATGTTTTTGTTTAGTATAAAATCATATCTAATGTAAACTTTTGTAATGAAAGGGAATGGACATCAAGACTTTAGATTTGCCTAAATATGATGGAAATTTGTGCCTAGTTGATAGTGCAATCACACATACAATTCTTAAAGATAAAAAATATTTCCTAAATTTAACATTTTTGGAAGTAAAGGTTAACACTATATCAGGGTCCGTAAACATGATTAAGGGCTTTGGAAGAGCCACAATAATGCTGCCAAATGGCACTAAGTTGAATATTAATAATGCCTTATACTCAAGCAAATCCAGAAGAAATTTGCTCAATTTCAAAGATATAAGATATAATGGATATCATATTGAGACATGTTGTGAAAATAATATTGAATTCCTTTGTATTACCTCAAATGTCTCAGGACAGAAGTTAATATTAGAGAAGCTTGAAGCTTTCTCTTCTCGGTTATATTATACATATATAAGGTCCATTCAAACATACGCAGTTATGAAACAGAAGTTTAATGATCCTAAGACTTTTATGTTATGGCATGACCGTCTTGGTCACCCAGGATCATCAGTGATGCGTAGAATTGTTGAGAATACAAATGGACACCCACTAAAAAGTCAGAAAATCCTTTTGTCCAATGAAACTACTTGTACCGCTTGTTCGTAAGGAAAATTGATTGTTAGACCATCTCTTTCTAAGATTGGTCAAGATTCCCCATCATTTTTACAAAGAATCCAGGGGGATATATGTGGACCTATTCATCCACCGAGTGGACTTTTTTCGCTATTTTATGGTTCTAATTGATGCTTCTGCACGGTGGTCTCATGTATGTTTGTTATCAACTAGAAATATTGCATTTGCAAAGCTACTTGCTCAAATTATAAAATTACGAACACATTTTCCAGATTATCCTATTAGGTCCATACGTTTGGATAATGCTAGTGAGTTTACATCAAAAGTTTTTGATGATTATTGTATGTCCGTTGGAATTGATATTGAGCGTCCTGTCCCATATGTCCATACCCAAAATGGTTTGGTATAATCACTTATAAAGCGACTGCAGATAATTACACGAACTTTATTATTAAGAACACAGTTGCCAACCTCCGTCTGGGGCCATGCTATTTTACATGCTGCATCATTGATCAGATTAAGGCCCACTGCTTATCATGAATATTCACCAATACAACTTATACTTGGCCAACAACCCAATATATCCCATCTAAGAATTTTCGGTTGTGCCGTACAAGTCCCCATTGCTCCCCCGAAGCGGACAAAAATGGGGCCTCAACGCAAGTTGGGGATATATGTAGGTTATAATTCTCCATCTATTATCAGATATTTGGAACCCATGACGGGTGATATTTTTACTGCACGATTTACAGATTGTCATTTTGATGAGACAGTTTTTCCACCTTTAGGAAAAAAGAAAATGCCTCTCGAAGTTGGGCATGTGCCTTCTGAAAGAAATCCAGAACTTTCTTGGAATGTGAAAACATTGTCTCATCTTGATCCTCGCACATCTCAATGTGAAAATGAAGTGCAAAGGATGATATATCTTCAGACTATCGCTAATCAGATGCCAGATGCATTTACTGATCCAGCCAAGATAACAAAGTCATATATACATGCTGCAAATACACCAGCTCGAATTGAGATTCCTGTTGAGCAAACCCCTAAAGCAACAATGGATAATCAAACTGTTGCACGCCAGAAGCGTGGCAGACCCCTTGGATCAAAAGATGCTATCCCTCGAAAAAGAAAATTGATTAATAATGGTCCTGATATAAATAATGATCGAGCTAAAGAATCCACATTCTCTGATTTGTCTCGTGAAATGACAAATGTTTCTAAAGAGACACCTGCCACTGAAGAGGCATAAGTTGTTGATGAAATGCATATTCCTGAAGTAACTGCTGAATTTAAAAATGAGGAAATTTCTATTAATTATGCTTATACTAGAGAAATGTGGAAACATGATGAAACTGTCATTGACGATGTATTTTCATTTGCAGTAGCCACTAATATTATGAATGATGACTTTGAACCACACACAGTGGATGAATGTAGAAAAAGGCATGACTGGCCTAAATGGAAAGAAGCAATTCAAGCAGAATTATCTTCTTTGGCCAAACGTGAAGTCTTTGGACCTGTAGTCCAAACGCCTAAAGATGTCAAACCCGTTGAATATAAATGGGTATTTACTAGAAAACGAAATGAGAATAATGAGATTTCCAAGTATAAAGCCCGGCTAGTAGCTCAAGGTTTTTCTCAGAGACCGGGTATTGATTTTGATGAAACTTATACTCCAGTAATGGATATTATCACTTTTAGATATTTGATCAGTTTGGCAGTCTCGAAAAAACTTCACATGCGCCTTATGGATGTGGTAACTGCTTACTTGTATGGTAAATTAGATTCTGATATATATATGAAACTCCCTGAAGGATTTAAATTGCCTGAAGCAATTAAAACACAACCAAGGATTATGTATTCACTTAAGTTGCAGAGATCCTTATATGGATTGAAACAATCTGGGAGAATGTGGTACAATCTTCTTAGTGAATACTTGATTAAATAAGGGTACATTAATGATCCCATATGCCCTTGTGTGTTTATAAAAAGATCAGAATCTGGTTTTGCTATTATAGCAGTATATGTTGATGACATGAATTTAATTGGAACCCCTGAAGAAATCCAAAATGCGGCTGAATATTTGATGAGAGAATTTGAAATGAAAGATTTAGGAAAAACGAAATATTGTCTCGGCCTGCAGATCGAGCATAACTCTGACGGTATATTTATTTACCAATCAGCATATACAGAAAAGCTTTTGAAACGGTTTAATATGGATAAGGCTCATCCATTGAGTACCCCAATGGTTGTTAGATCTCTTGATCCTAAAAAGGATTCATTCCGTCCTAAAGAGGATGATGAACAATTACTTGATCCTAAAGTACCATATTTGAACGCTATAGGTGCATTAATGTATTTAGTGCAATGTACTAGACCTAATATTGTATTTGCAGTTAATTTGTTAGCAAGGTTTAGTTCCGCACCCACTAGACGGCATTGGAACGGGATCAAACATATTTTTCGTTATCTTCAGGGAACTATTGATCTCGGATTATTTTTTCCATATGAGCCTTCTGAAAATCCTGGATTGGTCGGATATGCTGATGCCGGTTATTTATCTGATCCCCATAAAGCTCGATCACAAACTGGATATGTTTTCACTTATAATGGGACCGCAATTTCATGGCGATCTACTAAACAGAGTTTGGTTGCTACTTCTTCTAACCACTCTAAAATACTTGCATTGCATGAGGCTAGCCGAGAGTGTATATGGTTACGTTCTGTTATTCAACACATCCAGAATTCGTGCAAATTATCTCATACTATAAATCTTCCAACAATCATATATGAAGATAATGCAGCATGTATTGCTCAAGTCCGAGGAGGATATATTAAAGGAGACAGAACAAAGCACATTTCACCGAAGTTCTTCTACACGCATGCACTTCAAGAAAGTCAAAAGATCGATGTGAAGCAGATAAGTTCAAATGACAATCTTGCAGATTTGTTCACTAAAACTTTACCAACATCAACATTTGAGAAGCTAGTATACAAAATTGGTATGCGGCGGCCCAACAAGCAATCAATTTGACAAGAGATCTTCTGCCATGATCAGGGGAAGTATTATGGACACATGTGTACTGTATTCTTTTTTCCTTCGATCGGGTTTTGTCCCACTGGATTTTCCCAATGAGGTTTTTAATGAGGCAGTAAAACACGTCCAACACCACTTCATAATTTGTTGTATAATTGTATTTCTTTATTTTGGTTTTTATCCCACTGGGTTTTTCCTTAGTAAAGTCAAATACAATTAAGTGGTAGAATCCAAAGGGAAGTGTTATAAAAATATAAGTGGATTACTACCACTTACATGATTAGTGGAGTTACCACTACTTTTAGTGTGCCCATGTGAGAAATATGTTTTTATTTTTAATTGATTTATTATTAGGTATAATTACATTAATGATCATTCATACTTCTATATAAATAGGCATACAACACTTGTAATAGAGGTATGAAAATGAATGAATTGAAAAAGGAAAAATTCTCTCATTTTCTCATTCTTTCACTTGTTTCTTTATTTCTACCATTAATTTGCTTTGTATTCTAGGAGTGATTCACATTTCATTCACCTCTTTTGTTACTTATATTACATATAAGTAAACTTCATTATACCAATTATACCAATCCATACTTTTATTCACTTAACTTATAATAGTAATATATTTGTGTCTTTTTGGGTGGTTATTGCAACCAACTGCCAATAGCAATTGCGGTTGGTTATTATTCATCCGATGTATTGGTTGGAATAAGTTGTATTGTTTCAACATATATAAATAGCAATACACCGTAAGTTGATTTCATATAATTACATATATTGAGTAATAATTTAGACACTCTATATGTATCTGATAACTCAGCATCATGTGATCCTACAAAAAATTCTATAGCATAGAGCAACAATAAATATTTTGAATTTTAGAAAAAAATTGATTGAATAAATGGGCATACATATAAGAAATTTCGGTACAAAAATCGCCTTAAAAAGAAAACAAAAAATTGCGATTCTTTATTTCTATTTACATTCAAAAATAAAAAAAAAATCATAAAATTCCGTGTTGAATCGCAAAGTACAAGACACTCAACAATAACAACAACGCTACCTTGCACCCGACGCGAATTAATGCGGCCCGACAACCACAAGTTGAACAAACCCTTCTTCTACTTCCCTTTCCCGCTATTGAAAAATAAAGAAAAACGCCAAAGTGAATCACGGAATGAAAGCACAATAAAACTAAAAAACTAAAAACAAAAACAGAAAACAAAGAACGACAACGATGGATAGAGAAATTTCTCTTCTAGTTGTTGCGGCGGTTATTTTATCGGGAACGATGAGCAGCGTTGTAGCAGGAGGAGAGCGGTTCCTGGAGAAGTCCCAAAACGGTTCACACGTGACGGCATTGTACGTGCTGGGTGATTCCTCCGTCGACTGCGGAGAAAACACTCTGTTTTACCCTATTCTTCACCACAATCTCTCTTTGATTCCTTGTAATGGATCCGATTCCACTCTTCTTCCTCATCTTCTCGGTACTCTCTCTCTCTTGATTTGCCGCTCTTATGATTTCGCTTCTTGAATCTGTCTCTGTTATTGGTTTTTTGTTTTTTAATCCTTGGAGAGTACAATTAGTCAGTTTATTTTCTTGAAGTAATCAAAAGAGGATTGAAGGTTACTTTAATAATTTTGTCACTTGTTAAGTGTGTTTGTTTGGTGAGAAACTGTAAGAATTTGCGAGAAAATGTAGCGAACTTAACTTAGCTGATCATTTTTTTTTGTGACAATAACTGAAAGACAATAAATAGACAACTATGCAATTGCCAACGGTACAACTGCTGAGTTTTCTTGTGATTCCTTTAAAATATGATAATGGATGTTTTTATGAAAGAAGCTTTTTGAATTGTGCTTGTTGCAATATAATAATGGATTTGTGCCAGAATGAAACTTATCCGATCAATTGGAGGTTGTGTCCAATGTGCTTAGTTCTTCGCAAATGCTGTGGAAACTTTGGAATCAAGCACTTTTCCAATTTTTTGGCATCTTTTAAGCCCACTACAAATACATCTTTAGCTTGTTCTTCAGTTTTAATCCCTTATATCTGGCTTAACTAGTTTCAACAGATAGTTTTCTCAGTGATACTTTGCTAATTGATGAAATACATGCTGGTCACCTAATCAAGCGCGTGTGAGACGCTGTTATTTTGGCTGATAACCAGTACATCATTCAAGCACTGTTTCTTCTTTGCCCTTTTCCTTGTATTTTTGGTAATAAGATTTAGGCGAGGAAAGCATATATAAATGGTTTTAATTTCTGTGTTCCCTGGAATTTTCGGAATTACGGGACAGGGTTTGTGAATTGTGATGGCATAGTTCTTCCCTTCAACAAGAACAAAATTAATATTTCTTGTTTAGTAGTGTCATCATGGCTCTATGAGTTTTGCTCCTTTTATGCTAATTATGACAATTGTTTGGTTACTGCAGCTGTGAAAATGGGCTTGCCATATACTCCACCATTCTACAGCCAGAATGGAACCATAGAAGAGCTATTCAGTGGTTTGAATTATGGTTCAGCTCAAGCGACAATCATGAATCCTGGCAGCCAAAGCCACCAGTCTCTTAATCAACAGCTACGACAAGTTTTTGAGACCTTCCAGCTTTTTCAGTTACAACTTGGTGAGGAAATTGCAAACAATTTCATCAAATCTTCTATATTTTACCTATCTTTTGGCAAAGATGATTACATTGATCTGTTTCTCCACAATTCCTCTGGAGTAATGGTCAAGTACACTAGCCAAGCATTTGCTCGCATTTTGGTAAACCAGATGGTACATGCTATGAGGAACCTGTATGATGCAAATGTGAGGAAGATTATATGCATGGGAATACTGCCTTTGGGATGCACACCACGCATATTGTGGGAGTGGTATAATACAACTGCTGGAGTTGATGATGCAATGGTCTGTGTTGAGGAAGTCAATGAGCTGGCTTTGGAATACAATACAATGCTGGATGAACACATTGTTGAACTTAATTCTGCGTTACCTGATGCTCATATGATCTTCTGTGATGTCTACCAAGGAATTATGAAGATGATAAACAATCCAAAATACTTTGGTATGAACTCTTTTGCTACATATGTTGTTTGAGGAGTCTAATTTGAAACAATCCATTAAATTTTATGGAATTTTGTGCCCCTAACAGAAGTGAGACCCATCTATTCTCTTGTTTTATAGCTCTAACAGCTCAAATTAGAAGCAAATGCAGTTACCTTAAATTAGGATAATAAATTCAGAGTCCTAATTCCTCCTATCCTTCAAATTTGACTGCCTATCTTCCTCACCTTGTGTTTAGCCAAAATAATTATGGTCTAAGAATTGAATGAAGGAATAAACAATGCAGTGAATCCAGTAATCTGTTGAAGGAAAAACCACAGAGATGAACTATCTCTCAGGTTCTAGTTAGCATTTGAACTGCAACTATACTATGATATTCTTTTTAGGATTTCAGTTTGTCCAGAGGACCACCACAACAGTGTCAATAATTTCTGAGAAAAATGATGTTTAGAATGACTTTGTACCTTTGCATTTTTCAAACCATACCAAGAAGTAGTAGCCATACAAACTGTTATTGTCTTGCTCATGCAATGTGCAATTTCTCCTAAATCCAATCCTTGGTTGCATGACTTGTTTCACTGAAGAAGTTCAAAATTTTAGAATCTGGATAAATGTGCTTCCTAGTTGTGCAGAAAATAGGGAGAAAGCATTCTAGATCGCTGTGAATTGAACATGCTAAGCTTGCCATGTGGACTTTAGGCCTACCAGTTTTCAGTTTTAAACTTAAACGTGGCTTCTAAAAGTAGTTCCAACGGTACTAATTTGATTAAAGATTCTCTACTTAAAGATGCCTAGATAATCTTTTTTTTTTTTAATTTTTTTAAAGATCTGCTAAGTATGACATGTGGTCTTGCTTCATAATTTAAATTGTCTTAAAATCTATGCCTCTTCAAGTGTGCTCACTGCATAATGTTGAAGTATCAGACAACAGTGGAGTTCAGTTAAGATTAAAACCCTTTGAAGCAGTAATCCTATCAGTAGTTCAACACCCAATATATTTATTGAAGTATAATCTAATCTGGGTAGTCTTCATAATGTACTTGTTCTTGGTCATAAATACAGGATTTGAGGATGTGAGGAGTGCTTGCTGTGGGCTTGGTTCACATGGAGCGAGGATTGGATGCCTTTCTGTGGAGATGGCTTGCAACGATGCTTCAGATTTTGTCTGGTGGGACTTGTTCAACCCTACAAAAGCTGTCAACTCCTTGCTTGCAGATTCAGCCTGGTCAGGCCTCCCTTTGCTTGGTATTTGTCACCCTTTTTCCATCCAGGATCTACTTTACTCATCATTGTCATAACCTAAAAGGCATACCAGATGTACGCATCCTACAATTACCGTTGACAACAATGATTTGCTAGATTCTGGTAATCAAACATGCAAATGCTGGGAAACTCGGTTGAATATAAATTTCTTCTGGAAGCCCTTTATCCTGTAGATTCTGGCTACATTTCTGATCCGTCACAAAAGTTTTTTTTAAAGCTACTGCAAATAACATTGTCAAATAGCCCTGTCATACAAATGATAGACTGTAACTTTGAAGTACAGATGACAAATTTGAAATGTACAGTCCAGCAACACTAATCTGCATTTAATAGGAGATGCAAGCATCAATCTGTAAATTGAAAATAGCTTTTTGTAGATTTTGTTCGACTCGTATACATATGATATTCTTTTTTTGTGATGTTTGAAATGATCATATTATTCATACCTGTAAATTTTAATAACTGGTTTTGCATATGTAGAGAAATGTGGTTTGTTAAGGATGTAACAAATTGTGTATTTTAGCACATTGTCACGAGCTTATAGTTTGCGTAGCACGCTCGTGCGGCACTTGGACAACTTGAACCCAAAAATTGCTAAGTACGCCTTGATATTGACTTGCTTCACTTAAAAAAAAAAAAAAAAAGCTTGAGAGACTTGGATCATTGAGTTAAAGAGTTATGAGTATAGAGACGTGTTGGAAGATTAGAGACAAATATTGCTAAGTAAGAAAGCTTTGTATTACACAAGAACTCTTTACAATTGCTTGATTATAAGTTGGTTTTACAACGAAACTTGAAGGGGTATTTATAATAAACATCCTCTTAAATCAACGGTAGGATATAATACATTCGGTTGTTATTTACACTCTAGAATTATCTTATATAATATATAGATATTTATATGGGATATTCTAAAATATCTTAGATAGTTACAAAGGAGATTCTAGCAAATAAGCTTGCTAGGTATTTCTAGAGATTGGGCTAGACCTTGCAAGTTTTCTAGAAGCGATGTCAAGTCTTATGCATATTTGAATTATTTCTAGCAAGTAAATTAGGAGGGCCGTAATAATACACAGGCTTATTACTGCAAAATCATCACTCATGAGCAGTGCCGGAGATATGGTATTTAGAAATGGATCTTGAAATAAAATAAAAAACAAAAAAATGAAATAATTTTCCTTGTTTTGTTACCTTTTAGTAACAGTTGTAAAGAGTAAATTTTAATCACCACACACCAACAGGCAAATGACCAATGGCATGGGATACTGGTGGGGTACATTATAGACACCATCTAGACTCTGGTAGTGACCTTTTAAGTAATATTATTCCTTAAACATAGGTTAGTATATAATGTTCCATTGTCCTTTCAAAAATCTAAACTTATTCCCTTTCAACTTCATAAATAAATAGTAATTATTATTTTTATTCTTTTAATTTATAGACTCTTCTACCCTGATTATTCAATTGTTAGTATTATTAATTATTTAATAGACTCGAAGGGGATGTCTTAGACATTTGAAATCTTTAAGAAAATTTAATACTTCTTTAAGGAGAGGTTATGCAAAAACAAAAAGAGAAGTAAGAAAAGAGAGAGAAGCCAGACGGGTCTGTTCTGTCTCTCGTCCCCATTTGTACAGTATCTTGTTAGAAAATTGAGAATACAAAATCATGATAGCGATTGCCGAAATGCATTGAATTGAATACGAATAAAAGTCCTCTCATCAATTTTCACTTTAGCTCTCGTTAGTCTCACTAAAGCCAGCACAACACAAACACAATTTCAACTTCAACTTCAACTTCTCTCAGAAGCACGTTCAATTCCAATGGCCTCTTCATTCTCTTACTCTCACGCAGCCACCTTCTCTTCTCTCCTAAACAAAACCCCAAACAAATCAACCCACCATATCGCTCTCATCATCACAGCCTCCAATTCCAACGCCCCCCTCCCAGGTCGAAAGCTACGCGCCGCCGTCATCGGTGGAGGCCCAGCTGGCTCCTCCGCAGCCGAGGCACTTGCTGCTGGTGGTGTTGAGACTTTCCTCTTCGAACGCAGTCCTTCATCCGCCAAGCCCTGCGGCGGCGCCATCCCTTTGTGCATGTTGGACGAGTTCTCCATCCCTCTCTACCTCGTCGACCGCCGCGTCACCAAAATGAAGATCATCTCCCCCTCTAACTTGACCGTCGACTTCGGTTCCAAAGCCCTCCGACCCCAAGAGTCCATACCCATGCTCCGCCGCGAAGTGCTCGACTCCTTCCTGCGCTACCGCGCTCAGTCTTACGGCGCACAACTCCTTCACGCCCTCGTCACCGGCATCGACGTCCCTACCTCCCCCAACTCTCCCTACATCATCCACCACCTGATCGACAACTCCCGACGCTCTCTTGCCGTCGACCTGGTCGTCGGCGCCGATGGGGCCAACAGCCGCGTCGCAAAGTCGATAAAAGCCGGGACCTACGCTTGCGCAATCGCGTTTCAGGAGAGAATCAAGTTGCCAGACGAGAAAATGGAGTACTACAAAGATCTCGCCGAGATGTACGTGGGAAACGACGTCTCCCCCGATTTCTACGCGTGGGTTTTCCCAAAATGCGACCATGTAGCCGTCGGAACGGGCACTGTCTGCGCGAAGCAAGATATCAAGATGTATCAGAGAGGGATACGAGAGAGAGTTAAGAGCAAGATCAACGGCGGGAAAGTGATCAAAGTGGAGGCTCATCCGATACCGGAGCACCCGCGTCCTGTACGGGTACTGGGACGTGTGGCTTTGGTGGGAGATGCTGCAGGGTACGTGACAAAGTGTTCAGGTGATTCTAAAGACCGAGCTACATAAGAGTCCAGAAGGACAATTGCCCCCTCCCGGAATAAAAAGGAAAAAAAAAATAAAAAATAAAAAACACCACTACGTATTTATGAATGGATGAATGAATATATATATACTTTTAAATATTTAAAAATCTATGACGAAATACTCATTAATGTTTATGAAAAATATCCATAAATGTTTTAGAACTTATAAACTTCTACAGTTGTTATTTTAGTGTTTATTTAATTTTATGGAGAGTTTTAAATTTTGTCATTGATTGTCCTTGTAGGCGAAGGCATCTACTTTGCTGCGAAATCTGGCAGGATGTGTGGAGAAGCGATAGTGAAGGCGTCTGAAGGAGGTGAAAGGATGGTGAGTGAAAGTGATTTGAAGAGGGAGTATTTGAGGGAGTGGGATGGCAAGTATTTGAGCACGTTTAGGGTTCTGGATTTGTTGCATAGAGTGTTTTATAGGAGTAACGCAGCTAGGGAAGCTTTGGTGGAGATGTGTGGAGATGAGTATGTGCAACGCATGACATTTGAGAGCTATTTGTATAAGAAGTTGGCTCCTGGGAATCGAGTGGATGAGGTGAAAATGGTGTTGAAAACTATTGGGAGTTTGGTTAGGTGTAACCTTCTTGGGAGGGACATGGAATTCTTCAAAGTGTAGCATCTCTTATATTGATATGCTATGTTTTTTTATTTTTGTTGCGAGTATTAATTTAAATCGATGTCATTTTCTAAGTTTGTGACTTAATTTTGCTATATGTTATCAGTGGTAGGGTACTTAATAGTGGTAGTCATGAGGTGCTTTGCTTTAAGAATGACAAGCACCAAGAATGACAATTATGGTTCAAGTTGAATAATTTTCTATGGGTTTGAGATGCAAGAAATTGATGAGAATCACAGACCTTAAACTCCAAAAGTTGGCAAAGGAAACAAATTTCCCGATAGAGTCTTAATGCTATGCTAGGTTCAAAAAACTAATATAGTTTTCAGCTTGTGTGTATGATATTCAAATTGTATTTGCATGGGATTATTTGAATGATTTTTTTTTTTAAATATGATAATAAGCATTATGGAATTGTAAATTAATAAAATTCATTCAGATGTATTTTCGTTTACATAAAGCTATTTGAAGTTTGAATTTCATTGAGCTTTTGTCATTCAAAGGTCAAACAGTCAATGTGCCCCTTTTTTTTCTGTCAAAGTATGAGAATACCTAAGGTCCTCTATATTTTTTTTTTTTATTCACTTAAGACTGGTCTATTTGGGGTAGTCGTATTGTGAAATTGTAAGAAAAATTAGTTATGAAAATAAGTTGTAAGGTTTTTAATAAAATTGATTTTCAAAATCTAATTTTTATAAAAATATTAACATATAAAAGATTTAGTGAAAAATATTAATCATTAATATTTAAACTAGTCTAAATTTATTATTTTTATTAAAATTAATTATTTTTACAAATTATTAATGTTTATATATTGAAATTAAAATATCAAAAAATAATTAAATAATTATTATAAAAAATAAAAAAGAGCCATCAGAATTATTGTCATTGTCATTAACCCTTGAATCCTTAGAGCGTTCGTCTCTTAAACTTTAGTCGCTAGATTGCGATGATCGACAATGTAAACAGCGATGATGTCAAAAGATCCCATTAAAGCACACGCCAGAGAGTAGAATGGTGGTGGTGATGTCGTTGATTGCTTCTAACATAATGGTGGTGCCGAAGTCAATGAATGCACCAAAGATCTGGTTATTGATGATCACAACAAGAAGTTTGGCGGTTGCTCTTTATTTTTCATAAAAATTGGAAAGTTCTGGAGGTATGCAGTTACAAATAACAACACAGTAAACTGTAATATAAATCGATACAGGAGGATTTTTACGTGGTTCGGTTAGAAAAATCTACGTCCACGGACAGCTGTAGAGCGGCAATTCACTATGTTCTTGTTTGTACAATCTTTAGGACCTTTTACAGTACTGACTCACTCTCACACACTGACCTAATTTTTGACAAACAAAATCTTCGCAAAGATCCTAAACACTAGTGACACTGCTCACTCTTTGTCACAGATAACTTAACAACACACTGTTAAGTTATACATAATACCCGATGTCTGACACAGAATTACATAAACACTCAACCCTCAAGTTATCCTAAGTGTCTACTAACTCACTCAGACTTAATCAACAACTCATGTACGATTTTAACACTCATACATGAAACAAAGACTCAATAAATCAAAGTAACAAAGACACTCATAAAAATCCTATAAGTATCTCAATCAAGATCACATTAGGATAAACTAAAATAGGAAGTGTTTATAGTTCAACGCCTAAAGTAATTGGAACACATTAAATATCCTCCTATTTTGATTAGGATACAAGAAATATTATCCTAATCTATAGAGGTATTTATTGTGAATCAAATACTTCCTATAATAATTATCTAGAAACAGTAAAAAAGGAATCAAAATACTTTTCTTATTTTTATCACAAGTTAACAAAAAAACTTAACATGTGCATGGCACATATAAGAATTACGTTAACACCAACAATCTCTAAGAACAACACATGATAAGTTAGATATCACTGACAGTTATAATGAACAATAAAACAGACAAATATCCCATATAAAGAAATAATCAGAAAGCTGTTGGGAACCTCATAACAGCACATTGTCACAAGATATATAACTGATCAAAGCACTAAAGTGAAGTTTGGCAACCACTAATCAAACTCATCTGCAGAACAAATGAAAAATATTTGTCAAACACTACTACAATCAAATTCATCTACAATTAACTTGTGTAGATTAATATCCCTTAACACAAATCAGCAAGCAGTTCAAGTGCACACGACACATGAAGTATAGTTCATTCTCCCCCTCACTTCTTACTTATTCCTTTGAGAAACAAGTAATACAAAATCAAAATTAGTAAGCAGAGAGAACCATGAGTCAAAAGATAACAGAAATAAGATAATAGAAATGACAGCAAAATAAAATAGTTTAGCAATCAAAATAAAGCCAGCAGAAAAATCCAGTAAAATCCAGCCAATCCAGCCAGCTCTCTTATCCTTTCTCCCTTGATTTCAGCACAAGTGGCCAAAATCTAACTAAGTCTGGGAGACTTTCTAACTGGTGGTGAGGTAGAGTTGCCAGGGCGTTTGATGGATTTGCGAGACACATGTTTAAACTGACGCCTAGGAGTGGAGATAGGCTGATCAGATGGAACTAGTTCTGGTTGAGCTGCAACTGGTGTTGTCTGTTCAGAAGGGACTGGTGCAGGTGGAGCTTTAGTAGTGTCCGAGGAAGTTACAATGACTTCAGCAACAACTCTGCGTATCTCCCTCTTAATTCTTTCTACACTGGTTTCAATGTTCTTAGCAGGCTGTTGTGAGGAGGGAACTGGTAACTCAGCTGCTGGAAGAGAGGGTGATGGAGGTGATGGTGGATGAGATTTTTTTGTAGCTGCTACAGGGACAGGAATATCCAGGGATTCTTTCTCAGCAAGTGGTGAGGTCTGTTTCATTCTGGAATCTATTTGTTTTGGTACATCTGAATCAGATTCATCTTGCAAAGTGGGAGCAAATGTGTCTAGTTTCTGCTTCTTCTGATCAGATGATTTCTTCACTACTGGAAGTTTTTTCTTTTCCTTCTTGCTATATCCCTTGACAGAAGCCTTGATTGATTTTTCTTTTGACTTCTGTGCTGCTGTTCTGTCTTTCTTAGTAGCAGTTTGTGCAGTCAGACTTGGTGGAATTGGATCCTCTTCCTCAGGATGTGGTTCATTGTCTTCTGGTAGTTCATCAGTTGGTTTTTCTATAATCACAGGTTCAGGTTCCATAGATTGTGGTGCTATGGACTGAGACTGTCTTGTAATTTGAGCTTCCAAGACCGATTGCTTGTGTTTAATGTCTTTCAAATCCTGCAGAATATCTGTCAAAGCAGAGTTGATCAATTCAAGTTTTTCTTCAACAATTTTCAATTGATTTTTCCTAACTCTTGTTGGTTTTGGTTTAGGTGCAAGCAAGTCAGTTTGATCATACAATCTTTGAAGGAATCCTTTGGTAATGGACTTAGACAGAATTTCGGTCTGTTCACTGGAGCTCACAGGAATATTGTTTTGAGCAAGTAGTCCTTGAATCAAACCGAGGAACACAAGCAGATAGTAATCAGAGTGATAAGAACCAAATTGTACAATTGTTCTGTTGGCTAACAATCCAAAGTTTACTGGTCTATTAGTTCCTAAACAGAATAGAGTTTCATTCTGTCTTCCCGAATTTGATTTTGGTGGGAAGAAGGAAGCCAATTAAACTATGCTATCTTATGTAACACCCTGTATTTCTTCCTAAGATATTTCTGGTCAAAACCATCTCTGGGTTTCCAGTCAATGTCTGTTCGACCAGTCACTTCCTTAACTATTTCTACCATGTTATATTCTTCATCTACAGAATGCATGCTGCCTATTGGAATGTCCAGAAAAGAGTTTATGACATTGGGAGAGAATTTCACGAACTTCCCTCAACAGTAAACTTTATGATAATGAAAACTCTTAGGATCATCAATGGCACTTGAGATATTAGCATAAAATTCCTGAATCAAAGTTTTTACAGAAGGAAGAAAGTTTGATACCGTTCAAGTCCAGTAATTGGACTCAATCATCTCACTGAGACCATATGTGTTGAAGTCCGAGAGTTTCACTGGCCTTTCCAATTGTAGTTTTCTCTGTGAAGTAATCTTGACAAACTTCTGTTTGACTGCAGTAGTGAGAAATTTGTTGTATTTTGGCTTGACCTTATCCTTGATCTTCTTCACTGGTATTCTTTCATCCTCACTGATGGCGGGATCAACTGTAACCGTTGCATGTGTGTGTTACGTAGGAGATGACTAACTGCTGTCACTACTATTGTGACTGAAGCCGTTTGAGGAAGAAGAAGCACTAGCTGTCGAGTTTGATGAAGTTGCCATAGCTAGGGTTTATGAGCTGTAGAAGATTTTTTTTTTAAGAACAGGAATAGAGAACCAAGACGAGACAGAGAAGCAACTGTTGGTGAAGGATGATATGAACAAAGAAAGCCATAAACTATTTGTTATATATACTAGGCCGAATTTTAAGGAATTTCTGTTTTTCAACAAAAATTTATTAATGACTTCCTTTTCCAAAAACTGCTTAGTAACTCTCTTTAAATACATCAATTCAAATTTGATTTAAATTCAAATAAGGAATACTGGTAGAATTAGGATTCCCGCCATTAAGACTTCTCCCTTTTAATTCAACGATGCTGACATGGCAATTTTTGGCACATGGACACACAAGTGTCTTATATTTAGGACAAGCACATAGGACATTGTTATGAAAAACGTAATAGAACACAGTTAATAATATCATAACAGTAATATCCGGATCGTTGAGTAATTTATACATGAAAGCTTATTTTGAATCAATTGAATAGACAACTTGAGCATGCTTCTTACACACACAAAAGTTGACTTTAATGGAAACTTTTATATATTAATACAGTAGCTTTCACACAATATAGAGGTAGCCCTTTTCATGTGAGTGGGTGACCTCAACATATTTCCTAGATACCCTGAGGTTACTCTCAATGATGGCTTTCGCACATCATATATTGGTAGCCCTTACTGTATTTTTCATTTTAACTCAATATCTATTATTCATACAAGTTTTATACCATAGCTCAAACATGCTAAATTAGAATGAAACTTATGATACTACAGATATGAATAACATGATAGCATATTGTGTTCACTCATATAACTGACAGATACCTAAGGCTTTTCTTAGATTTTTAAACCTTGTTATGTCCAATGCCTTAGTGAACAAGTCAGCCAATTGTTTATCAGTGGAGATGTGCTCAATGTGTATCACCTTAGATTCTACTAGCTCCTTGATAAAATGGTATCTAATATCAATGTGTTTTGTTCTAGAATGCTGAACAGGATTTTTGAAAATGTTTATTGCACTAGTATTATCACAAAACACAGTTATAGGCTTTTATTCAATACCATCACTCAACATTTGCTTCATCCATAATAGTTGTGTACAACAACTCCTTGTTGTAATGTATTCAGCTTTAGCTGTAGACAAAGAAATTGAATTCTGCTTCTTGTTGTGCCAAGAAACCAAGTTAGTACCAAGATAAAAACAACCTCCTGAAGTACTTTTTCTGTCATCTCTATTTCCTGCCCAATCTGCATCATTGAACCCTGCAAGACAATCATTTGTATCTTTAGAAAACCATATCCCATAATCACATGTTCCAAGAACATACCTGATGATTCTCTTGGCTGCTGCAAGATGGGATTCTTTGGGATTTGCTTGAAACCTTGCACAAAGTCCTACATTAAAGCTCAAATCTGGTCTGCTTGTTGTGAGATATAGTAGGCTGCCAATAATGCTTCTGTACAAGCTTGAATCAACATTTTTTCCTGCATTATCTTTTGAAAGTTTTAGATTAGTACTGATAGGAGTTTTCATTGGTTTTGCATTCTCAGGCCCAAACATCTTTGTAAGATTTTTGGCATATTTTGATTGAGATATAAATATCCCATCATTCATTTGCTTAACCTGCAATCCAAGAAAGAAATTTAATTCTCCTACCATGCTCATCTCAAACTCTTCCTGCATCAACTTAACAAACTCATTAATTTTGCTTTTGTTAGTTGACCCAAAAACAATGTCATCAACATATATTTGAGCAACAATAAGATAGTTAGATGCATGTTTGATAAACAAAGTCTTATCATCGCTGCCTCTTTTATAACCTTTGTTGATCAAAAAATTTGTCAACCTTTCATACCAAGCTCTAGGAGCTTGTTTCAAACCATACAAAGCTTTGTGCAATCTGTACACAAAATCAGGATGTTTAGGATCTTCAAATCCCTTAGGCTGCTCAACAAAGACTTCTTCATTGAGATAGCCATTTAAAAATGCTGTTTTAACATCCATTTGGTACAATTGAAATCAAGCAAACAAGCAATTGCAAGTAGTAATATGATTGACTCCAGTCTAGCTACAGGTGCAAAGGTCTCATCAAAATCTATGCCTTCAACTTGTGTGTAACCTTGTGCAACTAACCTAGCTTTACTCTGTACGACTTAACCTCATCAGTTTTATTTTTAAAAATCTATTTAGTTTCAATGACATTTGTACCTTCTAGTCTAGGAACTAGTTCCCATACTTCATTCCTTTTAAACTGATTAAGTTCATCTTGCATAGCTTGAATCCACACCTCTTCTTTTAAAGCTTCTTTCACATTTTTTGGCTCACCTAAAGACACATAACACGCAAACCTTACCTGATTTCTTATCTTGCTCCGGGTTTTCATCATGTCATCTGGTGTTCCAATGATAGAACTTGTTAGATGTGTCTTCTGAATCCATGTGGGTGGATCTTTTCTATCTTCATCATTCCAGATTAAACTTTCGTTCAAATTTGAGTTGTCAGATGTTACTGTTATGTCAGATGTACAGCAGCTGTTTCTTCCGTGATAACAGCATCTTCCTTTTTGTTGCTATCTGAATCAGATTTTTCGACCTCTTCTGTGAAGCTGGTTATGCTTTCCTCTTGTGAGTACTTTGCATAATCATCAAGGTCATCAAACACTACGTTTACAGATTCCATGACTGCCTCAATTCTTAGATTGTAAACTTGAAATGCTTTGCTGTTTTGAGCATATCCCACGAAGACTCCTTCATCACTTCTTGAATCTAATTTTCTTAACAGTTTTCTCTCATTTAAGATGTAACACCTGCAACCAAAGACATAAAAATATTTCAAATTAGATTTTCTTCATTTCAAAATTTCATGAGGTGTCTAATTAGTGCTAGGTCTAAGAAAAACTCTATTTGAAATGTAACAAGCCGTACTTATTGCTTCAGCCCATAGCCTCTTGGTCAACTTCTTGCTATTGAGCATGACTCTAGCCATCCCTTGAAGAGTTCTATTCTTTCTTTCCAGAATGCCATTCTGTTCAGGGGTTTTAGGAGCTGAAAATTCATGATCAATTCCATGATATTTGGAAAAGTCAGCATAGCTAACGTTTTCAAACTCCTTTCCATGATCACTTCTTATTCTCACAATCCTTCCAATGTTCCTATTTTACTCATTCTTTAGCTTAACACGAAGATTCCTGAAAGCTTCAAAAGTGTCAGATTTTTCTTTAATGAAATCAACCCAAGTATATCTAGAAAAATCATCCACACAAAGAAATATGTATCTCTTACCTGTAATACTTTCAATTTGTATAGGACCCATAAGATCCACGTGAAGCAAATTAAGTATCTTAGATGTGCTAAGATGTGGATTTGATTTGTGTGAACTTCTAATTTGTTTTCCCATTTGACATGGTCCACAAATTCCATTAACTTTGTCATCAAGGTTAGGAATTCTTTTTACAGCACCTAAATTAGTTAATTTAATCAAGTCTTTGTAATTTAAGTGTCCCAACTTTTGATGCCACAATTCTAAATCCGAAATCCTAGCATGAAATGCAATTTCTACCAAATAACAATTATCCGAAGATCTATTACCTTCTAGAATGCATTTACCAAAATTATCTAGGACCATGCATTTGTTTTGTGAGAAGTTAACAGTATACTTTTCATTACAAATCTGACTAATGCTTATAAGATTAGCTTTCAAATCTTCAACTAGTAAGACATTTTTGAAATTGGGTAGGCCTTTGACATTCAAGGTGCCTTTACCAATGATCTTACTTATTGCTCCATCTCCAAAAGTGACATTGCAATCTTTGCATGCTTTACAGTTTGTTAGAAAAAATTTATTTCCAGTCATGTGCCCGGAATAACCGCTGTCAAAATACCACAAATCATTAGATGCATGATTAAGTGCAATAAAGGCAACATGACATACTATTTTGTCTTTCTTAACCCATCGTTGTTGTGTTTTTTGTAACAGTTTGAACTGTTTTGATCTTTTATGCAAAAAGTTTAACAATTTAAAGCATCTAGGCCTAATGTGTCCCTTTTTACCACAAAAATAACAAGTAGGAATGAATTTCCTCAGCTTTTCGGGACTGGATTTGAAAGAACTCAGAGGAGAGACATATGTTTCACTGCTCTTGGAATTAGGACTTGATTTTAAAGAGCTACGTTCAGAATTCTTACCTGATGTTGAAGCTTTAACAAAGACTATTTTTGATGTAGATGCAACATTACCTTCTGTGTATCCCAATCCATGTTTATTAGAGTTGTCTCTTCCAAGACTCAAGACCTGATCAAGTTTGCCGGCTCCAATTTTGAGTTGATCAATACATCTCTTGCTTTCAACCAGTTCTGTTGTGATTTTCTCAATGTGTGCTGTTTTGTCTGTCAAAACAGTCTCAAGTTCAGTGATGTGGCTTTCAGCATAAGCTTTTTCACATTTCAGAACTTTAATCTCCTTTTTCAAGATGTTGATTTCTTCTTTCTGACTCAGCCATTCACCATAGAGTGCATTGTATGTTTCTTGCAACTCTTCATAATATTCTGGTCCATCTTCTTCATCTGAATGATCAATACTAACTTGACAATCTTATATTATGTCTGACATAACACCTTTCCCTTTATCTGCTGCAGATGCTGTAAATGCAAAAAATTGCTCATGCAATCTTAATCTTCTGACTTTGATTCTGATTCATCACTCTAGGTTGTTGTCAGTCCTTTGTTTTTCTTCTTGAGATTAGCACATTCAGATTGGATATGCCCATAACCAAAACATTCATAACATTGAATATGTCCTTCCTTTTCATGTTGTTTCAGCTTCTTTTTATTATTCTCCTTGCTGAATTTTCTGAACTTTTCTTCACTTGAGTTTGATGGTTTTCCTTGATTCTTTTTCCTGAAATTTCTTTTCATGAACTTGACATAATTTCTTGTCAGAAAAGCAATTTGTTTAGAATCAATTTCATCAAGCTCATCAATACATTCATCATCAAATTTTTCAGCTATTACATTAAATGCAATGCTTACCTTTTGTTTCCGAGTACTTTGATTTATTTCAAAGTTTTGGAGAATGCCAATCAGTTCATCAACGTTCATTTCATCAGTGTTTTTAACTTCCCCAATGGCTAAAATTTTAGGTTCAAATTTGTTTGGGACAGATCTAATTATCTTACTAACAACTTCTGCATCAGTGAAATTTTTGTCAAGCATGTATGCTGAGTTCGTGATGTGACATATCTTAGAGTAAAAATCAAAAATTGATTCATCCTCATACATCATCAGATTTTCAAATTGAGAATTCAGTCTCATTAATTTAGATATTTCAACAGATGCAGTACCTTCATGTTTTACCTTAAGTATGTCACATGCTTCTTTGGCCACTTTACATCTAGAAATCTGTCCAAAGTTGTTTAAGTCTACTGCAACAAAGATTGCATTAAGAGCCTTGGAGTTCCAACTGGATTGTCGGTATTCTTCATCAGACCATTCATCCTCTGGTTTTGGTTCGGCATTACCAAAAGCATTCAGCTTTGTTGGCGGTGTCCATCCCTTGAGTACACTCGTCCATGCCCTGTCATCAAGAGACTTGATATACATCATCATTCTTACCTTCCAATATGGATAATTACTATCATCGAGAATAGGTGGTTGCGTTCCAGATCCTCCATTGCGAATAAACTCCATCCTTCTAGATCAACGTGATCGTTTTCTTCACTTGTATATCAGTGAACCTGCTCTGATACCAATGGAAAGTTCTAGAGGTATGCAGTTACAAATAACAACATAGTAAACTGTAATATAAATCGGCACAGGAGGATTTTTACGTGGTTCGGTTATAAAAATCTACGTCCACAGACAGCTGTAGAGCTGCAATTCACTATGTTCTTGTTTGTACAATCTTTAGGACCTTTTACAGTACTGACTCACTCTCACATACTGACCTAATCTTTGACAAACAAAATCTTCGCAAAGATCCTAAACACTAGTGACACTGCTCACTCTTTGTCACAGATAACTTAACAACACACTGTTAAGTTATACATAATACCTGATGTCTGACACAGAATTACATAAACACTCAACCCTCAAGTTATCCTAAGTGTCTACTAACTCACTCAGACTTAATCAACAACTCATGTACGATTTTAACACTCATACATGAAACAAAGACTCAATAAATCAAAGTAACAAAGACACTCCTTTTGCGTTGAAGCTTTCTTCTATGAACTCATGGAATGCGGTGACCAACTTTCTCAAGAATACAAACAAGTCTCCAAGATGCAAAAACTCACTCTGCCGACTTTGTCATAACTCGATATATATTGAGAGGTCTTGGTCGAAATCTTCCTAAAAATTCTATAAGTATCTCAATCAAGATCACATTAGGATAAACTAAAATAGGAAGTGTTTATAGTTAAGCGCCTAAAGTAATTGGAACACATTAAATATCCTCCTATTTTGATTAGGATACAAGAAATATTATCCTGATCTATAGAGGTATTTATTATGAATCAAATACTTTATATAATAATTATCTAGAAACAGTAAAATAGGAATCAAAATACTTTTCTTATTTTTATCACAAGTTAACCAAAAACTTAACATGTGCATGGCACATATAAGAATTACGTTAACACCAACAAAAATAACTTAAAATAATAATATTTAATAAATTTTGATTTATAATTTATCAACTAAATAATTAATTAAATAATTCTAAATATTTAAGGTTTTTTATTTATATTATTTTTTAGGGAGAATGTTAATATTTTGATCTATCAAAAAAATTAGATTTTCAAAAGCTACCCCTACTTGCTTTTGAAATCTAATGCATAAATAAATTCTTGGAGCACTACTTTTCCAAGAATTAGTTTTAAAAATGTTTACCAAACACCTAATTAATTGTAGCTTCTTGAAGAATAAACTTTTAACTATACAAAAGTCGTGCCAAATGCACTCTTAATTAATTGGATTTATTAGGATTTAAAACTTTTTAGCATTTGATTTGCATCAGTTAATAACATGTTTATTTTTAATTTTTAAATAAGTGTTAGGTGGAAAAGTTAACTTTAATGTGGCATGTTTTCCCTTGTTATAAAAATAAAATATATTAATATTTAATATGGCATACATCTTAGAAATTAAAACTTAAAAAATAAAATCAAGATATCAATAAATTGAACATTAAAGTGTCATCTAGATGGTATTGATAATGACTTGTAACCTGTTTCAAATTTTCATAATGTACAAATAAATAAATAAAATAAATTTCTATATGCATTATCTTGATTTAGTAATTTTTTTTGATAGAGAGGGTATTTGTGAAAGAAAAATTTTTAATTGCATTCAGACATTTTAATTCATATATAAGTGAAAAAATTATGCTTTTTGAAAAAGTCATGTATCACTGAAAGTAGGTGCTTAATTTGAAAAGAGTGGTGTTACTCTTACAAACTTTCTTTACAAACTCACCCATACGAACCTTTGTGGTATTATTGAATGATTAACACATCATTCTCATTAATTAATATAATTAAAAATTAAAATTCACTAATCCAATCAAAGCATGACATATCAGTTTATAGGAGCAAGCTTGTATGGATAGTTTGTAGGAATTATACTACTCATTTGAAAATAAACAAAATTTAAACTCTTAAATCTTAAGAGTTTTAATTGTTATATGAAAAGTGAGGGGAAAAAAATATGTGAATAGATTTATTTGATTTATGGTCTAAAACATAGCTATTAACATGAATTATTGTTAAGACAATGTCATGTGGTCTGCCACGTTTCAATCTATGTGGCATTGGCATTACTTTGTTGGCATTTTGGAGAAAACAAATATCTTGATATTTTATTAATTATATCTTGTTTTTAACTGAGCTAGTTAGGAAAGTCTTAACTACAGAATATTTCCAAGATACAATTTTAGTTTGGAAAGTATTTTATTTTTACTAGTATTAGAAAAGGTTATGATATATCATTGATTATCCTAGTGTGGTTTAACTTTCCTAAACTTTAAGATGCATAGATTTTGTGCATGATATCATATAGCTCTTAAAGAATCCTTACGCAATGAGGATTGATTGCTGGCTGGACAAGTTTTAATATGAGAAGACTTTTATTTTATGTCCAGATATATGCAAGCTGTATTAGAACACTTCTCCTAGTTAGCTTGCGATTTTATTTACGTTTATCACTTATCATATGTGTGATAATCAATAGGGATTGGTTATGTTATTGGGATACTGTATAACAATTTGAGTTCCCCTCAAATTATTAGATGTGAAGTGCAACAAGGATTTAGGAAGCTAGTTTACTATGGTTGGAGTTCTTAGAGAGAGCATAGTTTATATAGGACAAGTATGTGCGAGAGAAGGGTGCATTCCTTAATTGTGAAGCCCTAAGCCTTGTAAACTTGAACAACATAGTGAATTGCAGCTTGGCTGCCATTGATGTAGACTTGTTTAAGCTGAACGACGTCAAAATTCCTTTGTGCAATTTTTATTTATGTATGTTATATTTGTTATAACTGCTTTGGTTATGTTGCACGTAACTAAGTTCACACTTCAGAATTTACAATTGGTATCAGAGCCGAACACTTACATAGTAGTGTAGATCCTGTTTAGTCTTGAAGCTATGGACTTTCACAAGCACGGAGGTTCAATTTCACATCTACCACTTCTTGAGGAAGGCAATTACGGTTACTGGAAGGCCAAGATGATGTATTTCTTGAAGACACTTGATAAAAGAGTCTGGAAAATAGTTCTCTAAGGATGGAGACCACCAACTTATGTTAATCAAGATGGAGAATGTGTTGAGAAAGAAGAATCTAAATGGAATTAGCAAGACTATGATGAAGGTCAATGGAATTCCAAAGTTATGCATGCTCTTTTCAATGTAGTCAATCCAAATGCATTCAGTCTTATTTCTTCAAAAAGCAACCAAAGATGGTAGAGAAAGACTTGAAAATAAATACGAAGGTACATTTTCTACCAAATGTACTAAAATCTTGATGCTTGCTTCTCAATTTCAAAAGATTAAAATGTAAGAAGATGAGACAATGTCTGAATTTTATTCAAGATCGTGTGAGATTTCTAGTGCTATAGCCCTGCTTGGAAAGAATTATAGTGATGATAAAGTTACAGCTAAGATACGTAGATCATTGTGTAAAAAATTTCAATCCAAGGCAACAATCATCACAGATATATAGAATCTAGATACACTGCGAATTGATGAGTTGCTAGGTTTGTTGCAAACTTTTGGAATGACTTTTATGCCAACTAAGAAGAACAAATCTATTGCTTTAGTAGCTTCATCATCCTGAAGAAGATGATGACATTGCAGAAAGTTAAGATGATTAACAGGTTGCTTTCATGGTGAGAAACTTCAAAAAGTTCCTCAAGAAGAATCCAAAAAAGAAGAATTAGTTCAAGGGACAGAAAGTTGAGAAAAATGCAGCTGGTTTTAAAAGGTTTAACAAGGAACCAGTCAAGAAAACTCAAGTCTAATGCTTTGAATGTTCTAGATTCAGATATATCAAGTCTGAATGTGCAAATTTGAAGATGAAAAGCAAAATGTTCAGTGCTACCTAGAGTGATAGAAATTCTAACAGTAGTTCAGATGAACAAGAATAGCAATATGGAATTCATTGCTTTTGTTACATTAACATCAAACAAAGGAAAGAGAGTTATGACTGATGTAAATAAAACAATCAAGACAACAGAGACTAAAGATGTAGATACAGAATCTATTCTTGATCTTAACTATTATGAAGCATTGTAAGATGCTTACAATGATCTTTACCATGCTTGGGAAAATGAAGTTAAAATGAATAAAAATCATGAGGAGAGAGTTCAGGAGCTTATGCAAGAAGTTGGGATAGTCACTTGTGAAAGAGTGTTCTTGGAAGATAAAGTTTCTAACCTTGATGAAACTATTGAAAAATTGAAACTGGAACTGATAGAGAAAATAGATTTCATAAAGGAGCAAGAAGCTACCATTTAGTTTTTGTCAAAAGGGACCGAGAAGCTTGATGAAATTCTAGTCCAAGGGAGAATTAGCACCAACAAGCGTGGATTGGGATTTGAAGCTCATACTAGCCATCCACTTCAAAAACAACCTTTGTGAAAGCTT
This sequence comes from Boswellia sacra, assembly GCA_013180625.2. Classification (NCBI taxonomy): domain Eukaryota; kingdom Viridiplantae; phylum Streptophyta; class Magnoliopsida; order Sapindales; family Burseraceae; genus Boswellia; species Boswellia sacra. The sequence goes on from SNVD02009822.1 coordinate 199,672, forward strand.
CTGGATCATATTCTTCACCAAAGTTAAACACTTCACAAAAGTCAAGTAAAGAATCACCAAATTCAAGTGAGACTGTTTCCTTTCAAAGCTTTAAAATTTCATATCATGGTGCTTCATCACAATCTGCAAAATCTAATGTGATTGAGGTAAAGAAATTCATTCCAATTTGTTACTTTTGTGTTGTTAAAAGACATATTAGGCCTGAATGTTATAAATTAAATAACTTGTTGTATCAAAATGAACAACAGTAAGAGTAGTCAGTTAACACATAGTACAAGGAGTCACATAATTCACAATAGAGATGGGTAAAAAAGAGTCCAGTTAGATGTAATGTGGCTTTAACCGTTCTTAATGCTTCAACTAATGATTCTTGATATTTTGATAGTGGTTGTTCAAGACATATGACATGTAACAAGGATCTGTTGAAGAATTTCAGAACAAATAGCCAAGGTTCCATTACTTTTGGAGATGAAGCAAAGAGTAAAATAATGAGTAAGGGAACTTTATATGTGAATGGTTTACCTGAGTTTGATGATGTTCTTTTTGTTGGTGGTTTAAGGCTAATTTCTGTCGTATTAGTCAAATTTGTGACGATCAATATACTATTAAGTTCACAAAGAATAAATGCATGGTTCTTGATTCCAATAAGAATTGCATTCTTGAACGCAATAGATCAAATGGTAACTATTATTTATTGACTAAACTAAGTGTATTGTATGCTAAGACATCTGAGATTTAATTATGGTATAAAAAAAATAGACACATTAACTATAAGGACTTAGTTAAATTAACTAAGACTGGTGCAATTCAAAGTGTACCTAAGTTTGAGCACAAACTTAATATTGTGTGTGGTCTATGTCAAAAAGGTAAGCAAATTAAGAGTTCACATGGTTCTAACACATTTCCTGGTACTTAAAAGATTCTTAAATTTTTACATATGGATGTCATAGGTCCAATGCAAGTTTAGAGTATTGCTGGAAAAAGGTATATGTTTGTATATGTTGGTGACTATTCGAGGTTTATGTGGGTAGGTTTTGTTAAAGAAAAATATGATACTTTTGCAGTGTTTAGAAATTCGTGTGTCAGGTTAGAAACTAAACAAATTAAATTGCAATATTAGAAGAATAGTTAGAATTCGAAGTGACTATAGGAAGGAGTTTGAGAATGAGAGTTATGAAAGCTTTTACAAACTCTATGGCATTTCACATGAGTTTTTTGCACCAAAAACTCCATAGCAAAATGGAGTAGTGGAGAGGAACAATAAAGCATTGTAAGAGATTACTTAAGTAATGTTGAATAGCATGAAACTTATAAAGAGGCTATGGGCTGAGGCAATAAATACAGCGTGTTACATCATCAATATAGTTTTCTTAAGGCCCGACACATGTCAAACACCTTATGAGCTACTGAAATGGAGAAAACCTAACCTTAAATACTTTCATGTATTTGGATGTAGGTGTCTTATACTTAATGACAAAGAATAACTTGGCAAATTTGATGCCAAAAGTGATGATGGGGTGTTTATTGGTAATTCTTCGAATAGTAAAGCCCATGGAGTCTATTATTTGAGAATTGATACAATCATCGAATCTGTTAATATTATCTTTGATGATTATGTAGATTTTTTACAAGAAGAGATTATAGCAAGCTTCTTAGAATCTGTTGATAAAATCGAACCAAAACTAGGAGAAAAACCAAAACCAATGTCACTAGATGAAATTACAAAAGTTAAGACAAACAAGACTTATATCTTTGACAATGTTGATTTAATCAGAGAAGAAATCAGAGATGAATTTAATAACAAAGATCCCCCTAACTAGATTCAAAAAGTATATCCCACCTCTTCTTTCATTGGAAATCTTGAAGGGGGAATAAAAGCCAGAAGTAAGGTAAGGAACCAAGTGAGTTTTTCATGTTATGTTTCACTTGTTGAGCCTAAAACTGTAAGTGATGCACTTAAAAAAGATGTTTGATTCAAGCAATGCAGGATGAGCTTAACTAATTTGAAAGAAACAATGTTTGGATCTTAGTTCCCAGACCTTATAATACTAATCTCATTGGGACTAAATAGATTTTCAAGAACAAAAGTGATGAAAATGGGCAAGTGATTAGGAACAAGGCTAGATTATAGTTGCACCAAGGTATCAGATTGAGGGAATTGACTTTAATGAAACTTTTATACCTGTAGGTAGAATAGAATCTATTAGGTTGTTGCTTACTATTGCTTGTTTGCTCAATTTTAAGCTTTTTCAAATAGATGTTAAAACAGCTTTTTTAAATGGTATTTTAAATGAAGAAGCTTTTGTTGAACAACCAGAGGACTTTATAGATCTAAGCATCCCACCTATGTGTACTAATTGAAAAGGGCTTTGTATGGTCTAAAAAAAACTCCAAGAGCTTGGTATGAAAAACTTACAACCTTTCTTTTTGGGAAAGGATACACTAGGGGTAACAATGATAAAATTTTGTTTATAAAGCATGCTTCTAGATATATCATTGTAGCTCAAATTTATGTCGATAATATTATGTTTGGTTTTACACTTAAGGATAGAACTAATGAATTTGTTGAGCTTATGCAGAGAGAATTTTAGATGAGTATGGTAGGTGTACTAACATTTTTCCTTGGCCTTTAAGTAAAACAGCTTGATAAAGGCATATTCATTTCTCAAACTAAGTATGCAACGAACTTATTAAATAAATTTGAAATGGACAAGAGCAAGTCATCAAGGACACCTATTACCACTAATCTTAAATTGTCAAGAGATAATACAGGAGAAAATTTTGATCAAAGTCTATATAGAAGCATGATAGGAAGCCTTTTATAACTTACTGTTAGTAGACATGACATTAGCTTTAGTGTTGGTTTATGTGCATTATTCCAGTCATGTCCAAAAGAACAACACTCACAGTTGTCAAGAAAATAATTAGGTATGTTTGTGCGACTACAGAGTTTGAAATTTGGTTTTCTAACGACACAAATTCATGCCTTGCAGGTTACGATGATACTAATTGGGCTAATAATGTAGACGATAGAAAGAGTACAATAAGAGGGTGTTTCTATCTTGGGAACAACTTGGTGGCTTAGTACAACAAAAAGCAAAAGTCAATTTCTCTATCAACTGCTAAGGTTGAGTACATAGCTATTGGTAGCAGCTTTACTCAATTGTTGTGGATGAAACAGAGTTGGAAGACTATGGTATTTCTAAAAAATCCATGATAATTTTATGTGATAACACAAGTGCCATTAACATATCTAAAAACCCTGTCCAGCAGTCAAGAACTAAGCACATGGACATCAGGTATCAGTTTATTGGAGAGTTTGTTTAATATAAAATAATTCACATTGAATATGTTTCAACTAAAAACCAACTGGCTGATCTGTTTACTGAGGCATTAGACTCAACAAGATTTAAAAAGCTAAGAAAGGCAATTGGTATTTGTTAATTGCATGAATGAACACTTCTGTAGTAATGTATTAGGTATCTAAAACATCATAAGGCATATTTTAACTTAGATTTTTGTGAGCTGTTTTGTTTATTTCATTGCAATATAATGCTGTTTTAATTGATGAACCTTAGTTGTCAATACAGAAAGGGCTACTTGTATGTGTTGAGTGAAAGCCATCAGTTGAAAGCAATTTATTTATATCTAGGAAATATATCTAGATTGCTCATTTAACATGAAAAAAGCTACCACCATACAGGTGTGGAGCTGCTATATTTTGTTTAATATTCAATTAAGATTAATTTCTATGTATTATGGAGATATGCTGAGATGACCACTTAATTGAATTATGATTTGTAAAGAATCACAACATTCAAAGGTAATTAATCCTGATTTGTTCAACTCTATTTATGCCTTGTTAAAATAAGTCATATAATGTTAGGATCCTCAGTCAAAACTATGTTAATTTTTGTATTTTTGTTATTTGTAATTGTGTGTGCATTAAAAATTTTCTCTAACTCAGCTATGCATTTTCTTGTTGGTTCGTGTGTATGAGGAAGACATATCAGCAAGAATGTTTTAAATTGAAATTTTGTTTTAGTGGCGGAAGTCAATAGAATTTAATCTTGCATTAATTTCATTCAAGCCTAAATCTTCATGATTTATTTTCTTGAGATTTTTTTAAAAAATTAAAAATCATATTTTGAAGGGACTTTGAAATTATGTAATTATCCTAATTTAGTTAGGATTTTATTTTAAATGTCATTATCTTTTATTTCCTCATTATCTCGTTTTGACCAAAACTGGAAATAGAATTCAAAATCCTCTGCTAAATTTTATATTTTGCAACTTCAATACCCAATCATGGCATCCAAGTTATGATCTTAGTCAAAAACCATGGAGCCAGCATTGTATGACTCACTACCGCAGGATCATCAGCATAGGAGTCACATTTGTCCCAACCAGAGACGTATGCTAATGCTAGTGACTCTCAAGGACCTAAGCAATCTATTCAGCAAAAATAAGAAGCATTAGAGCTCAAGGGCAAGAAGATTCATGGTCATTTGATCCTAAAGATCTAGCAAGAAGCGAAGATTACAACATGCAGGTTAATGAGTTTGATGCTCATGAAGCATTCAACCCCCTAAACAATCATTTTGCTTTAACTGAAACCAAGCACAAATATGATGTTCACATATCAGAAAGAGCTCTGTGGAAGAGAGGTTTGTGAGAGTAGAGACCTTTGCTACTCATCAACTTGAAGAGATTCTCCAAGAAATATACTGGTCAAAATCGATAACTCAGTTTCAATTACCTACTACATCATTAATTAAAGAACTTTATGCAAACATAGATAACGATATGTAGATTATGCTTCTAAGGTCAGATATCACATTGTTTATTATAAGGGTCAGGATATTCACTTTTCACCTAATGTGATTAAGGACTTTTTAAAGATTCCTTAGGGTAGTGAGCATGAAATTCACTCTTTGAATGTGTCTAAGAACTTAATTTGGAAAGTGCTTGTTGGCCATTCTGTTCAAAGTAAGGATCAAATTGCCCAAATGAAATTAACTCATAAATATAGAGTTTTGGATAAAGTTGCTAGATATGATTAGACACCATCTTCTCACCAAACTGTTGTTAGTTTATATAGTGGCAAATTTCTCTATTGCCTAGGAAAAGGAAAGAGCATTAGTCTAGGCATATAGATTTTTGATGTTATTGTTTAAGCTGCTAAGAATCATTCCTTGAGGTTGCCCTTTCCATGCCTTATTATGGGCATTTTAATAAAAAATAGGATTAAGCTTGAAAATACAGATATTTTTTAGCCTTTGGTGTCTCCCATTACTAGTGGTTTCATGAAGTGAGTGACAAATCAGCAAACAGATGCTGAGACGAGGAAGATGAGGAAGAAGAATAAGAAGGAGAGGAAGTTGAAGTTCTTGGTAAAAGGCAAAAGTGTCCAACAAGCCAACACTGAAATTTGTGCAGGACACTTTACAAAAGTGATCTAACAATTTGGCTCTGTCTTGCAGCAACAACAATAAACCTGAGCAAACTAGTAAGTCCTGATGGAGCAACAAAAAGAAAATGAGGCTAAAATTCAAGCTCACCATGATTTTCTTCCTAAACATTTTGCAGGTTTTTCTATTGCACAAGTTTATCACCACTAGACCTGCACCAACTCAATTAGGTCCTTTTATTCCCACTGCTGATGCTCACACTAGCCATTTCCTTGCTACACCCTTTTAGCAATACACTCTTGAAATTCCTGTTTCGACAGCTAATATTTAAATACTTGCTAATTATATTCTAATTTTCACCACTATAATTGTTATTACCACAATTCCTAGTCTAGCCACCATATCAGATACAACTCTAGTCACTATCACTACTGCATTTGACACCATTTCCATTCCAGTTCCAATAATAGAACCTATTGTTGCTGAGTTTGGAAAGTATTTTATTTTTACTAGCATTAGGAAATATTCTGCAACAAACCTCTCCAGCTGCAGTAGTTGTATCACTATTAGAGATGGCAATAACCCCTAAAAACATTGCTACACAAAGAGCTAGGGAGATCTAGAAAACACTTGTGGCTGTTACTACAACTTCGTCTGAGCAATCAGTTCAGATTCCTTCCTCTACTGCTCCACTTGTTAGAACAAGATCAAGGACAAGAGGTGGTATAATCAAACGTGGCTTTTTGACCAGAAGGTCCATCAGACATCAGAAATAGTGCCTTTTGGCACTTTGTGTAGAAAAAAGGGGGAAGAAGAATGTTATGTGCTGCTAGCTAGTTTGTTTTACTTCAAAACTTTGTGTTTTTGTGTTCTATGTTGCGAACTTCTTTTTGTGTGTTGTCTTTAATGGGAGTGAAGAAACTAAGGGAGAGTAAACTGCGTTGATATTGTTTGATGTTTGTGTTTTTGGTGTGTGCTTCGTTTGTTTTGGCTTGGTCTGTATTATCTTTGAATTAAAAGCTGACCAAGTTGCATTGTAGGATATATTTGATAACTATTTTTATGCAATTACGTTTGATTCATGTTGATTTAGTCATGTCTTATTTAATTGTGTTTGTGCAAAATTATTTTTGCTATATAGTTTTCTCACAAAATGCTAAAGGGGTAGATTGTTAGGACAATGCCATATGGTTTGCCACATGTCAATCTATGTGGCTCGCCATGTGTCAATCTATGTGGCTTGGCATTGCTTTTGTTGGCATTTTGGAGAAACAAAAGATCTTGATATTTTATTAATTATGTCCTATTTTTAACTCAACCAGTTAGGAGAGTCTTAACTGCAAAATATTTTCAGGATACAGTTTAGTTTGGAAAGTATTTTATTTTTACTAGCATTAGGAAAGCTTATGATATATCATATATTGATTATCCTAATGTGGTTTAACTTTAGTAGACTTCAAGATACGTAGCTTTTGTGCATGATATCATATAAATCTTGAGGCATCCTTATGCAATAAGGATTGATTCCTGGCTGGATGAGTTCTAATATAATAAGACTTTTATTTTATGACCAGATATATGCAAGCTATATTAGAACACTTCTCTTACTTAGCTTGCAATTTTGTTTAGGTTTATCAGTTATCATGTGTGTGATAACCAACAGGGATTGCTTAGCTTATTGGAATATTGTATAATAATTTAAGGGGGACTCAAATTGTTGGGTGTGAAATGCAGCAAGGATTTAAGAAGCTGATTTACTATGGTTAGAGCTCTTTGAGAGAGAGCACGGTTTATATAGGATAGGTAAGGAAGAGTGAAATGTGCATTCCTCAACTGTAAAGTCCTAAGTCTTATAAACTTGAACAAACATAGTGAATTGCAGCTTGGCTGCCGTGGATGTAGGCCTGTTTAAACTGAATCACGTAAAAATTTATTTGGGCAATTTTATTTACGTATATTCTATTTGTTATAACTGCTTTAGTTGTGTTGCATGTGACTAAGTTCACAGCTTCGGAATTTACAATTGTTATCATTATTAATTTTTAAAACCCCTATTTTGTCTTTTGGTTATTTTTCTCTAAACTTGACATTTGTTTAAAGGAAATAATTAAAGTGAATAAAATGAGAACTTTACTTGTTATATAGTTAGAATAAAATTTCCTATATAAAAAATATACAACTACATCTTGTATATCTTTTGTTTTAAAATTTTCACATTATTCGTAATACAAATTAACTAAAAAAAAATTAAATTTTGTTATTATAATAACTTCACTATAATAATTTGATCTTACTTATGTCTAATTGATTATATGTAAATGTTGATATAATAAAATTTTGATAGCCCGATTGGGAGTCTATTAAGCATAAAATTAACTTATCTAGATGAAAGAAATTCATAAATTCAACAAGCCCGATTGAGAATAAAAACCACAGCAGCCTAAATCGCAGGAAAGGTAATTCATACAATTGGGTAATCTATCTCGAGATCCCGTATGGCCTCATCCTATTGGGAGATTTAATGTTAGATGCTTATTGGATAATAAAAAAATCATGTAGGTGTAAAATATTTTGTTAAATGATAAGAAGTGAAATGAAACTTGAACAAATGAATCCAAGTCCTCGTAATATGAGTCAGTAACGTTACTAATTAAATATCTCTCTTTAACTATTTTTTTTCAACTTAAAAAGTCTAACTAAATCATTAAAAAAATATTGAATTTTTTTATAAATTACTTTTTTTAATTGTACAAATTTAAAATAAAAAATAATAAAATATTTTCTTTATTATAATGGATTTATTTATATGATAAACAAATTTAAATATTTAATTATTATAATAAATTTATGAAATAATTTCAATAAGTACTGTTGAGTTTTGATTTAATTTTATTTAGAGAACGACTCTACCGTTTTCATCCGTTACACTCTTCAAGTCATTCATTTTTTTTTCAATTATAATTGTTGATGCACGGTTTCCGGACGGCCGGGAAGCGGGTCGAAGCTCGGGTGGTACGTCGGGTCCAATCCTGCGAGCACAAAAAAAATAGTCAGGGGTGCCGGCGGTGGTGCCGGTGAGAACCCTCCGACGCTCAAGTCAGTTTTCGGCACTCCGAAATTTTCTGAGAGAATTTTCTAGAGAGAGAAGCTCTCAAAAGCAAAGGAAATCTAGAGAGAGAATAAGTTCAGAAAGTGTGTATACCTTGAGCAATAATCCGGAGGGTTTATATAGGAGTCAGGATGGGCCATTGTGGGACCCAGATAATAGGCCCAGATAATGGGCTTCAGTAATGGACTTACTGTATTTACAAATAACTAGGCCCAGATAATGGGCTTCAGTAATGGGCTTACTGAATTAGAAATAATTGAGGCCCAATATTATTATGGCCATAACAGTAGTCCCCCCAGGCCCAAGTTGACCAATGGGTCGGCGTAGGGACTATTTAGTTGTTCTGGGCTATAAATTAAATGTGTTGAGGGGGCCAGCCCAAAGATGTGATTCATTAAACCCTAAATTGGTGCTCTATATAAGACACAAGTGTTGGGGAGTAGGGTTTACTCAAAAATAGGAGAGAGCACCCGGGAGGCAAGCAGTGCAAGTGATCCCAGCAAACAGGACTCTTCAATCTGAGCCAGAATTTTTCGACCGTCACAAGTAAGTACTTTTTTTTTTCTTTTATATACTTCGGAATGCATGGATTATGTTTAGTTTTTCGATGCAAAAATTCTTGTACGGATTATGCCCTACGTGTGTGTATGCGATTGTGTGTGAAAATATCAAAACGTTTCCATGTGTTTCCCCCCTCGGGTTTGTGTGTGAGAGAAGAAGAAACTTGATTGTGTATTCGGGCATGAGGGGAGAAAAATGAGAGTGCATGAGGGAGAGGAGGTATTCGGGAATGGGTGTAGAAGTGTTAGCTCACACAGGTGAGCAACATGCACTGCGGGCTCGTGAGCTAAGCACACAGGGGCGAGCTGCGCCATGGGGAGGACGCTGGGCGCCCAAGCATTCTATTTCTTCCAAGGAAAGGCGACCGGTGGAGTAGGCCACCACGAGGTGTCATTGGTTTAAGCCTAGAGCTATTAAGAGCTGGTCTCCGAGTGCCTTTTGATAACTATGTTCGTCGTATGCTTGATGCCATGGGCATTGCCCCTACCCAACTGTCGGCCAATGGGTGGAGGCTTCTGATAGCTTTCCAAAGTTTATTCAGAAGCGCAGGCCTTGGTGACCCTACCACCAACCATGTTAAGCACATTTTTGCCATTCACCCACCGAATAGAGAGAAAACGGGTTACTACTATATATCCCAGCGAGGGAAGACGGATGACCCCAATCGCCTTTTTGGCATTCCCTCCCATGTGAAAGAATGGAAGTATAAGCAATTCTGGTGTGGTGGCGGTTGGAAGTATCAAGAAGGTGCTCGTCCAAAGGGGGAGAAGTTGAGGATCAGGAGGCGTTTTGGTTTTTGTGGTACCATATTATAATGACTCCCTATCTGACTTTGTTATGACAACTCTTGATCAACTGACATTCTTTTCTGTTTTTATTGCAGTTCCTTGGACCAAACGTCCGCTGTTATCTCAGAAAGAGAGAGACGACTTGCAAGTGGTACTCAAGCTACCCGTGGACTCAAAGAACGTGCATAGCCTCACTGATCGGGAGCAGTTGGTCCGTCTTGGCTTATCACCTCCCATTCCTCCGGAAGGTAAGCCTGATCATTACTTTCCGATCTTACTTCATCAAACATGTGCTTGTTGTCTTACCAGTTTTATCTTCGCACAGGACTATTTCCTTTACATCCTACCAAGAAGCAGTTCGCTCAACTTGTAGCCAAGATGCCGCTTAAGCCCTTCACCCATGACAGACCTAGTTCTTCCAAGAAGAAACGGAGCGGAAGTCCCCCAACTATTGGACCTTCGAAGACGAAAGCCAATGGTCACAAGGAGACTCCTGTACGGAAGCCGGTTTCTGATAGGTCAACCTCCGTTCAGCCTGCGGGTGAAGTGGCAGCCTCTCAGCCTACTGGGAGCAGGTTACCCTCAGCCTCTCAGCTACCCAAGCGTTTTACCTTTGACAGTACGGGCTTTCAGAGTGGCTCAACATGTGGAGACTACCTTTGGGAATTGTCTCAAAATGCTGCACGCCTCATGCCTACCAATGTCTTTCCAGAAAGTGTAAAACTCACATACTTTGACGCGATCGCCGTCGGGATGGGCATCATCCTTCAGGTTAGGCTTCACTGAGACCCTTTCTTCCTTTCCTCTTTATACTTTGAAAGTCATGCCTTAACTCCTTCCCTCTCTTTGCCTTTCTCTCCGTAGGCGACAGGACCCTTAGCTCAAGGAGATTCTACCAACACCAACCTCCTCAAGGAGGTTAACCATCTCACTTCTGAGGTTGACGACTGGAAGGCGAAGCATCTAGTCTGCCTCGACAACTTAACCGAAACAAAAAGAAAAATGGCAGAGATGAAGGAACATATGGGCAGAATGAAGGCAGACTTGTCCGAAGCCAAGAAGGAGACAGCTATCCAACATAAGAGGGCCAATGATTTTGGCCGAGAGCTTCGAGAGAGAGCTGCTACTGAGCAAAGTAGGATTGACAAAGCAGTCGCTCGCTTCCGTAGGGGTCGTGTCTACCAGCAAGCTATGGAACGCTCCTATATTGAGGGAGTCAATGGGGTGCGTAGATGGTTCCATGACCACCACCTAGAGATTGATCAGTCGCCCATAGCCGAGGAGTTAAACTTGATGGAAGAGTCTATCCCTACAGCGGACTCCGATCCCGAGCAATTCCGCCGCCTCATCCTTAAAGATGAGGATTATGAGTCGACATTAGACACAGTAGCTTGGGAGGCCAAGCAAGGCGACTCTACCTCATCGTCTTCAGACGAAGAAAGGGATGATGAGGCTACTTCTTAGAGTTAATTGGAATTCTTCCAACTAGGTAGATGCTCATTCATAGGGAATAATTATATCAAGGCTGCTCTCCAGGCCTTGACTTTACCTTTTACTGTCTTTGCTTTCAGTTCAATGTACTAGGTGAGGATGTGTGGCATCCCTCAACCAATTTTGAAATAATAAGAACACTAAGAAATTTTTTTCTTTCTGGTGTTGTATTCTTTTACTCTTTTCATCTTATTGCAATTTGATCATACATGTGCTTTAAGGATGTATAATCACAAAAATTCTGAATAAACTGAACACTTTATTAATAATCTCTTTATTGGTCTCCCTATGGGAGTTGTTACACATGCATAAGCTCCTGGGTGGAGTTACTGCACATATAGAGAGATTACGGGTAGTACCTCTTCAAGTGCTCAATATTCCATAAATGGCAGAGCGACCTCCCATCCATAGTGACCAGTCTGTAGGTGTTTAGTCGGATGACTGCTTTGACTTGGTATGGACCTTCCCAGTTGGGCCCCAATGCTCCATCGGTGGGATCTCGGGTACTTCGTAGTACTTGCCCACTTAGCTTATGCCCACGGAAGGTTTTCCTTGAATTATCATCAGCTTATGTGCCTTCTCTTTCAAGGCCATGTTGTAGCACTCTCGAGAAGTTCGTTGTTCACCTCTAACTTCCCCTATCCCGGCGGGTGTTGGAAATTTCAGGACATGATGATAGACACTCATAACGGCCTTAAAGTCATAAAGTGACGGCCGTCCAAGAATGGCGTTATAAACACCCGGGTGATCAACTACGAGAAAGTTCACCATCTTGGTTGTCTGTAGGGAATCCTCTCCCAAGGTCACTGGTAACGAAATTACTCCTTCGGGAATAACTTTTCCTCCAGCGAAACCTATCAGGGAAGTTTGGATGCCTCTCATATCTTTTCGGTTAAGACCCAATCGGTCAAATGCATCCAATGACATAATGTCAGCTGAGCTCCCGTTGTCAATCAAGACTCTCCGTAGCCTTTTATTGGCCACTATTACCGTGAGGACCAAGGCATCACAATGAGGATGATGGATACCTTGCGCATCTTGAGGTGAAAAAGAGATAACACCGTGATTCCCAACATTAGTGGAGGAGGCTGTCAAGTTGACTTCGTAGCGAGGGAGGTCATATCTCGCTTGCCTGGCTAGGTGCCTCCGGGCTTGGGAACTTGAACCAGCCACCACTCCCCCAAAAATTGTGGCTACTCCTTCTAATGGTTCCTTCCCTTTGTCATTCTTGTTGGATGGTTCAGGGGGCTGATAAATATATTCTTGTAGTTGACCATCCTTGATGAGACCCTCAATTTGTCTCCTCAATTCAAAGCAATCTGCAGCGTTATGACCATGAGCCCGGTGAAAATGGCAAAACTTTCTATTGTCTCTTGTTTTTGGATTCGACCGTAAGGGGGCAGGTTCTTTCAGTAGTCCCTTATCTTTGATTTCTTTCAAGATATCATGCTGTGGCATGTTAAGTAAGGTGAAAGTACGGTGCTCCTCTTGGGGTCGATCATTAGGCTCCTGGCGGGGTTGGACGGATGACCCTTGCAATAAGAGATGATCATTTCTAAATGTATCTCGCATGGAGCGTCGGTCCGAGGTTGATCTCTGATTTCTATCATGATGCTCTCTCCTATGATTGCCATACGATCGTCCATCTGTACGTGAGGAGTTAGGCGTCACTGGAGTTTGCCCAGGGTAATTTGCTTGAAAAATCTCCTCTGCATCGGCATGGCTAGAGATCCTTGCCAATGCTTCTTGGTACGTAAGTGAGAGGTTAACAGAGAATTCCCATGCTAGAGGGAGCTCCCCTCTGATTCCCTGAACCAAGCCTTGTATAGCGTAACCATCATGGAATAGATCTACTCGGGCAACCTCCCGCTGATATCTGTCTAAAAATGTACGGAGGGATTCATTACGACCCTACTTGATTGAAAGAAGGCTCTGCGTTGGTCGACTTCTTGTCTTCATATTGCTAAAATGAGTGAGGAAACTACGGGCAAGCTCATCAAAGCTGAAGATGGATGCAGCTGGTAGCCTTCTATACCATTGCTTAGCTGGTCCTCTAAGGGTAAGAGAAAAAGTTCTGCACATGATTCCCCCTGAGACCCCTTGTATCTCCATATGAGAGATAAAAGAGTCTAAATGTTCTCGGGGGTCCGTTGTCCCTTAGTAAAGCTCGAGTTGCGGCATCCGGAACCCGTATGGGTATCTTTCCCTTAGAATATCTTCGGCAAAAGGTGATTCCCATTGTGGACGACCATCGTCTTCTCCTCCCGAACGCTTAATCAACTTCTCCAGCTTATGGATTTTTTCATCCATTTCCCGCTTGAATTCCGCATAATGATTGTCTGATGTCCCCTCCTCCGAGACATGCATTGGGGCAACATCTGGGCGATGATTCTTAACTCTAGGTGGTGATCTGGGACGATTTCTTTTGGACTGATAATTACGCACTGGAGCGTAAGGACCATGATAAGAATAGGCGGGCTGATCGACATTACTTCCCCTTGGTATCTGTTCAACGCTTGTATGGCGCTTCTTGTTCAGAGAGTGTCGAAGGTCTACTGCTGCTAACTGTTGTTCAGATACGATATGCGAGGGAGAGGGAGTCTGTGGGCGACCATCCCCTCCTTGAACAATAGGATGGGGAAGATTCAGTTGAATGACCTGATGGCGAGGCAATCCAGTAGTCTGGGCGACTAAATCAGGACGTCGACTAACATCCGTCTGGACATTTGGTACTACCATGGCACTCATCGGGTTATTCCCAACAGCGTTTGTAGCCGGCTGAACACTTTGTCCGAATGCTTGGTTGAACACAGTCACCATACGATTCATCTGTTCACTGAAATTTCGCATGGTATGTTCCATGGTAGTTAACCGATTCGTCTTGCCCTTTTTCGGTCTTCTAAGTGGAAGCCGGGGTTGCCTAAGGCTAGGCCCCACCCCAGAAGATATAACTAATGCTCTCCCAGTATCAACTACCCTTCGACGTCGGGGAGGTGCTTCAACCTCGATTTCTTCGTCAACCTCTAGGGAGGTTGAGTGTTGGGATTCGTTACTCATGATGTGTTTGAATACATTTGGATGGGAGTAACAACTAAAGAGGCTTGAATTGTCGTCCCCACAGACGGCGCCAACTGTTGATGCACGGTTTCCGGACGGCCGGGAAGCCGGTCGGAGCTCGGGTGGTACGTCGGGTCCAGTCCTGCGAGCACAAAAAAAATAGTCAGGGGTGCCGGCAAGAACCCTCCGACGCTCAAGTCAGTTTCCGGCACTCCGGAATTTTCTGGGAGAATTTCCTAGAGAGAGAAGCTCTCAAAAGCAAAGGAAATCTAGAGAGAGAATAAGTTCAGAAAAGTGTGCATAACTTGAGCAATAATCCGGAGGGTTTATATAGGAGTCAGGATGGGCCATTATGGGACCCAGATAATAGGCCCAGATAATGGGCTTTAGTAATGGACTTACTGTATTTACAAATAACTAGGCCCAGATAATGGGCTTCAGTAATGGACTTACTGAATTAGAAATAATTGAGGCCCAATATTATTATGGCCATAACAATAATCTTGAAAATGACAATTTGAAAGACAAAAATAATTATTTTTATACAAGTTAAACGTATGATTGATAAAAAATTTTATAGTCATTCTCTGATTAAAATTAAGCTAAAATTCGAGGGGTTTTATTAAAATTATCTATAAATTTATAATAAAATACTTTTAAGTTTTTGTTTAAAAATATTTATTGTATTTAAAAATGTAATACTATATTTTTTTTCCTTTAGGATAATAGGTTATGTTAATATGATATTTGACGTAAATCCTTAAATTAAAAATAGTTTATTTTTATTCTTGAAATGGGATATATTGATACTAGCAAGCAATTGAATTCCCAATATGAGACTCTGAAGACTCTCAGGCAAGGAGATCCACAGTGCAACACAGAGCAGAGCAGAGCAGAGCTCAGCTCAGAAAGCCATGCCCACCAGTACAACCAAGTGAAATGTAACTAAAATCTCTTTCTGCATTTTCTCCAATCAATCAAATCAATCAATGGACTTCTCCTATCTCCAATCGAGAGTCGCCACTCCCTACATTCCCCCGCACCGTACCCAGCTACACCCTCGCATGCGCTCCTCCTTCTCTCACCATCCCACCACCAAAATCACCATCACCGCTTTAAAAAACAGGCTCTTCATCCTCCTCGCCTTCCTCTTCACCGTCCCTTCTCTCTACTGCCTCTTCGCCACAGCCCGCAGAGTCCACCAATCCTCCAAATTCACCGAGCCCACCGCCGAATTCTACGGCATTGTCATAGATTCCGGCTTTGCGACCGACCACCGCCTCCACGTCTTCAAGTTCCTCGGTGAGGGACAGATGCCCTACATTGATTTGGTCAGTTGGGGTCGGGATGTGGATTTGGACGTCGCGCTTAAGAGGTTGATTAGGTTTCCCAAACACAGAGTGCCGGAGAAGGAGTGGGCGAGCACTCGGGTGCAGTTGATGGTCAAAGGTGGTGCTGTCAAAGAGAAGGTTTTGGGCAAGTGTAGGCAGTTTTTGAGAGCTTCTGGTTTTGCGTTTAAGGACGAGTGGGCGCGTGTTATTCAAGGTTTGTTTCTTCTTTCTCTTTCTCTTTCTGTTTCAGTAATCTAAATTTGTTTGATTATAAATATAGAGGGCATTTTGAAATGTAAGACTTGTGTATTGAGTGATAACTTTGTTTGTTCTGTTTCAGTATATGAACACTTGTAACATTGAATGATAAGTTTGGAGTTTAAATTGCTTAAACGAGGTTAGTTCTGGGATTTTTCTCTGAATGCTAGACTGCTAGTGCAAGTTTTATGTATTGTAGACACTTTTACGAGGAAGAAAGGATCTTCTTGAAACTTTCAACTAATTGATGCCCAAAGAGAATCCCCAAATACAACTTGTCCCACAAAGTATGAACATCTTCCCCATTGTTATCTTAATGGGGAAATTCTTTTTGTCTCTCCAGCCATAAAGCCCCAAAGAAAAAAACAAAAAAAAGGTGTGACCTGAGACAGAATGAACTCCTTAAGCAACTTGTTTCATAAAAAGCTAGCAGGAATCAATGCAAGAATAATTGGTTAGCACTCTCAAAGCCTTTCGATTGTTACCATAAGTTTATATGATGCTAAGATGGTTTTAAAATTAAAAAAAAAAAATCTTTATATCTTTTGCTTTAGCTCTTACTTGTTCACTAAGTTCTCAATCCTTTTCTGATACCCAGAATTCTTGTTTATTTGAATCCGCATAGTGTTTTTGTCCCCTTCTCTATCACAATACTCAATGATTCACTTACACTGCCCTTTTTCTAAAAGTTTCTCTACCAGTTGGGAGTTGAGTATTTGTCCTTTGAGTGATCATGAACCACCACTGATCTAATGATACACTATTATCATGTTGCAGGCCAAGAGAAAGGAATTTATACTTGGATTGCCACAAACTATGCACTTGGAACCTTGGGTGGTGAACCCAAGGGAACCATTGGGATTATTGAACTTGGGGGCAGTTCGTTGCAGGTTCTTCTCAATCTATAGTTTTCTTGGCTACAATTAATTGATTTATGCCTGCATGGCTGTGATATGCAGTTGCTTCTTTAATGTTGCGTACCTTTTCATGGAATTATTATCCCATTGTTGGTCTGTTGCAGAAAGAAACCCATTGTTTTGTAAATTGAAAGTGCAGAGAAGTATGTGACTGATTTCTTCTGGTTGAATTTTATCGTTATATTTCTATTTTTTATTGTTTAACTTGTTAGGTTGTTAGCAACTAGAGATTATTTATTAACTATGCACGTTTAATCATATTGTTTATATATGTTTTCTTGTTGGAATCATCATGTTTGAGACCTTATATCTATATGAAATTGTGCTTTGTTCCATGGATCATATCTAACTGTTCATGTCAATGTGTTTGTATGAGTGTGTGTCTTTGTGCCCAGTGAGTTATATTTATGGCTGGAAACCGTTTGTCCACTTCTTTTCTCAAAAGGAGCAAAAATAAATCAGTCGTGTCTCTGTTGATGGCATTAACCGAACCTTATTGTGTTTCTTCAAAAATTAAACCTGGAAAAAGTTAAACCAGCCAAACTTTTAGAAATGGTATCTTCTACATAATTGAGGATTAAATTTTCCTTTCCTTGTAAGGCTCTTTTCTGAAGTTCTTTTAGCTTTTCTCAACTTGTGAAACTTTAATGATGTGTTGTTAAAGATCAACACTTTAATGTGCCATTTGGTGCTACTTTTAATTTTTTTTAATGTTTTTGAAATCAAAGATGGATGACAAAGTGCCTAGTAGTATATTTAAAAAAGGGGATTAGAAAATACAAAATTCATTCTGTAAAAACTAGAGTGTGTTGATCATTGGATATCATTGACAAATGAGGAATCTGTGTTGTCAAAGATATTCCGTGATTATGAAAATCCTTTTACAAGTTTTTTAATAACTGGCAAAGAAACCACATAAATCTTCTCTTTTGTTTCTCCAAAATACTAGTAACTAGGCTTTTTATCAATTCTTCTTATTCTCGCTAAAGTATTTACAACATGCACTTTTATATGCATTCTTGGATTTTGAAAATAGAAATCCAATAATTGTGTCTGTTTTGTAAGTCCATTTTTCAAAAACAACATTACAAGGCAAACAGCATGCAGGCCCTTAAAATTTTGAAGCGTCTTTTGCTATGTATTAGATAAAATTTGATGTTTGGATGTTGTGCAGTTAATCATAAACACATGTTCTAGAGATTGGGTCTTAGTAAAGCAGGAAAGCTTTTGTTTTTGTTTGTTGTTTGGTGGTTGATTGGAGCTTATTTAAAAGATTAGCGTTTCCTATAAGAAATTAGGGCTATGGTTAACTTATAGATTAGTTTTGGGGGTTCAGGGACCAATTAGGTTTTGAATTTGGTTGATTTCAGAAGCTAAAAGATTTCTGGAAAGTAAAGAATTTGTACCTGCAAATCACGACTCTGTTGCTGCGAGATGTAAGCAATCTATGAGTTTTGATTCTGGATGATGTAGGACCAAGAGGGTGGAAAATAAGATATAGAAATCAGGAGAAAGAAAAAAAAATCCTATCAAAAAGTAAAGTAAGAAATAGAAAATTATAAAAGAAGGAAAATTCTGCTTAACTAAATTGCTTACCTAAACTGCAATTCAACCTTAGGAAATACATCAAACTAAAAGAAGTAATGAAACATTTGTGTTCCTAAAACAACTGAACTTCTATATATATATATATATATTATGCACACCAGATGCTTCAGGATGGAAAAATGTGTTGGGAGTTGTGAAAGTAAGTGATGCAGGATAGGCATATATCAAACTAGGATTACTTGGGTTATTTTAATCATTTTGTTTTTTTCGTATTTTAATTGATTTGGGAATTTTTTTTAAGGATTTTGATTTGATTAGGGATTTTGACTTCCTAATCGAGGCAGAATTCCTAATTTAGTATTGCTTTTATTTTCCTATTCAAATTAGGGATTTTGATGATAAAGTAGTGTTGAAATAGAGAAAGAAGAACAGGAAGTATACTACATGCAAGTAAAAAAAGATTAGAAACTGAGAGACCATGAATTAACCAACCATGAATTGATTAGTAACATAACTCAAAATATTCCTTTATTTTTTTGATGATGAGACATGAAAGAAATCCCCTTAAATTGCATTGTAACCAGAGGCCGCAAAGAAGCGATGAGTTTGAATTCTCTTTCCACATGCTCATTCTCAACTTCTTCAAAGATTCTTTTACTTTTAATTTTAATACCCAAGTCATAGCCAGAATCTAACATCTCCACCAGGCAAGAGCTCTCTCAGCTCCTCCAAAGCATAATGTTATTTAGTAAACAGTGAGACGCAAAACCTTCAGATGCAAAAACCTAGTCAACCTCTCTTGAAATCTTAAGCCATTTAGAACAATGAAGAAATAAATGGTTAAAACTTTATGTTTCCTTTTTATACATAAAACACTAGCTTGGAGATAGGAAAACCCTGGGGACTGAGTTTGAATCACATCAACTGAATTGATCTTCCTATGAGCTGCCAACAAGAACATGAACTGAACTTTAGATGGAACTTTTTCCTTGCAACTAAGCTCTTCAGGCAGAAGTTTATCCCAAGAATTATCATCAATTTAGTGTTTAAGAATGATTTGCACAATAAATATTCTGATGATTTTGGCTTCCCTAGATATTAATCAAAATCTAAGGAAAACCTAAGGAAATTGTTAAGAGTATAAAGATATTTATAAATGCTAGGGATATTCTATGTCTTACATACTACAACCCAAATAGGAAACTCCTCAATAATGCTATGAAAAATCAACTAGGCCTTGCAGAACATAAACCAAGACGGTTGGCAATTACTAGAATATTTTAGACAACTCATTGGAACGATTATGTAGTCACCACATATTAACATCATGGGACTGTATTCAATGAAAGAACGTTCTATGTGATTTGCAATAACATATTCGAAAAAAATTCTTTAGGATAAATTGGATCTGGATATTGCTTATCTTATTGGTATTTGGTCAAATGACAAAGTGAATTTTTTGCTAAAATGGCTTGCATTATTTTATCTCAGTGGGACTGTGCATATACTTATTTTAGGATAAGATGCAAGGAACATTTTCAAATTCATATGAACTTCATGCCATAGTGTTGCTGCTATATTTTGGTGTCTTGCCTTACTGTTTTTCACATTATTTTTATTCTTTTTATTTTGTGCTTTGTTTGAGCCATTTTACTAATATATTTGCAGGCTACATTTGCTAGGAAAGAATCAGCACCAAGACAATCATTACAAACTATTAGATTTGCTGGAGTTACTTACGATCTTTACACACAAAGCTTGCCACAATTTGGTCAGGTGTTACCTATATAGATATATTGTTCTTTTAACTTAGTACACTTTCTAACATCAATTCTTTCAATCAGATGGCTTTATAATTGAATCTTGAAATTCTTGCCAGTGTTATGGTGAATTACTTCTTGTACTTCTTTAGGAAGTAAAAGTTAGATTTAAGCTTTTGGAAGAGTATTTGGTTCATTCCAGTTAACAGTTTCTTACTTGAGGATCATAATCTTTAATGCTAACAACATAACCAGGATGGTCCTATGTTCCATTTCTTAGCCCTTGTAACATGTGAACATATTTGGTGTCAAGCCCTATTCTTTCTAATTTGTTCATACATTTTGGTATGTGAGTTATGCATGAGAGATTGAGAGGTGATTTGATTATTATTATTTTTCTAAATGTATTTTTTATATGAGATGTATAAACTTAAAAAGAAAGGGATTACAAATATAAACTAGACCAGTAGTGCTAGACTTACAACCTACATACAAGCCAAACTCTACAATATGATGTGGTAGTCTACATGGCAAAAATTCACTGGAGGAGGAAAAAACAAAAAGGAATAAGGAAAGTGACATCTCCAATAGGATTTTGCCATGTAGACTGCCACATCAGATTGTAGAATTTGAGTTGTATGTAGGTTGTAATTCTAGCATTACTGAAACTAGATCATGTCCTGCAAAAACTATATAAAGGATATGCCCTCTCCTTTAAACGAACCAAAACAAACACAAAGTATACAACTATGCCTCCAAGACCCCCTCCCAGTTTAAGAT
Source organism: Boswellia sacra (assembly GCA_013180625.2). Taxonomy (NCBI): domain Eukaryota; kingdom Viridiplantae; phylum Streptophyta; class Magnoliopsida; order Sapindales; family Burseraceae; genus Boswellia; species Boswellia sacra. The sequence continues at coordinate 220,683 of SNVD02009822.1, forward strand.
GAATAAAGGAAAACAAGAAGTCTCAGAATTCCTTTGAGATCTATGCCCATAGAGAAGCAAAATGATGAATCTTATCCCATAACAATGCATAGTTATCTCCCATATCTTCCTTAAAAATTCTCTTGTTGTTTTCTTGCCATAAAACCCAAAAAAGAGCAGCAATTGTAGAATTCTATAGAGTTTTGCCTTTTTTCTTCTAAAACTAATGAATGAATTCTCCACAAATAAACAATTAGAAGGACATGGTATTCCCCAGGAAAACTTGAGCTTTTTGGTCAGTCTATGCCAAAAGTTTGTAGCAACTTCACACATGGAGAGAAATGTGATTGAGATTTTCATCCTCTTGTCTAGACATCACACTCCATGATAAAGACAAGAAAGGATTTCTCTTTTGAATCCAATATGCTGTACTGAATTTTCCTTGAGCCACCACCCAAAGAAAGACTAGGATTTTGGGAGGGATTTTAGCCTTCCAAATCAAATTGAAAGCCTTGAAATCTGCCAGGGACAGATCATCCATAAGCCATATGGAGAAAAATTTGCAAGTGCAGCACCTGATGGCTCTAACTTCCACAAATTTTGTATCCTCTACCATCTAAATAATAGTTGCCCTCTCAATAACTCCAAAGACTTCCATATTCTTGAATTTTCCTTACTCTCAAATTTTTTATGAAATTGAAGTTCCAACTTCAATTTAAAGAAGGATAAGAACTAATGAAGGAATGAATAGAATCATCTCTAGTAGAGCACAATCTATAAAGATGAGGGAACCTCTCACCCAAACAAAAAAAAAAAAAAAAAAATTCTTTAATCCAGTTATCCTCCCAGATTCTGATATTCTTCCCATTTCCTATAAAAAGTTTGATATTTCTCTCTTCTCTTCTCTTTGGTCTTCATCCATTTTTTATCATACACTTCATTTTTGTTTAAATGCTTTATGTGATTCAATTTTCTTGGGTAGAGGAGAAGAAGAAGATGCACGATTGATATCTGAGCGGCTTTATAAGACCGTAATCAAATTGTCACATTTTATTCAATCACTTCTTGCCCTTTGATTTCTCTGTTGGAGATGCAGGACCAAATTCCCAATTGTAGGGCATGGGCCTTAAGACAACTTTTTGAGTTAGAATTGACTTTGCTCAAACATAATAGCATGTAACTCATTTGGTTATTAGTCTTTGATGATGGGAGCTGCTATTTATCTTCATGATCTTTGACTGTTATACCATTTTTCAATTAAGATTTGGGTTATATAGAATTATGGACTCATTGTTGAAGGCCCCTGACACAGAAATTTAATTCATTGTTTTTGGACAGGATGCAGCTTGGGAGTTGCTGCATGAGCTGCAGAATGCCACAGAGTTGAAAACTTGTAAGTTTTGGATTTACTTTATGTTATGTATTTTAATGGTGAAGATAACCACACACACATAATCCCTTCGATTGGAGATTAATCCAGCACACACAAAGAAAGAAACACAAGAAAATAACACACGAGGTTTAATGTGGTTCAGCTCTATAAAAGCCTATGTCCACAGGAAACTACTTTCAAGGTCTTCGCTCTTGCACTAAATTACAGCCAAGAAATACTCTCTATCGCACACCCAAGTCCCGAGAATCCCTGTGTATATATTTTTCTCCCTTGGATTGTACACACCCAAGTCCTCACCAAAACAGCCCTAGCCGTCACCCTTCAAAACCTGATTTTTGGTCTCTCATGTCTACAATAAACCCTAGGAGAACATGTCACTGTACATATATACAGCTCAAAACAGCCTATATATATTCAATAATATCCGGTTTTATACCTAGTCCATATAACATTAATATAACAGCCCAGTCTAGCCTTATATCACACTAATATAATAGCCCAATCCAGCCCATAAACATGTTATAAACAGCAGCCCACATGTCCTAATTAACAGCTACGTAACAATTCTCCACCTTGGATGTTAATTAAACCTCATCCATAGCACCTCAAGTAGTTTCACCACCCTCCTGGGGCCTAATTGCTCTTGACTTGAATCAAGTTCGAGCAATGCTTGAACTTTGTTGTCGGAGGTGCCTTGTTTAACATGTCTGCTGGATTTTCTTCTGTAGAAATCTTTACTAAATTAACCACTTTCCGAGTGACTATATCTCGAATGAAATGAAGACGACCATCAATATGCTTAGTTCATTCATGATAAACTTGGTTCTTTGACAAGTGGATTGCACTCTATCACAATAAACAATTGGTGTTAATTGTCCTCCTCCTATCTCATTAACAAGCCCTTGCAACCACATTGCTTCTTTTATAACTTGGGTACAAGCTATATGATCTTCTTTTGTTGTAGACGAGGCAACCACCGATTGTAGCGTTGCTTTCCAACTCATTGTGTTGTTTCCAAGTGGAAAAATATACCTTGTTAATGATTTTCTAGAGACTAAGTCACCAGCATAGTTTGAATCCACAAAACCAACAACTTGTTCTTCATTAGACCTCACGCCATCGTAAAGCAAACCCATTGAACTAGTTCCCATCAAATATTGTAGCACCTAATTGACTGCTTCCCAATGTGCTTTTCTCAGATTAGCCATATATTGACTAACCACACATGGCAGGGCTCAAATCAAGTTGTGTGCATACCATAGTGTACATTAGGCACCTAACCGCACTTGAATAAGGAATCCTCAGCACCTCCTTCTCTTCTTCCTTGGTTTTTGGTGATTGTCTCGAGATAGTTTAAAATGTTGGGCCAGTGGAGTTGTCACAGGCTTACATGTGTCCATCCCAAACCTTTGTAAGACACGCTTTACATAAACTTTTTATGATAGAAACAAAGTACCGGCCTTCCTATTCCTGTCAATCTCCATCCCTAAGATTCTTCTAGCTGCTCCAAGATCCTTCATCTCAAATTCGCCTTGAAGTTGTTCTTCGATCCTAGTTACTTCTTTCGTCTCCTTACTAGCAATCAACATATCATCTACGTATAGTAACAAGTAGATATATGTCCCATTAGTAAGCTCCTTGAAGTAAACATAATTGTCATGATCACACCTTTCAAATTCAATCCTGAGCATAAATTCATCAAACTGTTTGCACCATTGTGGAGGTGATTGTTTGAGACCATACAAAGACTTCTTAAGTAGGCACACCTGATCTTCCTTCCTTTTTACTTTGTAACCTTGGGGTTGATCCGTGTAAATGTGTTCTTCCACTTCTCCATGAAGAAACGCTGTCTTCACATCCATTTGCTCGAGCTTCAAGGCCAAATTTGCCACCAAAGCTAATAGGACTCTTATAGAATTGTGTTTTACCACCGGAGAGAATATTTCATTGTAATCAACTCCTCTTGTTGAGTGAAACCCTTTGCTACTAGTCTAGCTTTGTCCCTGACTTTCTCCACTTCAGGAATCCCCTCATTTCTTGTGTAAATCCATTTATAGCCTACAATTTGTTGACCTTTTGGTTTGTCAACAAGTACCCAAGTCTTGTTTTTCTCCAGAGATGTCATCTTTTCCTCCATGGCTTGACTCCATTGTTCACTCTCTTTACCTTCAATGGCTTCTTCAAAGTTCCTTGGTTTAGAATCTCCCAAGTCTTCCGCTACGGATAAAGCAAACGACACCATGTCGTTAAAACCGTACGTCAATGGAGGTTTTACTTGTCTCCTTTGCCTGTCTCTTGCCACATTGTACTTATCCGCATGCACCACCTTAGTTGTGGATCTATCTAGCAATTGCCTTTGCTGGTTGTTTTGAGGTGTTCGTTCTTTTGGTGGCTCTTCCTCTTCCAGATTATCACTATTGGCCTCCACCTCGAACTCCAACTTCTTTGTACTAGCCATGCCTTCTGAATCTTTAGGATATGTTTTTATAGTTGACTTGTACATCTCAATCTCCCTAAAGGTAACATCATGACTCACAAACATCTTTACTCCACTTTCTTCAAGACTCCACAATTTGTAGCCCTTCACCCCTTTTGGATATCCCAAGAAAATGCACTTCTTGGCTCTAGGTCCCAATTTGCCTTGTTTCACATGTGCATAAGCTATACCTCCGAATACTCTCAAGTTTTCATTGTCTATCGGGTGTCTTGACCACTTCTCCATTGGGATCTTGAAATCAATGGCTGTTGAGGGACATCTATTTATTAAGTAACACGTAGTTGTGACTGCTTCAGCCCAAAAAACGTCTTTGGAAGTTCTGAAGACGCTAACATGCACCTCACCCGCTCTAAAAGAGTCATGTTCATTATTTCTGCAAGACCGTTTTGCTGCGATGTCCCCTTCATTGATAAGTGTCTAGTTATCCCTGCTTGGTTACAGTGTTCATTAAAGATGTCTGCACAGAATTCCAGCCCATTGTCAGTCCTCAACTTCTTCATTTCCATCCGGTTCGATTCTCTATCAAAGCTTTCCATTCTTTGAACTTCCTGAAAGCTTCATTCTTTTGTTCGAGTATGTAAACCCAAACCTTGCTACAGTAGTCACCCACTAATGAGAGAAAGTACCTTCCACCACGTGTCATAGTTGAGACATTTCTGTTGCTACTCCACTTGCTGTTGCTGCCTCGCCTGTTAGAGTCTTTCCATGTAGCACATAAAGACCTCTTCTCAAGGTCCCCTTCATGACTACTAATGAGCCCTTTGAAATCTTCAGCACTCCACCCTGAACTTTAATGCTGCAGCCATTAATGTCAAGGGTTCCAAGCGAAATCAGATTTCGCTTCAGTTCTGGTACGAATCACACATCATTGAGCGTCCTCTCCATTCCATCTTCTAACTTGATCCTCACTGAGCCCATCCCTTTGACTGCACATGCCTTGTTATTCCCCAATAAAACTTGCCCTCCATTAGTCTCTTTGAAGGTAACAAACCAAGCTTTATTTGTACACAGGTGATAGGAACACCGAGAACCAAGTATCTGCCCACAATTTAGAAAACATTGACCACCTGTTACTTCACTGCCCATTAGCTTTGGGTCTGTGGCTCAAATTATTTCAAGCAGCAAAAGTTCTTTGGGTCATTCCAGCCTCCTGTAATTCATTATTCTTAGAGTTCTTGGAGTCTTCTAGCAGAAGTAAAAAAGCTAAAGTATTGTGGAAATGTGCTGTTTTGGCAGTGTTTTGGGTAATTTGGATGGAGAGGAATAGAAGATTGTTTGAAGATTATTCAGAGACAGTCATTCAATCTTTGTGGGATAGAGTTCGGCTTTTAGCTTCACTTTGGCTTCAATTTCAAAAGAATTTCATGATTCCTTTCTCTTTTTTATTCATTTGAATTAGGAAGGAGTTTTGGATATTACATGTTAATTAGGGGTGTTTTTGGGTTTTCAAATGTATAGGATTGACTGAAAATCTTAAGTATAGTTTTGTCTAGTTTTCAGGCTTGTCCTCTTTTGTAAAGTTTTCATCTAATACAATTTATAGTTTCTTGTCAAAAAAATACAAAATTATTTTGACATTTACAACCATACAAGTTTTAGATAATAAGTGCAATTTTGTCATTACATGCATTATCATCAACCATTTAACAAACTTCGAAGATAAGGTTTGTGGGAGTTTTTGAAATCAGAATTGTGTGGGATTTATATAAAGCTCGGGAGATTTGTAAAATTTACTCTAAATTTTATTATATTTTTGTCCCAAAAAAAAAAAGAAAGAAGAAGAGGAAGAAGAAGAGGAAGAAGAAGAAGAAGAAGAAGAAGAAAGTGGTATTCTGCTGTGTTTATTATATATTATACTATTTTGATTTTTATAAAATGCAAAGAACTTGTATGAGGAATTTTGATTTTTTGATTTTTAATTTTAAAGGTGTATGGGCAATTTAACATGACACAAGCTTTATTCTTGCTTCTAGTCGACACATAGATGCTGCATTTGCTGATCATACTTAATATTTTACTATGTGATTGAACACTTCTGATTTTATGCAGTTTCCAGTTCCAGCAAGGAAATTGTTAATACCTCTTGCATTCCCAAAGGCTATAAGCTGACATCAAAAGCCAGTGATAAGAAACTTATGATGTCTCATGCTGCTGGAAACTTTTCTGCTTGCAGATTGGAAGCTTTCACATTGTTGAAGAGAAGTCAAGGTACCATCTCTTTTTGTTTTCTCTTACCTGACGCTGTTCTGTTGTTAACTAATTTTGTTTCTTTTCACCTTTCTTACTAGGGAGACAAGGTACCATATGCTTATGATTACCTTTTATCTGAGCTGACATCTTATAGTTTGTTCTTTTTAAAATTTCCAATTTGGTGATCTTGTGCTTGCAAGAAAGGATTTATAAATTAAAAGCTTGCAGGAAGCGTTATAATTAAACTATTTTTTTTAACATTTCCCATTTGTAGATCTTGTATCTACAAGAAAGGGTTCATATATTTAAAGCTTGTAGGAAGCCTTATAATTAAAGTATCTTTAGTAACTTTTTGATTGACAGAATTATTGTGATAAAATTTGATGTCACCTAGATCAGTACTAGATATTAATTTCCAACTCCGTGCTATTTTAATTGTATGAAGTTCTTGATTTGAGCTTCAAATTTTCAATATGACTTGAATTCTAACTAATAATTCCCAACCATGTAAAAAAAAAAAAGAAATTCCAAAATATAAAATTCACCATATGATCAGCAATAAAGATAGATTAACTCTTAGAGACAATTAACTGACTTTAAGGGTTATTGTGAGTTGTTGTCACCAAAAGTTGGATCAACATTCAAAGGACATGAGGCTCAAAATCGAACCACATATCGAATAGGAAAAATATTGCAATACCTCTTAAAGCCCAATAGTTCACAACTTGTTCTTTGAGATTCCTCTTTACAAGGATGAGCACCTCCATGCCAGGGAATGATGAGAGCTTCTTCACAACTCCATCTTAACTACAAAACATCCAAAATCAGTGGACGCCACTAATTTCACTGGCGTTAATCCCTTGATGCTCAAGTCAGTAGAATGATTAACATTACTATGGTGAAATCTTAATAGATAAAGAATCAAAAAAGTTGTTAATCCCCTGATGCTCAAGTTAGTAGAATGATTAACATTACTATAGTGAAATCTTAATAGATAAAGAATAAAAAAAAGTGTTTAATAATGCTTATGAAGCTTGCAAGGTATCAACATTCTAAATGGTAGAATCGGTAAGGAAGAAAAAGAAAAAGAAGAACCCGTCTCTCAAGTTCTAAATGGGTATTTATAGACCATTTCACACATGCCTTCAATCTTGACTTTTAATAAAATATGAGGCGGCATAATCTTATGATGCCATACATTCTTCTAGAAGACTCCTAATTAGGTCACACATTCTAGATCTAGAGTCGTGTAATTGCCAAGTGTTATTCTATTAATGTTGCTTTTTTGTCATCTGCAGTAGCCCCCCTAGTCATAAGTAGGAAGTATGAAGACTTGTGACTAGCAGTGATCCACTCTTTATTATCAAGTTTTCAAGTTGGTGGATTCACCTTGATTAGTAGATATAACTTTCTTGTTGTGTTGTACCTTCTAACATAATTCTTTTACTTGTAGCTTGATATGTTTCAACCCATAACTTGTATAAAAAGTGAGGCACTCCTTTTGTTTTGAGGAAATCTGGAGACTTATTGTTCAAATAAACAACTAGGCATATGCGAAGATATGGGAGCTCACTAGCTGATATGAATAAGGTAGACACCCTTAAATGTGGAGAAACCTAGGAGCTTGTTAGTTCATAATGAGGCACTTCCTTTGCTTTGGACATCTTCTAGACTTTCTAATTGGAGAGGCTAGCATGTCTTTTTAGAAATAAACAGAACTCTCTGCTTAGGAAAATGATTAGTTCTCACATATGATCAGAGAAATCTTTGGTCAAGGGGACGAGCATGACTCATCAGAAATGAGACCAATCTCTCTGGTCACTTCTAATCAATTCTCTTACAAAGCTAATCTTTTGAGCAAGTTTGCATCAAGCTATCTCACAAAGTTCGTCTTCTTAGTAGTCTCATATCCAACTGTCTTGCAAAGTTGGTCTTCTAGTAGTCTCATATCCAACTGTCTTGCAAGGTTAGTCTTGTAATAGTCTCACATCCAATTATCTTGCAAAGTTGGTCTTCTTAATTTAAGCAAGTGAGTTCTTTGTCTTTGAAATAGACTCCCTAGCATCACAATTGGTGCGTCTTCTAACTCTAAAATTCGCTCTCTAGTCGTCATAAGTGATGAGTCCTGTGACTCTAAAATAAGGTCTATGACAACTAGTCACTCTCGTACAACTGTCTATCCAGGCTAAGTCTTCTGAAAAAAATAAGTGAGTCCTCTTGACTCTAGAATAGGGTTTGTGACAACTAGTCACCCTCATATAACCATCTATCAAGGCTTGTCTTATTAGAAAAAATAAGTGAATTTGATTCTAGAAGAGGGTTTATGACAACTAGTCACCACCATACAGCCGTCTATCAAAGGTTGGTCTTCTGAGAAAAAATAAGTTAGTCCTCTGACTTAAAAAACGGGTCTGTGACAACTGGTCACCCCCCACACAGCCATCTATCAAGGCTGGTCTTCGGAGAAAAAATAGGGTCTACCTTATTCATATGAGCTAGTGAGCTCCTATATCTTCGCATATGCCTAATTGTTTATTTAGACTACAAGTTCATGGATTTCCTCAAAACAAAATGAGTGCCTCATTTTTTATACAAGTTATGGGCTGAAACATATCGAGCTACAAGTAAAAGACTTTATGTTAGAAGGTGCAGCACACATCGAGAAATTTATATCTACTAATAAAGGTGAATCCACCAACTTGAAGACTTGATAAAAGCCTTTATGGTCTTTTAATTAGAGGTTCAATTTTGAAGTAGTGGTATATCTTACATGTTATCATTGCTCATATTTATTAGTGAAATCATTGGGCATGGGAGACTGACTTTTTTAAAGTGGTTCTTTTATTTATATCCCTGCCTTTATCACATATATTGCATTGTGTAAATGCATGTCTTTTCAGTTTGAATTTATGGTTCTTGTTTGTATGAATGTTAATTTTATAACTTTTATCTTCCCTGTTTATGTTATATTCCCACTGAAAAATACATCTTTTAAGTGCTTTAGAAAGTTGTATTAATTCAGTGGTATTTCTTCATTATCTGTTCAGATAAATGCTTGCATCCACCATGTCAACTTATTTCATCCTACTTTTCGGGGTTACAGGACAATACTTTGTCGCCAGAAAATTTCATCTATACTTCTGAGGTTTGTAAATTATACATTAGATGGAATTCAATTGTCAGTAATTCATACTACGTAATTTTAGTTATACATGTGATAATGTTGTACTGATTAGACATGGTTGTGTTGGTAGACAGTTAATTGTCTATCCTCAATGTCTTGCTCTCAACCAAGTAAATTTGAGACACATATTGCAGTGCTTTTTAAACAATTTATATTTTGCTTTATGTATTTGGCAACTGCAAATCTCTTTTTGCAGTATCTGATTTCTTCAAAACCCTGAGAATTTAAGTCTGCTTGAGATTTGAAAGCCTTTCCCCATTCCAAACAACAAATCTTAACTTGAAAAGGAACAAAAGAAAAACTTAAATGGATTTTTGACTTTTGAACCATATACGATGGAAGACCACAGACCATTTCAAATCTCTATGTTCTGACTTTGAGCAGTGAAAAAGTGAAACTTTTACTCAGTAATTCTAGACATACTTCTATATACTAAGCTACCCAAAAAGCTTAGCCTTAGTTCTACCCAGACTTTAGTAAACCTTCTCAGCCAACTTGCCGTATTTAAAATACTCTTGTGATCTCTATAAAGATATTTAATAGCATGCTTTTAGAACTCTCTGAATTAAATTCTTAGCAAATTGGACAATTAAAAGAGCTTGTTGCACAACTGAATTGTCCTTCTAGAACTATTTGATTGCTATTTGATATGTGAACAAATTTAATAACCCCCGAAGTAACCCTAAACCTGATTTAATCAAGAAGGAAAAAGTTGTGTTTCTTTTAACCATATGTTTATTGATTGCATAAAAGTTCAACAGTTGCCCTTGGATATTAGTTTCTTTTTGTAAATATCAGACGTTACAGATTCAGTTTTCTTTCCTTCTGGTTGTTAATTTTGTTGCTTCATTTTTTTTTTTTTTAAATTATTCAACTTTGGACAGTTTTTTGGGCTGCTTCCTAGGGCTTCTTTGTTTGAAATGGAGGCACTTGGGCAACATTACTGCGAAAATGATTGGCGTAAACTGAGACATCAACATGCTAGCACTGATGATTTTGATTTGTTGAGATATTGTTTCTTTTCTGCATATACAGTTGCACTGTTGCGTGACAGTCTTGGAATCCCAATGCATGATAAAAGGTAATTCTGCCGTTGTTGTGACTGAGTAGGCATGACAGAATTCTCTGCTGCATCCATTTTAACTTAGTGTATCTTAGTTAAGCTTGCATTTATTTTACACTTTGTTTGCTTACTGCATTATTTATTTTATCTGTAAAACTGGACGTTCATGATCAGTCATTCATTTTATATCGAGGATAAATGGTATAACAAACAAAATGTATTTTTTAGGAGGCGGCACCATTTTATTATGATATTGGGTATGCTTGTTAGAATGGAGTTGTTTCAAAAGAGAAAAATGTTATCTGAAAAGAACAAAAATATGCCTAGATGGTCGTGGGTAGTCTGTAGAGTGGGGAGAAAGAGACGTAATCAGCAAGGGCCCTAGGCTTTGTCAAAATCTGAAACTGCTGGGATTAGAAGCCCTAGTGTAACTGAGCGTAAAATTGTTTGGCAAAGACCACTGATGGAGGTGTTTAAGAACTGGTAGGGGTGACCCACTACACTTTTTGTTAATTAGATCTATTCATATTTATAGAATTTGTTAAACATGGTATATAACCTGAGTTTTGCATATATGGTAATAGCACTTTTATGCCTGAGATGTGGAGTTGAGCTAACCAATGTTATGAGTTAATTTAAAATCTTAAAAGGCTGACTGAATGAAGAAAATATTCTTCTATTATCCTATATTTCATCTCAGATCTGTTGCCGGTCTCATTTATCCCTCAAAATTCTAATCAGCAAGTATTGCTTTGCAGAATTGGGTTTGTGAATAATACTCAGAGCATTCCCCTTGACTGGACTCTTGGAGCTTTCATCTTCCAGTCGATGTTGCAGCCCCTTGAATTGGAGCCTGAGAACCTGGACCAGATTGTAGGAAACGAGTCAGTTACGTACTTCTCATTCTTTGCTCTATTGTTAATGGCTTTAATTGCTGCAATTTTTGTATTGCAATGTCGAAAACCGGAGTTGAAAACGATCTATGATCTCGAGAAAGGGCATTATATTGTCACCCGAGTGCCCAGATAAGTCTTTTTATTCTCCTTGTTTATGTGATAAGATTATGTATATCTCTGATGTATAATTCATGATCAATCATTTTTTTGAAAGATTTGAGGGTGGGAGCTTCTGCTTGAATCCGCAGATACAATTTCCCACATGTAACGAAACAATTCTTTTAAGGGGGGGCCCAACTGCTTTTTGTAGTATAGATGTTGTACCTGCTTCTCAATTCTCAGTAGGTATCATTACAAATATTATATGAAAACACTTTATTTGTTTTCATTGTGTTATTTTTGTTAATTGACAGGTTACTTTGCTTCATTGTAGATGATATGGTTAAAGTTCTCTCTCCATTATTGCAGTAGTTTGTGTAGGAGAGTAGGGTGGAAGACCTGCAGCCGTGCAGCCAGCTGTTCAACTTATAAAAAAAAAGGGAAAAGAAAAGGAAAAGAAAAAGAAAGGAACCGAGTCAACAATAAATTATACAGGATCCCATTCATGTCCTTAATTAAGGGTGGGTTTAATTCAGTTTATAAACGGGGTCCAAATTATGCTGATCGTTTCATGGTCGAACCTAGCTTGTGATCAATGCATACATAAAAATCTAGCAGTGGATTCTTTTATATTTCTTTAATTTGGAAAATAAAAAATCTTTTATAAGTTGTGAATCTTCAAAGAGGTTTAATTCGGAGCCGAAGCAAATATTTTTATCGATTAACCTTTGTTAACTTAAAAGAATGATATCATTTCTTCCATAAACTCTCTTTCGATGCAATAATTTTAGACGTAAAAGTAAGTTATCCAATCTTACTGTATAACTTGACGTGTCATGAAGTTATCACGGTTGACGTGTCTTACTTTAAGCATAAAGTTTTAGATATTTATAGTTACAAGATAAAAAGCCTGAAAGACTTATTGTCATATTTTAAAAAACAATATATATATATATATATATATATATATATATATATATTATCATTTAAACATTTGTATTCGTACTAATCCATAAATATAAGCTTTGTAACTATGATTAATAAGTTTTCAATAATTTTTGTATTTTTGCAGCCAAAGGAGGAAGTTGAGAGATGTTGGTAGAACCGTTTAAATTTTCTATTCATAATAGGAGACTGAACTGAAAGTGAATTTGATAATAATCCAATGCGATATTAAATAAACGATTTCCAGTCTAAAACATTGATTAAAATGCTTCGGCTGTTTTTTTGGTCCTTATATCAGATATTATCTACTGGAAAAAAAAAAGGTGAAGATATGATATATGCTTAGCAATTAAATCCATTTCATGCGAAAGATAGTAAAGGATTGAGACTTGACACATAATAGGCGAAAGTCTACCGCGCGGAGGCATGGTAGACTTGCGCCAATTTGACAACCTTGTTTAATAATATAGAAGTCAAAGGCGTTTACTAAATTGTCGGATATTTATTATATATTCACCTATACTCTTTTAAGAAAAATTTAATAACAATGGAAAAAAAATTCACATTATTAATAATGGAATAAAAATAGACCATTGGACTAGATCAATGGTCCGTAAAAATTAAAATAAATTAATTTAATTTTCTATAAAAATCAAAATAAAATAAATTAATTTAAAAGTTTACAAGTTAAAAAACTCATTATATAAGTATAGTTTGATTTGAAGATATCTTTTTTTAACTAAATTAAAATTACGATTGCCATTTCAAATAAAAAAGCTAATCTTAATTTCTGAATAATCATCCGTATTCTTTTCACAATCTCGTAATCCTACCAAAACCTAGAAGAAAACAATAAAACTCTAATTCAATCAAAAGGAAGTCTTATGAGTTGATTACCCAATGAAGAAGTCTAAAGTTTGAAGGTAATTAATTGGGAAAATTGAAAAAAAAAAAGACAAAATTAGAGGTCTTTAGTGAAACTTAGACACATCCTAAAAAATTTTCATGCCATAGACACTTTCTTTGAAAAATGACTAAAATGCCCTTAATAATTCATTATTGAAAAGAAAAAAGAAAAAAGAAAAAAGAAAGAAGCATTGTCACTCCTTCCTCTACTGTCCGAAATACTCTTCAACACCTTTGTTTCATTTCATTTGATTGTGTAATCTTAGAGTTGAAGCTGAGCAACAAGGTAAGACAAACTCTCTGTAATCTCTCTCTAAATGGCGCAAAAATGTTGAAGTAGGTTGTAATTTTTTCATTATTTCTTTTGTTTTCGTAGCTATCAACCACATTATGTAGCTTAAAATAGGGATCTGTATGTGAACTAAGCTTAGAGAAAGTTCGATTTTTGTCAAAATTTACTGAAAATTGTAAATCGTAGAGCAAATATGGTATCGCAGTCGATGGGAAAGAAGACACGATTTATCGAGCGACATTGCTCGACTTGTCAGATATATAAGATCGACTCTCGACATGTCGAGGGGTCATGTCGAGAGTCGAGGGATTATGTCGAGTACATAATAGAGTGTCAAGTTAGAGCGTTGGATGCATCGATTATCGGATGTGTATTTAATCGAGTTTGTGTGTCGAGTTAGTGTCGAGTGTCGTGCAACGGGTGTCTATCGTCGAGATATGTCGAGCGTTTGAGCAGAATTGTTGTTTTTGTGACCTATTTAAGCAATTTTTTAATGATTTTTTGTCCACAGACCTTATATGATATGTCTCTATCATGCAGGATATGAAAATTTTACGCATACTTATTCTATACCATGGTTCTTGGATTATGCAAGAGAATGGTAGTTATTTGTACACTGATGGGAAGGCCAAGTCATTACTAATTCGTAGATGTGCTACCTTTAATGAGTTGGTTGACTGTATTAGTACTGAAATGGGTTGGGATCTTCGTAAGCATAACATGACTTTAGAGGTTCAATTTGCTTTTAAGGGTGTTCCGTCAATGCCGACTCCTATTGAGACTGACAAAGATGTTTGTTTTTTTATACAACATTGTTTGGAGGATCAACAATCATACACCATTAATTGTCAAAGTTGAAGATAGGGCGAAACAAAGACAGATGTTAGAATCTAATGCAGTACGGAGGTGACAAAGTTCTTCCCATCCCTCTATGTTTCGCTCAGCAAGTGGAAGCAACCAATTAAGTGAGTCCATTCCTGTTTGTGCATAACCACAATTCAATGATGATGTTGGCATTAAGTTTGAGCAATATTCAGGACATGCAAGGCATGAGTCAATTAGGGTGTTAGATGAAAATGAGGAAGGGGTGCCCCCGTCGATGCCATCGAGATTAGTACATCATCTCGATAGCATTAGAGAGTTTGAGAGTTTAGGCAATATTGATGTTAATTATACTAGTGATGATGTTAGTGATGACAATGGTGGTGACAAAGATTATGATGATGGTAGTGATGATGTTAGTGAGAATGGCGACGATGAGAATGATGATTGCACTGTTCGTATTGAAGATTTGGGTGAGGGTTTGAATGATTTTATTGTTGATGGGTAGGATATAGACGGTTCACATTTTGATAATGATGAACAGAAGGAGATCTTGAATGATGTAAACTAGGATGTGCCATTTACCATTCCTTCTCCAAATCACTCCACACTTATGCCTCCACTATACGGACATCAATCAGATCCGATGTCGAATAATGAGCTGAGAATAGATGCAAATTCTATACATGAAGAAGCTAATTTGGGCTTTGAAAATGACAACTGTCGAGCTACATTTAGGTGGATGCCGCCTATTGTGCATTCATCATCGGTATTTGGCATTGATGCTTCATCGTTTGTAGTTGATGTGATTGAGGTTGCAGTTGGATAGATGTTTAACAGCAAAACGAAGCTTCGTGAGAAGTTATCAAATTTGGCATTAAGACGCAACTTTCAATTCAAGGTGAGGAACTCCAACGCAACAAGGTTTGAGGTTGTATGTCATGTTGAATCTTGTAAATGGCGTTTACGTGCCACAAAGGTAGCCGATTCACATTTCTTCCAAGTGAAAAAGTATAAGAACCATCACACTTATTCCGAAGCCAGACTTCACCCAAATCACAAACATGCAACTGTACATGTCATTGGCAAACATGTTAAGAGCAAATTCATTGGCATCGAGAATATATCGTCCAAAGGATATTATGTTTGATGTTCAGGAGTCATTGGGTGTTAATATCATAGACAACAAGGCATGGAGGGCAAAGGAGGCAGCTTTGCAAGAACTTCATGGATCTCATGAGGAATCATTCACACTACTCCCCCAGTACATGTACATGATTGAGAAAGCAAACCTGGGGACCAAAACGACTTTAGAAATTGATGACAACAACCATTTCAGATACTTTTTCATGAGTATAGAGGCCTCTATTGCTGGATTTGCATCGTCAATCAGGCCAGTTATCGCAGTTGATGGATCTTTTCTGAAAGAAAAATATAGAGGTACATTATTTTTGGCTTCTTGTATGGATGTAAATAAACAAATATACCCATTGGCATTTGGAGTTAGGCATTCTGAAAATGTGAGTCGTGGAACTGGTTCATGAGACAGTTGCATGATCATGTAGTACGATATGTGTTTTCATTTCTGACCATCATCGTAGCATTGAACGAGCCGTTGTAGAAGTTTTTTCTCATGTACTACATGGATTGTGCGCTCATCATCTAAAGGGTAACTTGAAGGCAACGTTCAAGGATAAGACTTTGTTAGATATATACTCCCAAGCTGCAAGGACATATCATTGTGCTGACTTCAACTATCATATGCGGCAAATTGAATCTTATATGCCTGCAACAGCAATTTATCTTTGAGAGATCGGAGTTGATAAATAGGCACGTTCACAATTTCATGGTCGACAGTATAGCATAATGATAACAAATATTGCTGAGTCAATGAACAGCTGCTTGCGGCATGCGAGATTCCTTTCGGTTATGTTGTTAGCAGATTATTACCAGACGAACTTGCAGTAATGGTTCTATGAGCGTCGAGAGTTATTTGCTAACTCAGAATTACATCTCTCGCCGTGGGCTAACAAGTTGATGGAGGAGCGTTTGAAAGAGGGCAAATGTATGAGGGTTAGTGGTATCTCTCTTACTATGTACGAGGTGAGAGGCAACGACCGTGTCAACGTCGTTGACATGCACGCTCGAACATACACGTGCAGTGTGTTTGATCTTGACCAGCTTCTGTGTGCACATATATTAACTGTTTGTAAACGTATGAACCTTCTGACGTGCCATGAGTATTGTGCCTATTGGTATACAATTGAAACATTACTACATGCATATGCTATGCCAGTTGTTCCTATTGGAGTTAGTGAGGATTGGATTGTTCGTGAGGAGATACGCAGTAGAGTTGTTCTACCGCCAGTCATAAGGAGACCGCCCGGTCGTCCTCAGAGAAATCGAATCCCTTCCGTCAGTGAGTCTAGCTCATCTCGAAATTGTGGGCGGAATGGAAGTATCGGGCACAATCATCAGACTTGCCGAAACCTAGTTCCACTTCATGACAGGGGATGATGTCTGCCAAATGTACGCAACGAGTTTTTTTCCGTATGTAATATTATTCCTTTGTTCTAATCGATGTAGTCTATTTATTTTATTTCGTCGAGGCTGGTTCAAATGAATAACTTTCAATTATGTGCTTTTGTCTATGTATACGACTTTGTCGAATCAAGTTTTGAGGTTGTCGAAATCCAACTAGCATTTTCATCTGCTTTAACGTCAACCTCAAAACTTGATTTGACAAAGTTGTATACATAGAGGGTATTTTTCTCTACGTAATATTATTTGTTTGGTCTAAGCGATGAACTGTATTTATTTTATTCCATCAGAGGCTAGTTCAAATGAATAAACTTTAATTTATGTGCTCTTGTCAATGTATAAAACATTCATGTATGAAACATTCATTTATGTGCTTTGTCAATGTATAAAACATTCATGTATTAGACATTCATTTATGTGCTTCGTCAACATATATAACAAGTACGTACCCCTATACATGAAAAAAAAATGTGCTAGTATACAAAATATGTAACTATACAAAAATGTGTAAATACACACAAAAGTGTAACTCTACAAAAATTTGTAAATATACAAAAATGTGTATCACTAAAAAAAAATGTGTAACATGTATGACAAAATAGTGGGACAACACGTCTATCACGCGTGGCACAAAATCAAAGTAGAGTCGTGTTGGGCTACAGCTCAACATTTGCTGACACAATATCGGCAGGCCCTGTCATGGCAACATCCGCTGGCAGGCTAATGTGGTGGCTGCACCATCGATAGGTATAACATCAGCAGACCTTGTGATGGCCACAACAACGACAGGCACAACATCAGCAGGCCTTGTGATGGCCACAGCATCGGTAGCCCTTGTGGTGGCAGAGACGGCCTCCTCTGCCTGTGAAAGAAAACGATAAGCCCAAAGCTGTAACACCATTCTTTGTCGATGGAAAGCGTCTATGAATGCCTTGATGGCTGCTAGTGGAACGCCTCCCACTAAAAACTCCATGTACTTCAAACAGTACACGTCGTATGCTCCTCCCCCAGCCTCCTGTTATGGCGCCTCGGCTGAATCTTCGATGTGCTCAATGTCGTATGGGGTTGTGGGGTAGTCAGGAAGACTGTAAACATCCATTAACACCATACGAGGTATCAATTCTGCCAGGCATCGGACTATATCTCTAACTATGTTGGTTGAATTGTACGTAAAATATGAGTCATATATGATTATGACACAACGATTCAAATCCACCTCGGCTGCCACCCAATGTTCGTCGCCGATGTTAACAGGGACATAGAGCTGAAAAGGAAATTGAGAACATGAAAATCAATGACAGCATTTTGATTAAAACAGTACATACTAACACATTGAATATAAATGTATTCACCCTTTCCACATCGACCCATGGTTGTCCATCGAGGGGCATCTCCCCAATGACAAACTGGACCATATCAGCCTTGTTCACCCAATCAATCTGATCTAGTCTATACGAGTATAGTGTCCACAATGACTACACTTTTAACTAGAATTTCATGAGTACAATTAGCACATTGAAGGAATTAGAAATTAACTATAAATTTAGATGTTTTGCAAATACCTACCCAGAAAGTGGTGTCCAGGAAAGCAGACCTCTGGACACCAGCTGTGCCTATATCGCGAGCTCTACAATGTAACTTCCACAAGTAGCTATCAATATGCTGCATATAGTAATAGTAGTCAATAAATATTGCAGTAATATATGGTCCAGTTTGTCAAAGACGACAAGGAGTTAAACAAACCTCAGATGCAAGCCACTGTGTCGGCGTCATCAACGTGTTGAAGAACTAACGACCAGCTGTGCAGACGCCCAAATCAATAGCACCTGACTCCTCCTCCTTCCACACATCCAAGCTGATGTAATCAGTAGCTGGTATGAGGGCATATGGGCCAAATAATGGAACCCGAGTCCACAGGACGCCGCAGGATACATTCTCTACATCCTGTGTTGCGGGCTCGTAAGGCTGTACGGAGGGCTCCTCGACGGGCTGAAGATCTTGTCTCTTTGCAGGCTGAACAATTAGGGCCTCCGGCTATACATGCTGATCGTCAGAGGCTTTTTCATGTGGCTTAACCCTCGCTTGCTTTCTACTCGGTCGACTGACAAAAGGGCTCCGTTTATACTTTTTCAGAAATAGTTGTCAACCTCAGAGAGAAACGAAGCCCGTGGAAGGAGCATCGGCAAGCACGAACACTCGTGTCCATGGGTTCAGGTTCTGTTGCATCTTGACCTTCACCGTCATTGCGCCAACCATCATCTGAATCCTGTATTAAAGCACACCATAACGTCAGGTTAAGCGGTGTGACATCATGGAAAGCACAAAATCCATGTACTAACTTGTGCAACGTACCGTAGTAGCGTATCCGAAATGGCCACCCAATAGAACAACAGGCTTATGCAGAAGAACTATCTTATCCCGCATGTCATTGTTCTCTGCCCGTAAGATTATGATCTCCTCTCGGAGTCCTACAAGCTCACGCAGAACTATGCTCTCAAACCTATCATGGAACAGTTGCACCTGTATATCATTATTCACGATCACCATGACAAACCAACCAACCAGTAGTGTAAATGGATAAGTATACGAATGTAAATTCTCATTACTTATCGACTTGAAGGGACATCGTGTACAGGAAGGGAAATGTCATGGTAGGTGGGTGCACAACCCGACGGAGGAATCGAATCACCTGCAGGACCATAGCCGTCGAACGTGGTAGGCGCAAGACTGATGGGGGGACCGGTTGTGTCTATGTCTACCCCCACATTAGGTCTATCGACGGAACTATGTCTAGCAGGATGAGTTCTAGATGGATCCTCATGACTGTGACTCTCGAATGCTAGAGGTGTAGGACTAACAGGGGAAGCAGGCAACGGAGATAGCACACGTTCATCTGCAGGACTAGCTGTGTTTCTGACTGGCCCTACCTTAGGTCTAATTGGGAAACTCTAACCAGCAGGAGGTGGAGTTGATGGATCCTCTATCATAAGTGGCTCAATTCTTTTATTGGGCAATAAAAGAGCATCCACAGATGTCGTCTATGCTACATGTGCACCTCTCCGGATGCCAACTACTGCAACAAGCCTAATATACCAATCCGTCATCTGCTCTACCTCAGATGGCTCCAAAACGACGAGTGGATGAGCCTGTATCAACAAATAAGCCATCAAATTAAACATTACTTCGTTGTGACAAAAAACAAGCAAAAAAAAAACAGGGGAACCTTACATACCCACCTCCTAACCAACATTACATCGCGTTTGCCGATGTCTTCTGACGGGGCCTTCTTTGTCTCCCACTTCAACAAGCGCGGTATCCTCCCCATAAATTCTTTGCCCACTCGCCCATATGTCGTGCCAATGTATGACGCAACCTCGTACAACCAAACCTTAATAACATAAGGGTTTTTTAGTGATACTATATATTTAAATTTGTAACTTAAAGAAACTAATAAATAAATCAACACATTTGTTTTTCAGTATGTGCCTGAATAGTGTAGGGGCACCTTTCTAAGTTATATCTCTCCGAATGCTTCCCTTTCCCTATCGTCTTCTTCTTCGTGGCTTCGGCTCGCTTCTTATACCTTTATAACCTCCCATCCAAATCGTTTTTCATTCTTTTAAGTGTCTTATCATAAGACATCGAATCCTATAGATAATTGTTAAAATTATCCAATGTGTTGACAAAATTCAACCATACACGAGAGACATATCGGCATCGATCCCGTCTCATGAAAAAACGCTGCAGCATATAGTACAAGGCGAGCTTTACAACATCCTCGTCTGGCATAGTTGACACATTTAATGCACGAAGTCTCCAATAGAAATCCATGAGCTCCATGTCCTCGCCCTCGAAGTACATATCTAATAAAGGGCACAAATTCAAAACTTTCGGTATTGGTGGCACTTAGCAAATCTCAAACCGATAACCAAACTGAACTCGTGGGCAGAAAAATGAATCAGTCTTCCTAGAAAGAAGGAAAAAAAAACATAAGATGCCAATAATGATAACAAAAAAATAACTACAACCATCAAATGCTAAAAGATAAAATTATTTAACTACATTATAGTTCAAACACCATATTTTTAACTTTAATAAGGAACCACATCTCGTCATCGTACCCCACTATGTTAACTTCCCACTGAAGCACATTGTGCACCAATTGAGATAGAAAGGACAACTCTCGAATGTCTAGGAGAAGCCCAAAACATGTATTACAAAACATGTTTCATTGCCTCTCACTAAAGTTTGCGCGAATCCATTCTATACAGTCCAAACTTATTAAATTTGTGATAACCGAATGGTAGTGCTCACCATACGGTGACTTGAGGGTGAAGGACATTCCAAATTTATTTGCCATTTGCTTCAACCTGCAAAAGAAAAAGTCTGTTATAGTTAAATTTCATGAAAAAAGGTAAAAAAACAAGGTTAAAACAAGCAAATTGTCAAAACGCTCGACACAACTCGACGGCACATGACGTGCTCGATAATGCTCGATAACAGAAACCGACAAAACTTTTATCAGATTAATCTTTTGTCAAATTCTTCCGACAATACGACTGTGTCGGATGTCGGCCTAGTCGAGTGTCGGATTCAGAATCTGACATTGTAAACTCTTCGGTTGATATATCCGACACTCAACACAATTGTTTTCATTTTCATTGAATGTCGGTTCGTCAAAGAAACCGACACTCGATGAAAGTGAAAATAGGTTCGTGCAAGAAACGTATCGAGTCCTATCGGATGCACAAACCGACACTCGCCATAAGGTCAATTTACATAAAATCAAAACTCGACATTCCCAATTACAACGATGTCGAGTGTTGGAGACATGGTTCGAGACATCGAGATGTCGGTTTCCATGAAATTGACACTCGATATCTTCAAAAATGCGCTGATGGCGAGTGTCGGTTCGTGCATCTGACAGGACTCGACACGTTATGTCGAGTGTCGAGCGAAGACCGACACTCGACATTGTCTTCCTCGTGACAAAAAACATCGATTTTCACCATTTTCATACACATCAAACCATAAAATCAACATAATAACACTTCATTTAGTCCCACAAACATAGAATAGGCACAAAAATTGATCCGAAACTCAAATCCCAAATTCAAAATCCCTAAAATCTAGCCCAAATCCCTAATTATTTCAAATATGTAAATTTCGTATATACTTCTCTATTCCTTCAGATTATGCCTAATCTAAACGTCATTTTCATTCTTTATAATGCAAATATCACTTCAAACGATCAAGAAAACAACCAAAAAATTAAAAACTAGAAAAAAAACCAATGAAGTAACTTGCCCGAGTGTCAGTTCTTGTTTCTCTCTGCATCCTCTTGCTTCTATCCTCAAAGCATGGTCGTGTCGGATTCTTGTTGCTGTGTTTCAGACGGTGTCGAGGGGTATTGAAGGCTGGACACGGTTATCAAAATAGAAGAGTTCAGTGGAAGGAAGAGGGAAATGAAGAGTTTCGAAATAAATTAATTTTAAAGGGCATTTTAGTTATTTTTGAAGAATGTGTCTATGGAATCAAAAGTTTTCACTTAGTGTCTATGTTTCACTTAGGTCCCCTAATAGTCTCTATTTTTTCCATTTTTCCTAATTAATTTGAAGTCAAGAAGGGAACCAATAGTCGACTAGGGAGTTCTTAGAACGTGTAAGTTTTGTGCAATACTTTTTTTCTTACTCGTGCGAATTATCTGTTTTGGTTAATTTTTTTCTGTGTAGGTTCCTCAAAATTTAGTAGTCTGTGTCTTGATTATGGAAATGGTAGTGTTTTTCGATATTATTAATTATGTAGTAATAAAAAAATTTATATGTGAGATAAGATGAAGTCTTTATGGTGTTTTGTTGGATGGATTAATGAATTTTTTTTTAATATTTTCAGTTAATTTACTATTGCCTATATATTGTTTTTAGGCTCTTCACTTAAATATTTATGGCAGGAAGGTTTTTGACTTAAATATATTTGAGATTACGGGAGTATCAGTGTCTATTGCTTATTTATTTATTTTGAATTCGTGTGAATGTGATGGTTTAATTGTTTAAAATGTTCAAGATGCCATTATTGCAGGATTATCAAAAATTGTGAAATTAAATAATATTTAATTAAATATTTTAAACATTACTCTAATAAAATTAATTTTTATGGGATATTATGATATTGGTTAATTATATTATTTTATTTTCAAGTTTCATTTATAGATAGTTGTAGGGAAAATGTTTTCCTTGGAGGTGTTTATAGCGTTACTTACCATTGATATTTGTAGCAGTATCAATTAGTATGAAAAAAAAAGCTTCATAAATTAAAAAAATTAATATAATGCATTTGATTGTTATAATTGTAATTGAAATTATATTTTATAATTTCTACTAAATCATCATATAAACAATATGGTGCCTAAGCAATCTCATACATTTAAAATTAAGACTATATCGTTGTACTATGGTGTTAGTTGTTAAAATTGTAAACATTGGCTTTTAGTTTTAAATATAAATAATATTAGGCCTTAATTTAGTATTGAGACTTTTTTTTTTAATTATAGTATTCATTTTCAAGGATTGTTATTTCAACTAGGGTAGCTTATGTTAGAAAAATATTATTAATTCATCAAATAACACATGCTCAACCAATATTATAAACAAATATATTAAATAAACAAATAACAAAATAAATAACAAACGTAACAATTATAAAAGCAAGTTAGAAAAATCTGGCATGTGCTATGAGAGGCACGCGTAAAGCGTTGTCCTAAAGCCAAAGAGTCCTCCCCTTCGTGCTGGTAAAAGATGGTCCTCAAGGGCTCCAAGATACAACCCAATAGCTCTCAACCATTCTCCTCGATGAGCACGATCACCGGAAGAATATGAACCAGTCTTACAAGTCGTAGTTGCAAAATTGTAGAATTTTGGAATTGAAAATGGGGGAGTGATGGCTTTGATGATTAGTCTCTAAAAATTGAACCTAAAGACCTCCTTATATACTAGTGTACCTAGACATTGTAACCTATATGATTAATAGTGTAACTCCTATAACATAATGTGCATATAAATTATATAACCTACAAATAAAATCAAACTTTGTAACTCATGTAATGAATTTGTGTAACTCATGCATAATTAGGTTTTATAACTCATAAAATTTAAAACCTTTTTTTTTATTCCAACAATCCCCCACAAAAGGTTTGAAATTTAAAAATTAATTTTGCAACTTTATATTACGCAATCAATGTAGGTGCCTTTCGAGCTTGAACCTACACTTAGTGTTGATAGCATCTATTTGATGTACCTGAGTGAACTATGTCTTGAACTCGATTTCTTGACCAAACTTCAAGCTATCACACGCATAATACCGACAAAGACTTGGTTTTTGCGGGTTAGCGCTATTAAAGGCCATGCGCTCAATCTTGATTCTCATGAGAGTTTTTAGAAGATAGCTCAATCTTCACGGTTGTGGCCTCACGACGACTCTCATTTAGGTAAGTCCTCCAAAGGTATATGTGACCTATACCTTGCAAGAAAATGCTTGCCTTAGACTTATTCAAGGTAAATATACCTTTCCTTAACATCACATATAAAGCACTTTTGCCTTAGGGATGAACTAGAGTATATCTTCTCAAAGATATCTCCATAATAGTAGTGCTTAATAAGTCACGCAATATGGATTGTTTCTACCCATTGAACCTCCTTCATGGGATCTCCAATCATAGAGGTTGGGTTACCTCCCTAGGTGACTCCCTTATGAGCTTAGGCCCATCCCCCTCGACAATTCTTTAGTAGCTTTCAAGGAAAGCCCTTTAGTTACAACGGCAAAAGTGCCTAAAAGACTTCTCATAGACTTGTATCTCACTCTTATATGTCTGCTCATCTTTTTGATAGTGTGAGTTTGCTTCACCAAATCTATAACTGCTTTACAATCACAATGTATAGGAATAGATGATATATTCCTAATCACCAAAGGCATTTCCATGAAAAGACTCTTGATCCATTCAGCTTCTTTACAAGTGGTGTCTAAAGCTATGAGTTCAGACTCTATAGTACTTCTAGAAATCAAGGTTTGTTTCTTTGAACTCCAAGATATAGCTGCTCCTCCTAAAAGAAACATGTAACCACTCGTGGATTTAACATCTATATTGTCTGTAATCCAATTAGCATCACTATATCCTTCGATAACATTTGGAAATCCTTTATAGCGTAAAGAGTAATCAGTTGTTCCTTTAAGATATTTACACACTCTTTCTAAAACAAGCCAATGCTCTTCACTAGGATTATGAGTATATCTACTAAGTCTACCCACTGTATATGATATATCAGGCCTAGTTTTATTTGCTATGTATAACAAAGATCCTATAATTTGAGAATACCTTAATTGAGATACTGGTTCTCCTTGATTCTTGTTTAACTCAATCTTAGAATCATAAGGAGTAGATACTGACTTAGAATCAAAGTATCCAAACTTTTTTAACATTTTCTCAATAGAATTTTTTTGATCTAAAGTAATACCCTTAGAAGTCTTCTTTATTCTCATGCCTATAATCATATTTGCTTCACCCAAATCTTTCATATCAAAGTTTCTAGACAAATAGGATTTTACATCATTTATTATCTCCAAGTTCGATCCAAAAATCAAAATATCATCTACATATAAACTCAAAATAACGTGTGCTCCATTAATCTCTTTATAATATACGCACTTATCATGTTCATTAATCATAAATCCATAACTTAAAACTACTTCATCAAACTTCTCATGCCATTGTTTTGGAGCTTGCTTTAGACCATAAAGAGACTTAACTAACCTACAAACTTTGTGTTCTTGTCCTTTCACTATAAAACCTTCAGGTTGTTTCATATAAATTTCTTCATCTAAATTTTCATTTAGAAAAGCAGTCATTACATCCATTTGATGAATAACTAAATTATGTATAGAAGCTAAAGTTATCAAAATCCTAATTGTTGTGATACTAGAAACTGGTGAATAAGTATCAAAATAATCTATTCCTTCTCTTTGTGTAAATCCTTTTGCTACTAGCCTTGCCTTATACTTATCTATAGAACCATCTGATTTCAACTTCTTTCTAAAGACCCATTTACAATCTATTGCTTTATTCCCAGGTGGAAGATCCACTAAAACCCAAGTGTTGTTTTGAATTATAGATTCAAATTCACTATTTGTAGCTTCCTTCCAAAAAGGTGCATCAATGGAAGTTACAGCTTCTTTATAAGAACTAGGATCTCCTTCCACCAAGTAAGTATAGAATTCTTCTCCAAAATTCTTTTCTTTTCTAGGTCTTTTACTCCTAGGTTCAATTTGTGATGCATCAACTAATAAATTAGTAAATGTTTTCTCATTATCAATTGAAGTAGATGGACCACAAATAGTTTTTTGAACTCTAGTTCTAAAAGGAAAAATATCATCAAAATAAGTAGCTTCTCTAGCTTCTATGATTGTGTTATTAGATATTCCACTAACTTCAGAATTTATAACTAAAAATCTATTTGCATTACTATTTTGGGCGTATCCAATAAAAACTGCATCTATTGTTTTTGGTCTTATTTTCTTTCTCTTAGGCTCAGGTATACCAACCTTAGCTAAGCACCCCCACACTTTAAGGATTTTAAGATTAGGAACTCTTCTTTTCCAAATTTCATAAGGACTTTTCTCTAAATCCTTAATCGTTATTCTATTCAATATAAAGCATGCGGATAATATTGCTTCCCCCCACAAATTATCTGGTAAACCAGAACTTAACAACATAGAATTCACCATGTCCATCAAAGTTCTATTTTTTCTTTCAGCAACCCTGTTAGATTGTGGTGAGTAAGGTGGAGTTAACTCATGAATAATACCATTCTCTTCACAAAAAATACTTAAAGTATACTCACCACTTCTATCAGATCTAAGCTTCTTAATTCTTTTATCTAATTGATTTTCTACCTCATTTTTATATCCTTTGAATTTATCAAATACCTCATCCTTAGTCTTAATTAAGTATACATAACAATACTTAGAACAATCATCAATAAATGTTACAAAATATCTATTTCCTCCTCTAGTTGGTGATCGATTAGAATCACAAACATCACTATGTATAAGTTCTAAAACTTGAGTTGTCCTCTCAATCGACTTATAAGGCTTCCTAGATTGTTTAGCTTGAACACAAATCTCACACTTGTGTTTAAAATCAATTATAGCTTTAGGCACTAAGTCAAGATCCATCATTCTTTTGATTTTCTTTAAAGACACATGTCCAAGTCTCCCATGCCAAATATTAGAAGTTTCAATATTAAAAACTTTGAAAACTTTATTAGATCTTGAAAAATTATTCAACTTAAATAAACCATCACAAACATAACCTTTACCCACAAATACATTATTTTTAGAGATTACAACTCTATTAGATTCTAAAACAATTTTGTATCCTTGTTGAACTAAAGAAGACCCACTAACAAGATTTCTTCTCACTTCAGGAACATAACGCACTTCCTTGAGAATTAAAGTCTTTCCAGAGGTCATCTTCAATTCAATATCTCCAATCCCAAGTACTTGTGTGGTAGTATTATTGCCTAGGGTCACACTTCCTCCACTTGAGTTCTGATAATTTTTAAAATAACTTCTATCAGAACAAACATGAATATTCGCGCCTGAATCTAACCACCATTCATTATTTTCATAAGTAAAATTGACACTCAAAGAATTAGAATTATTATACCTAATGAGAGGTTCATTTGGTTCACTTGGACTTCCTTCTTCCAAGACATGTACTTGATCCTTTTGATCTTTACGATGTTGCTTGGGCTTATGTTTGTAGGCTTCTGTCTTTTTGTAAAAACAATCCTTTGCCACATGATTAGACCTTCCACAAACATAGCAAATCCTATCCCCTTTGCCTTTAGAATTCTTAGACCTATTATGTTGATTATTCTTATTCTTAAAGCTCCTTCTCCTAGGTTGAAAACCATTTCTCTTATTGTTCTTGAAATTCCTTGTGTTTTCAACTAAGTTTACTTTAGTATTTTCAATTTGATTAAAAGTACCAACTCTGTTATTTTCTTCAATTGTAAGTGAGTTAATCACTTGTGTCATGGAAAGAGTTCCTTGTCTATGTTTTAAAGATTTGAAAAAATCAGACCAACTAGGAGGTAACTTCTCTATTAAACATGACCCCTTAAAATCTTCACTAAGAGTTGTACCATTTTTCTCAACTCTTCTCAAAAGTTCTTGGAACTCATGAATTTGATCTCTAATAGGCTTAGAATATACCATTTTATAAATATTAAAATTTGAAACAGCAAATCTATCTACACTAGTGTCTTCTATCCCATAAACGGCTTCAAGAGTGTTCCACAATTTTAAGGCATTTTTGATAGTTTCATACACATCATAGAGATGATCTGATAAAGCACTTAATATTCTATTGTGACAATGATAATCTATCTCCTCTTTTGACATTTGAGTTGTGAAAGTAGAAGTGAAACTAGAGCCTTCTTGTGTTGATGTATTGCTAGGTTGACTAGATGGTTCACTAGGTTGACTAGTTGGTTCAATAGTTGAAATTAAACCTAGAACAGTGAGCCAATATTTCAATGGTCTTTGCCATCTCCTAAAATTTTGTCCATTAAATTTTTCAGGTTTTATACTATTTGCTTCCTCAATCTTATTCATTGTTTTTGCACTAAAATATCTAAAAGCAAAGGAAATAACTAATATAGATCTGTGCACAATATATAAAATAAATATCACAAAATATTCGATATGCAATTAATAAAAATTTCAAACTAATTAAACAATTAGTAGACACTTATAAAAAATATGTAACCGATAATTAAATTAAATAACTATTTTAAATTTGAAAGCAAAATAAAACCGTTTAAGAGTTTTTAAACTAATAAATTAATAAAAGTTATAACAACTTTAGTATCATAAATATTTGAGAGTTGTAATAGAAACTTAAATATTTAAGACAAAACTAATGTAACTTTCAATTTTATAAATAAAATTTAATGCATTAAAAATTGTAGCAGAAACTCAAATAAAAAAAAATGTAACCTTCAGTTTTATAAATAAAATTTAATGTATTCAAAATTTTAAATTTTGTCTAAATAATTTTTTTATTCTATTGCAAACATAACTTCAAGTCTTAAATGAATTTAAAACAAACTTTAAGAAATAATTATGATATGTAGAAAAATACTTTGTAAGTCACCTTGCATTAATATATATATATATATATATATATATATTTTAAATCAAACCAAGCAATGATTTATTGATAAAATGTTATATTATAATAAATACACACACAATTATATAATTAGAATAAACAAATTAAAATTTATAAAATATATATACGAATATCAAAACAAATGAGTAGATATTGTCTTTGGCTTTAGATTGTTAGAAAAATATTATTAAATCATCAAATAACACATGCTCAACCAATATTATAAACAAATAACAAAATAAATAACAAACGTAACAATTATAAAAGCAAGTTAGAAAAATCTGGTCTGTGCTATGAGAGGCACGCGTAAAGCGTTGTCCTAAAGCCAAAGAGTCCTCCCCTTCGTGCGGGTAAAAGATGGTCCTCAAGGGCTCCAAGATACAACCCAATAGCTCTCAGCCATTCTCCTCGATGAGCACGATCATCGGAAGAATATGAACCAGTCTTACAAGTCGTAGTTGCAAAATTGTAGAATTTTGGAATTGAAAATGGGGGAGTGATGGCTTTGATGATTAGTCTCTAAAAATTGAATCTAAAGACCTCCTTATATACTAGTGTACCTAGACATTGTAACCTATATGATTAATAGTGTAACTCCTATAACATAATGTGCATATAAATTATGTAACCTACAAATAAAATCAAACTTTGTAACTCATGTAATGAATTTGTGTAACTCATGCACAATTAGGTTTTATAACTCATAAAATTTAAAACTTTTTTTTATTCCAACAGCTTATAAGTTTTGATACACATTGTGCTAGCCATGTTTTAGGTTTGTGTTAGTGATGAATATATGGGTTTAGAATTTTAAAAAAAAATTAGTTCTGTTTTTTTTAATTTAATAATATGACAATTACGCAAATAACATAAATTTTAACTTTAGAGAATGGTTTGTAATGTTTAAGGTTTTTTTTTCAAAATTTTTAAATTGGATGTATTTTTTTAATGGTTGTCAATTACATAAAAAAAAAAACAAGTGATACGAAGTAGTCATTAATTTGCATATGTATTTTATGATAAGTTTTGTAACATGTTTTCTTTAGTATTTTTTTTAATAATTGTTAATATTTATCACAGTTGTATGGACATGAAAGGGAACTATAAAAGAAACAATTGTGAAGTCGATGAAACAATTGTGAAAACAAATGAGAGGACAAGAAATCCTTGGTTAATTTTTGGTAAATTTGTTTTTTATTTAATTATGGTTGAGGATGTACCATATATATTGATAGATTTATTTGAGTGCGGTGAGTTATTTACAATATTTAATGTGACGTAGTGAAATTGAGTTTCAAGTATTTCAAAAAAGGGTAGAAATGTGATAAAAAAGTAAATACTATATTAAATTTTTTATTGGTGTAATATCTTATGTTATGGCCATAACAATATTAGGCCTCAATTATTTCTAATACAGTAAGCCCATTACTGTAGCCCATTATCTGGGCCCGTTATCTGGGTCCCACAATGACCCATCCTGGCTCAATTATTTTAATGCAGTAAGCCCATTACTGTAGCCCATTATCTGGGCCCGTTATCTGGGTCCCACAATGGCCCATCCTGACTCCTATATAAACCCTCCGGATTATCGCTCAAGGTATGCACACTTTTCTGAACTTATTCTCTCTCTAGATTTCCTTCGCTTTTGAGAGCTTCTCTCTCTAGGAAATTCTCCCAGAAAATTTCGGAGTGCCGGAAACTGACTTGAGCGTCGGAGGGTCTTCGCCGGCACCACCGCCGGCACCTCTAACTGTTTTTCTTTGCTTGCAGGACTGGACCCGACGTACGACCCGAGCTCCGACCCGCTTCCCGGCCGTCCGGAAACCGTGCATCAACAGTTGGCGGCGTCTGTGGGAACGACAATTCAAGCCTCTTTAGTTGTTGCTCCCATCCGAACGTATTCGAACACATCATGAGTAACGAATCCCAACACTCAATCTCGCTAGAGGTTGACGAAGAAATCGAGATTGAAGCACCTCCCCGACTCGAAGGGTAGTTGATATGGGGAGAGCATTAGTTATATCTTCTGGGGTGGGGCCTAGCCTCAAGCAACCCCGGCTTCCACTTAGAAGACCGAAAAAGGGCAAGACGAATCGGTTAACTACCATGGAACATACCATGCGAAATTTCAGTGAACAGATGAATCGTATGGTGACTGTGTTCAACCAAGAATTCGGACAAAGTGTTCAGCCGGCTGCAAACGCTGCTGGGAATAACCTGATGAGTGCCATGGTAGTACCCAATGTCCAGACGGATGTTGGTGGACGTCCTGATTTAGTCGCCCAGACTACTGGATTGCCTCGCCATCAGGTCATTCAACCGAATCTTTCCCATCCTATTGTTCAAGGAGGGGATGGTCGCCCACAGATTCCCTCTCCCTCGCATATCGTATCTGAACAACAGTTAGCAGCAGTAGACCTTCGACACTCTTTGAACAAGAAATGCCATACAGGCGTTGAGCAGATACCAAGGGAAAGTAATGTTGATTAGCCCGCCTATTCTTATCATGGTCTATACGCTCCAGGACGTAATTATCAGTCCAAAAGAAATCGCCCCAGCTCACCACCCAGAGTTAAGAATCATCGCCCAGATGTTGCCCCAATGGATGTCTCGGGGGAGGGGACATCAGACAATCATTATGCGGAGTTCAAGCGAGAAATGGATGAAAAGATCCATAAACTGGAAAGGTTGATTAAACGTTTAGGAGGAGAAGAAGATGGTCGTCCACAATGGGAATCACCCTTTGCTGAAGATATTCTAAGGGAAAGATACCCATACGGATTTCGGATGCCACAACTCGAGCTTTACCAAGGAACAACGGACCCCCGAGAGCATTTAGACTCTTTTATTTCTCATATGGAGATACAAGGGGTCTCAGGGGAAATCATGTGCAGAACCTTTTCTCTTACCCTTGGAGGATCAGCTAAGCAATGGTATAGAAGGCTACCAGCTGCATCCATCTCCAGCTTTGATGAGCTTGCCCGTAGTTTCCTCACACATTTTACCAACATGAAAACGAGAAGTCGACCAGCGCAGAGCCTTCTTTCAATCAAGCAGGGTCGTAATGAATCCCTCCGTGCATTTTTAGACAGATATCAGCGGGAGGTTGCCCGAGTGGATCTATTTCATGATGGTTACGCTATGCAGGGCTTGGTTCAAGGAATCAGAAGGGAGCTCCCTCTAGCATGGGAATTCTCCTTCAACCTCCCACGTACGTATCAAGAAGCATTAGCAAGGGTCTCTAGTCATGCTGATGCAGAGGAAATTTTTCAAGCAAATTACCCTGGACAGACTCCGGTGGTACCTAATTCCTCGCGTACAGATAGACGACCGTACGATAATAGAGGAGACCCTCATGATAGAAATCGTAGATCAGTTCCGGATCGACGCTCTGCGTGAGACACAGTCAAAAATGATCGCTTCCTGTTACAAGGGTCATCCACCCGACCCCGCCAAGAGCATCATGATCGACCTCAGGAGGAGCACCGTACATTCACGTTGCTTAATATGCCACAGCAGGATATCCTGAAAGAAATCAAGGATAAAGGTCTACTGAAAGAACCTGCCCCCTTACGGTCAAATCCAAAAACAAGAGACAAAAGAAAGTTTTGTCATTTCCACCGGGCTCATGGTCATAACACTGCAGATTGCTTTGAACTGAGGAGACAAATCGAGGGTCTCATCAAGGATGGTCAACTACAAGAATACATTTATCAGCCCCCTGAACCATCCCACAAGAATGACAAAGGGAAGGAACCATTAGAAGAAGTAGCCACAATTTTTGGGGGAGTGGTGGCTGGTTCGAGTTCCCAAGCCCGGAGGCACCTAGCCAGGCAAGTAAGATATGACCTCCCTCGCTACGAAGTCAACTTGACAGCCTCTTCCACCAATGTAGAAGATCATGATGTTATCTCCTTTTCATCACAAGATGCGCAGGGTATCCATCATCCACATTGTGATGCCTTGGTCCTCACAGTAATAATGGCTAATAAAAGGCTACGAAGAGTGTTGATTGACAACGGGAGCTCGGCTGACATAATGTCATTGGATGCATTTGATCGATTAGGTCTCAACCGTAGAGATATGAGAGGCATCCAAACTTCTCTGATGGGATTCGCTGGAGGAAAGGTTGTTCCTGAAGGAGTAATCTCGTTGCCTGTGACCCTAGGAGAAGGCTCCCTACAGACAACCAGGATGGTGAGTTTTCTTGTGGTAGATCATCCGGGAGTTTATAACGCCATCCTTGGTCGGCCATCACTCTACGACTTCAAGGCCGTGATGGGTGTCTATCATCATGTCCTGAAATTTCCAACACCCGCCGGGATAGGGGAAGTTAGAGGTGAACAACGAACTTCTCGAGAGTGCTACAACATGGCCTTTAAAGAGAAGACATATAAGCTGATGATAATTCAAGGAGAACCTTCCGTGGGCATAAGCTAAGTGGGCAAGTACTACGAAGTACCCGAGATCCCACCGATGGAGCATTGGGGCCCAACTGGGAAGGTCTATACCAAGTCAAAGCAGTCATCCGACCAGGCACCAACAGACTGGTCACCATGGATGGGAGGTCGCTCCGCCATCTATGGAATATTGAGCACTTGAAGAAGTACTACCCGTAATCTCTCTATATGTGCAGTAACTCCGCCCAGGAGCTTATGCATATGTAACAACTCCCATAGGGAGACCAATAAAGAGATTATTAATAAAGTGTTCAGTTTATTCAGAATTTTTGTGATTATACATCCTTAAAGCACATGTATGATCAAATTGCAATAAGATGAAAAGAGTAAAAGAACACAACACCAGAAAGAAAAAAATTTCTTAGTGTTCTTATTACTTCAAAGTTGGTTGAGGGATGCCACACATCCTCACCTAGTACATTGAACTGAAAGTAAAGACAGTAAAAGGTAAAGTCAAGGCCTGGAGAGCAGCCTTGATATGATTATTCCCTATGAATGAGCATCTACCTAGTTGGAAGAATTCCAATTAACTCTAAGAAGTGGCCTCATCAAAGTATAAAAAAAAAAAAAAAAAGGGAGGAAAGGATCTCAGTAAAACCTAACCTGAAGGATGATGGCCATCCCGACAGCGATCGCATCAAAGTATGTAAGTTTTACATTTTCTGGAAAGACATTGGTAGGCATGAGGCGTGTAGCATTTTGAGACAATTCCCGAAGGTAGTCTCCACATGTTGAGCCACTCTGAAAGCCCGTACTGTCAAAGGTAAAACACTTGGGTAGTTGAGAGGCCGAAGGTAACCTGCTCCCAGTAGGCTTCGAAGCTGCCACTTCATCCGCAGGCTGAACGGAAGCAGACCTATCAGGAACTGGCTTCCGTACAGGAATCTCCTTGTGACCACTAGCTCTCCTCTTCGGGGGTCCAAGTGTTGGAGGACTTCCGCTCCGTTTCTTCTGGGAAGAACCGGGCCTGTCATGAGTGAAGGGCTTAAGTGGCATCCTGGCTACTAGTTGAGCAAATTGCTTCTTGGTAGGATGTAAAGGAAATAGTCCTGCGCGAAAATAAAACTGGTAAGACGACAAGCACATATTGGATGAAGTAAGGTCGGAAAGTGATGATCAAGCTTACCTTCCGGAGGAATTGGAGGTGATAAGCCAAGACGGGCCAATTGCTCCCGATCAGTGAGGCTATTCACGTTCTTCGAGTCCACGGGTAACTTGAGCACCGCTTGCAAGTCGTCTCTCTCTTTCTGAGATAACAGCGGACGTTTGGTCCAAGGAGCTGCAATAAAAACAGAAAAGAATATCAGTTGATCAAGAGTTGTCATAACAAAGACGGATAGGGTGCCATCATAATAGGGTACCACAAACACCAAAACACCTCCTGATCTTCAACTTCTCCCCCTTTGGACGAGCACCTTCCTGATACTTCCAGCCGCCACCACACCAGAATTGCTTATACTTCCATTCTTTCACATGGGAGGGAATGCCAAAAAGGCGATTGGGGTCATCCGTCTTCCCTCGCTGGGATATATAGTTGTAACCCGTTTTCTCTCCATTCGTTGGGTGAATGACAAAAATGTGCTTAACATGGTTGGTGGTAGGGTCACCAAGGCCTGCGCTTCTGAATAAACTTTGGAAAGCTATCAGAAGCCTCCACCCATTGGCCGACAGTTGGGTAGGGGCAATGCCCATGGCATCAAGCATACGACGAACATAGTTATCAAAAGACACCCGGAGACCAGCTCTTAATAGCTCTAGGCTTAAACCAATGACACCTCGTGGTGGCCTACTCCACCGGTCGCCTTTCCTTGGAAGGAACAGGATGACTGAGGCCGGGATAAGGAAATGGGCTCTATATATTTTTAATCGATCGCCCGGGAGTTGGTTATCAATGTGGTCGGCCTCCCACCGCTTTTCAACCTCTAGTTCACTATCTGAGGAAGCAGAGGACGACCAGTCGCTATCCCCCTCAGTATCTACCACCTTGTGGTTGACAGAATTCTGTCCCGGCTCCCGATCCGGACCGAAGAAATTTTGATAAAACTCATTAACTTCTTTACGGTTGGTCACCGGATTCTTGTCCTTGGAAGACTGGGTTTAATGACTCGATTCCCCCCGTAGCACTTTCAGAGTGGTTTTTACTCTAGCCATCTGCACAGTCAAAGAGGGGTCGTTAGTCATCAAACCAAGTCTACTGAAGGAAGGAAGAGGTGAAAAAAAAAAAAGAAAAAAAAATGCTGGGGGGATTGTATTGAAAGTCCGCGGAAACACCCCCGCGGAGAAAAAATAAAAGTTTGAAAATCCGCGGAAACACCCCCACGGAGGAAAAATTGTTAAAGTTTGAAAATCCGCGGAAACACCCCTGCGGAGGAAAAATTATTAAAGTTTGAAAATCCGCGGAAACACCCCCACGGAGAATAAATAAAAGTTTAAAAATTCGCGGAAACACCCCCACGGAGAAAAAATAAAAGTTTGAAAATTTGTGGAAACACCCCCGCGGAGAAAAAATAAAAGTTTGAAAATTCGCGGAAACA
The DNA here is from genome assembly GCA_013180625.2 of Boswellia sacra. NCBI lineage: Eukaryota > Viridiplantae > Streptophyta > Magnoliopsida > Sapindales > Burseraceae > Boswellia > Boswellia sacra. The sequence continues at coordinate 256,713 of SNVD02009822.1, forward strand.
CTCCCGCGGAGAAAAAATAAAAGTTTGAAAATTCGCAGAAACACCCCCGCGGAGAAAAAATAAAAGTTTGAAAATTCGCGAAAACACCCACGCGGAGAAAAAATAAAAGTTTGAAAATTCACGGAAACACCCCGCGGAGAAAAAATAAAGGTTTGAAAATTTGCAGAAACACCCCCACGAATCAAATAAAGGTTTGAAATTTCGCAGAAACACCCCCATGTTTTAAATAAAAGTTTTGAAATTTTTCAGCAACACCCCCAAAGTTATAAAATGAAATTTCAAAAATTGCTGGCACGCCCCCGCACTTATTCGAATTTTCTCCAAGACGTCCTTGGGCGTATAACGCTGCATGCCGCATGCAGCGCAGCCCATCTCCGGGTCTCGCCACCCCGGCGCCCCCAGCGCCTCGAAGGTTCACCCCCCGCGCGCCCAGCGCCACGAGAGCTCGCCACCCCCTAGCGCCCAGCGCCCAGCGCGCACGCAAGCAGTCCAGCGCGCACGCGAGCAGCACAGCGCCCACGCGGGTGACCCCAGCGCCCAGCACGCACGCGAGCAGCCTAAGCGCCCAGCCCTCGCCTCGCTCACCCCTGCGCACACCGGGCCCTTGCCCAGCAACTCGCCCAGCACTCAGTTCGCCTGCTTCTTCCTTGCGCCCAGCACGCAGTTCGCCTGCGTCTCCAGCAATTCGCCCAGCACGCCTCGCCTGCGTCTCCAGCAGTTCACCCCGCACGCAGCCCGTTCTGCATGATCGCCCCCAAGCACCCAGCCTTCGTGAACTCGCCCAAGCAAGCAGGCATGCGCGCTCAGGATTGCGCTGTGTAATAACTGCCCTCACCCGCGCACCCAGGATTGCGCTGTGGCCTGCTAGCCCGCGCATTGGGGCTTGCTCGCCTGCGCGCTGTGGCATGCTAGCCCGCGCGCTGGGGCTTACTCGCCTGCGCGCTGTGGCATGCTAGCCCGCGCGCTGTGGCATGCTCGCCCGCGCGCTGTGGCCTGCTCACCCGAGCGCTGTGGCCTGCTCGCCTGCGCGCTGTGGCCTGCTCGCCCGAGCGCTGTGGCCTGCTCGCCCGCGCGCTGTGGCCTGCTCGTCCCTGCGTGCGTAGCAGCTCGCCCACGCGGGCTTGCTGTGCACGTTACACACCCATGAATTTCTTCCCTCCTTCACACCCGAACACACACTCATGTTTTTTCTTCTTTCACACACAAACCTGCGAGGGAAAACACATGCAAACGTTTTCATATTCTCACACAAATCACGTACACACACATGCAGGGCATAATCCATATAAGAATTTTTGCATTGAAAAATTAAACCTAATCCATGCATTCTAAAGTATATACGCAAAAAAAAAAAAGTACTTACTTGTGACGGTTGAAAACTTCTAGCTCAGATTGAAGAGTCCTGTTTGCTGGGATCACTTGCACTGCTTGCCGCCCGGGTGCTCTCTCCTATTTTTGAGTAAACCCTACTCCTTAAACACTTGTGTCTTATATAGAGCACCAATTTAGGGTTTAAGCCACACTAAGCATGCATGGGTAATAAATCACCTCCTTGGGCCGGCCCCCTAGCACATTTAATCTATAGCCCAGAAATAGTCCCTACGCTGATCCATTGGTCAACTTGGACCTGGGGGGACTACTGTTATAGCCATAACAATATTGAGCCTCAATTATTTCTAATACAGTAAGTCCATTACTGTAGCCCATTATCTGGACCCGTTATCTGGGTCCCACAATGACCCATCCTGACTCAATTATTTATGATACAGTAAGCCCATTACTGTAGCCCATTATCTGGGCCCATTATCTGGGTCCCACAATGGCCCATCCTGACTCCTATATAAACCCTCTGGATTATCGCTCAAGGTATGCACACTTTTCTGAACTTATTCTCTCTCTAGATTTCCTTCGCTTTTGAGAGCTTCTCTCTCTAGGAAATTCTCCCAGAAAATTCCGGAGTGCCGGAAACTGACTTGAGCGTCGGAGGGTCTTCGCCGGCACCACCGCCGGCACCCCTGACTGTTTTCCTTTGCTTGCAGGACTGGACCCGACGTACGACCCGAGCTCCGACCCGCTTCCGGCCGTCCGGAAACCGTGCATCAACATCTTATTAATAAAGGTGTCATATTAATATCTAACATATTTTTATGACTCATTGCTAGAAATGAAAAAGGTTGGGTGAACTATGGCATTCGTTATCTGTTGAAGAGAAGAGTAAATTAAATATGGTGAAATAAGTAATAAAGATAATGGATATTAGGTTCATGATAGCGAAGATGAAGAATTTATTGAAGGGTGTGAACCGATTAAAACTAAATGTAACCTTAAGTCATCAGCAGGATTGGTTGAAAAATTATCTGAAGAAAAAAAAATGTTGTCCATGAATTAGGATTGGGAGTTTCTTACACATTAAAGCATGTCATACAAGGAGAAAGTTGTGTGGGTGGTTAATTGATTGGTTGGATCCTTTAAATTGATATATTTAATTACATGGTAAAATATTTAAGTTACACCTAAGGAGATTAAAGATGTAAGGTATTCAGGATGGTGGGCATGAATTGAAGATGATGGATGTTATGGATGACAATGATAACATTATGAGAGATTGTTGTAATAATGAAGGTTATATTTCCACAGAAGAGTTAGATAAATATTTGAAAAGTGCCACAAAAGTTATTGATGAGTTCAAAATAAAATTTTTGTTATTCACAATAGCAACCCTTATTTCATGTAAATTAGGTAATTATTTGAGTTGTTATCATTACATTTAGTTAAAGATACTAAAGGTGTGAGAGAAAAAAAAAGGGTTTCTTGTTTAAATTTTCTATTAGATGGTATTATGAAGTTTAAGGAGGGTAACCAAAAAATATGTTAATAGATGCTTGTTTTTCCCATAGGTAAGTTGAAATAAGTTTTAAATCATTTTTAAATGTTATGGTGCTTATATCAATATTTTATTTATGAGAATTATTATGTCATTGTTTTTTTTCAGCTTTTCTATTTGATAAGGTGGCATTTCAACAATCACTTGCTTGCTTGTGTTCGAGTCAATTGTGGCAGGGACAAAAAATGCATGAGATTTTTGAAGCGTTGTGGTGGTTTTGAAAATGTAAAGGTAGCACATATGCTTTCTTTTTTCTTTGTTTTTTTTTTTTTTTTTGTATGAAAACATGATAAATGATATTGGTTCTATTATGTCAATATATATGCCTCATATATAGGTTAAGCTTAGAGAAAGTGTGTCGGTAGAATCAACTGTATGTAAATTAAAGCAAAAACAATGGTCATCAAAATGGCTTCGAAATGGAATGCAAGTTTGTACAAAAATTGTCAAAAATTGATCAACATTGAAGATCATAAAATATGATGTTAGTTTTTTTAATTATGATCTTGCTATAATGAAGAGCAATACATATATCCTTATGGATGTGATAAGTACTTTTGAATGTAATTTTGGTAATTTTAAAGAGACTTTCCGAAAGTTTGAATCATATCTTGGTGGAAAGAAAATTCATGAACAAGGTTTGGGAGTTGAAGATGTTGTTCCAAAATCCAAGACTAAACCTAATTCGAAAGAAGACTTTAAGGAAGAGTTAAGCCAAATTGATGGAACAAGTCGTATTTTCATAAATATTACAAAAGAGGTATGAAGTAAATTTTAAAAAAAAAATTGTATTATAATAGATGTAACATTAATATCAGCTTAGTTGTAAATTAATTGTATAAACATTATTATAGATTAGCTTCATTTTTTATAAGAGGAAATTAGGAAGGATCATTTTGAAAATCAAATTAGTTCACAATATTCTCCTAAGCATTAATGTACTTCTACTAAAATTTAGGACGAACAAAAGAAAAATAAAAGGTGAAGTTGAGAAGATTGAATGGACCGATGTTGTAGACCATAGAAGCATTAGGTGTATTAACTTGTCTCCATTTAAAATTATGCCGCCAACATTATATAAGGATATGAGTTTGTTACAAGATGTTTTCAACAATCGATCTAAAATGAGGTATTTCAAGTTATATTAGCTTTGACTAATGACTTATATTTTATTTGTGATAGTTATCCTGCCCTTTGTAATGTTTTTAATATTTTATTTTTATAGTCATCCTTTATTGTAGAAAACATTTATATTTTTTTCTTAGTGAGCATATTGTAAAAACACATTATTTGTTTGTTACTCAAGATTCAATGTTTTCTTTAGCACCTGATCGATGGATTTGTACTAATGTAAGTTACAATGACATTGAATTATATTATCATAGTTCATTTTTTATATTTTCTTATGTGTTTTATTATTAATATATAATGAGTTCATTTACAGATAATAAATGCATTTTTTAAATGCTTCATGTATGAAGAAAGACAAAATAGAGTTGATAAATCTAAATGTTGGTTTATACCAACTTATTTTTCCCCATGAAAATATACCCTTTTTTAGAATAGTAACTGTAATACTTATAAGAATAACTTCTTAAAATTGTAAATCAATAAATCTTTGGACTTTTATACAGTTTTGTATTTTGTATTGCAATAGCCAAAGTCAATGAATGACCTCAAGGTGTAGAGATGTTTTGCTACACATACAATTATAAGCAAAGACATATATTCGAGCTAAAGGTTTGCGATAAGGTAAGTAATGAAATGGCCCATGGACTTTTAAATTAAATACAAGCTTGGCCCAAGTGAGTGTTTTATAGCAACCCAACCCATTAGATCAACCCAGCCCATTTCCTATAATTATTTATTTCATTTTATTCACAATTAAATGGGAAATAATTAGAGAAGGGGAGAAGGAGACGGGGAAGCAAAGAGAGAAAAGAAGGAAGAGGATTTTGGGGCTGTTGAAGAAGAAAAACAGGTAATTTTCATAACTTCAAGGCAATATTAAGTTATTTTTGTGTATTTCAGGCAAGAGAATTAAAATTTGAGGAGATATTTGGATGTTTTAGAATTTTTAGAGAGAGAATCTAGAGAGATAAGGAAGATCAAGATGGAATTGAAGTCTTATTTAAGGTAATTGATCATTTTCTTGGTGTATTTATGGTTTGTCTTGGTGAATTTTAAGGTTTAAAATGTTGAAATTAAATCTAGGGTTCTGTAAACAGTAGCAATTCCGAAAATTTCTGAAATTTATTGGCTTTGAATCTGATTCTCAAATTTATATATGTTAAATTAGACATCATAAGGATTTGTTTAAAATTGGAATCACTGAAAAATGTTGAGTATAGAATTTTATATGAATTTTCGAAGTTTACTGTTTACTACTGGAAATTAAGTTTTTTCTACAGAAAATCAGTATTGGGTAAGTGATTTGAGGTATCTAGAGGTCTTCAAAAATTATGAAATTTGGGATCCGAGTTTGTGTATATGTCTAGTTTAAATCTGGAAAGTTTTGTGATTTTATGAATTTATTTCGAATTATCATGTATTTTGGAATAGGGAGAGGTCAGTTCTAGAAATTTATTTACAGAATTTTTGTATCTGGAAATATGAATATTTTGAGGTACCTAATAGACTTAGAATGCTATGAAATTTTATATGGTATTAGATATGTATGTGTAGAAGGTATGTATAAAATGTTAGAAAATTTTGAGAAGTCAGTTATTTATTAAAAATCAGAGAGCAAGAACTGTTCTGTTTAAAAAGTTTGAAAATGGAGTTAATTAGGATTGATTGGATTAAGATATGAAGTTGGATATTGGAAATTTTAAACATTCAAGTTAATTATGAATTGAATATGATGTGATGAGCTCTTTATGATGTTAGGATAATGAAGAATAAATTCTTTGTTGAAGGATGTGGCCAACTATGTGGAACGTTGATTTTGGAATCAAATTCGAGCTAACCGAGTTGTGCAACCCAATTTGTGAGTGGATTATGTTTTGAGAATTTCATATTATATTAAAGTGTATTAAATTTATGGTTTTCTATATGATTTAAGTTATTAGTTTAATTAATTGAGTTATATTAAAAGTTTTTAGAATAGATAATGATGATTTATGTATTTCGAAAATAAGTGTGTGTAAGGTATTAGATTTTGGATAGAAGAGATGGTTATGGGTGGTGCTAGTAGATTAGTTTTGAATATATAGTAATTGTTGTTTCGATAAGTTTGAGTACAAGAGAAAAATAAATTTAAAGTGAAAGTTGTAGCATGAATGTATATATATTATATGTTAGTGGGAAGTAGAAAGTTTTTGTTTATGATTGGAAAAGAGACATTTATAATTAGATGAATTAGTGATTTTGGTTAACAAAATGATAAGTGATTCTATATTCAAAATAATAGGAAATTAAAAAGAAAAAGTTTTGGAAATTAGAATTTAATTCTGCAGGGGTGACAATACAAAATTTTAAAACTTTCCAGCAGTAGGGGCTGAATTGCAAATTTAGAAAGCTGTTCAAGAATTTTCAGGGACCTGAATGCAGAATTATGAAAAATTTAGAATAGTTAAAAAGATTTCAGTTAAAGTATGATATATGAGATTTTGAGATAAAAATATAAATTATGGTTTATAGTGAAATGGAAAGTATTTTATTTTATGGATATTTTAGAAAGTTTTAGAAAGAGTAGAAGATTTATTTTCTGGATAATTAGAAATATGTTTTAGTATTTACTTGGTTATGTTTATTTAGCATTTTATAGAATTATCAAGAATTTTAGTGAATTTAGAAGAATTCAAGTTAGTTTCTATAGTATTTCTTGAAGGTAGATAGCCCCATTTGTTATACTTACTTTTAATTATCAAGATATTTCAAAGCGAGTTTTCAAATTGGTTGTAGACATGAATTTTAGTTTTAAAAATTAGTTTTGAACAAAGATATAACATTTAGAAAAGAAAAATCAGATTTTATATTTGAAGTACATTTTAGTTTTTTTCTCAGAAAGTTATATTTTGTAAATTTAGAGAAAGTGTGAAAGCATTGATATTTAAAGTTTTCATAGTCATTTGACTCAAGGATTTCTTAAAGTATTTAGAAATGTCATTTTAAATGTTGTCTTGGATTAATTCAAATAATACAAATATTTTCAGTTTTAGCTTGCATAAAATTTTCAGATTTTGATAAATTGCTTGAAAAGAGAAATTTTAGCATATAAAGCAGTTTTTAAATGAAATCAACTTTTAATAAAAATAATGAAGTGTAGTTATGTTATACTAAGCTAGTACCTAGATACCCAGACAATTAGTCAGATCACTTAGACAGTGATACAGATAGAGGCCTTTGGTGCCCGTTTAGACACACATAGAGGCTTTGGGCCGTGTGATCTGGGCGCTTTAGCCCTTTAGGGGCAGCTCTACGCATGCGTATGACTAGATAGCAGGCCTGCGCGATGTTAGATCTCGCCAGGTACAGATAGCTCTGCCTACGTGATGTAGATCTCACCAGGTATGAGAAAATTCAGATAGTTCTGCCTATGCGATGTTAGATCTCGCCAGACAGGATGAGACAGTTCCAGGGGTACTTGTTTAGTATAATGAAAAGAGTTTTGAATATGTTTATATGAGTTAGTTTGAAAAAGAAGCATGATTCACAAAAGTTTCTGTTAAAAGAAGATTTTTAAAAAAAATTATGTTTTGCATAGTAAACAACTGAAGCAATGATTTTAACATGATCATCAAGAGCACCGTATTATACGATTGAAGATGATTATTTTATTGTTTTAACCATAACTAGTATTTTGATGTATTTAGTCATTCAATAGTTATTTATTTCAAAGTTTTATGACATTTTAGATGATATGAAAGTTATATATTATAAAGATTATATTTGTTTTATATATAAAGCAAATATTCATTTTATAACAATATGATTTTTTTTTGGATTTATTTACAAATACATTTTTTTATCTCCACTCACTGAGTTTTATACTCACATCTTTGTTTTTATTTTTCTTTCTTTTTTTTTAAAATTCCCCCCCAGGATGAAAGCAAAATGTGATCTAGTTAGGAAGTGTGGAGGCCCAGCCACGTGATGGTGCAAGGATATGTTAAGGTTATAATAGTTAAATTATTTTATTTAAATTTCATTTGTGGATGTAATGGAAATTATTTCAAGTTTGTTCCATGAGAAAGACAAGAATTAAGAAACAGTCAGTAGTCCACAGTTTTAGGCATGATTCGCTCGTGTAGCTAGGGGTGGGTCGTGTCAAATAACATCTATAATATGATAATAAGATAAAGGAAATTTCGAAAAACATGTTACATTGATGTTATATATAATACAATATATTTTTTTTTTTACTTGAAGACATATGTGCCAATACATGATGGATGCTCACATTGGTTTTTTGGTAGTGTTGGTTATTCAAGATAAGACTACCGAAGTGTAAGACTCATTACGTAGGACAAAACAATTTAGAGAAGATGTAGTTTGAAACATTGTAAGTTTTAACTTATTATTTCCAATCAAAATTATCATTAAAGTAGTATTGTATGGTATCTAAATTCAACATATTTTGCCTGAGTATCTACTTCTATTTTTGAAGACAAAGGATTTAAGAGGTATTCAAATGCTCTCTAACCACTATTCAAACTTGTGTCTTAAAAGACAATAAAAAATGATCTCATTAAAATTCATGATATATATCATCAAAATTTATGATGTTAAAAAGCCAAAGCAATGATATTATTTGAGAAAAATCAAAGTAGAATTGTAATCGTTGCTGATTTGTGGACTTCTAGCAATCAGAAAAAAGATATATGCCTTTTACAATACACTTTACATATAATTCTCGGTAGTTGTAAAGTAGAATTATAAGGTATTTTTTCTTAACTGAATCTAAATTAAATTGCTATAGAATTTAATTTTTTTTAAATGAATTAATAGTATTGTGATATATCATTTTATATTGTGTTTTTGTGTACATAGTTTTATATATCTGCCATGTCCACACACTGTAGAGACACTTTCTGAAGTATTGAAGGATTATATGCTTGATTGGAACGCTGATTGTAAGTTATCCGCATCAACAGTAGATAATTTTTTCACTAATGATGTTGTGGTCGAAATGCTATTAATAAGTTTTCTTGTGATTCATTAATATTGGGTGGGGATTTGTTTCATATATGTTGTTATGCAGATATTCTGAATTAAACAGTGACAGAGGGGTTGAGAATGATCAGTCAAAGGATTGAAAGGATTCGTGATAGGTTGCTTATTGGACAGCAACACTGAAAAGAGTAGAAAAGTTTGAATAAATTTCTAGTCAATGAAATGTTTCATTTAGTAAAAAGTCGATTCTTGATTGTAGGACTAGGTGAAACTCTACATATTTGATGCTTACTGTTGCTTTTCTATATAAGAATGTTTTCCCTTGCTTAAAACAACGTGAGGCACAATATAAAAGTTTGCCTTATAAAAAAAAATTGGGTGTTGGCAAAAGAAATACATGATGAGTTGAAATTATTTTATAATGTCATTATAAGTTTTCAAGAACAAAGTATCCCACCATCAATTTGTTGTTTTCCGAAAACTTGTGAAATTAGATTATCAATGTCCGAGTGGCTCACATCTAGTTGTAATGAGATTAGGACCATAGCATCAAGTACGATAACAAAGTTTAAAAGTATTGGAAAATCACTCATGGTATAATGGTTGTGGCAATTTTTCTAATTCCAAGGTTTAAGATGAAATTGATTGAATATTGCTTTCCTTAGCTTTTATGGAGATGATCGTTGCAATAAAATTGACGAAGTTTGTAAACTTTGTTGTAATTTGGTGAAAGAATATTAGTTGAAGTTCAAATTGGGTAAGAAAGCTTTCAATTTTAATGACTAATGTTGTTTATCGAGTAGAAGATATAGATCCTTTGTCACATTTTGATTTGTTTGTTTATGATAATGCTAATACCGAAAACGTTGTATATTGTTATCATTGTTGTTGTTATTTATTTTTATATGAATTAGTAAAAAGCTGAAACTAATATACATTTTGTTGTGCATTTTTGTGGGCACCACTTGCAATTGATTGAGAAGAACGTATGAAGGTGGACGATGATTTTAGATGTCTTATTTAAATCTTACATGATAAACTCTTTAATTTCTCATATTTATGATTATAATTTTTTTTATTTTAATAAATCTTGTGATGGAATTATTTTGCTTTAAAGATAGTTAGAGGTGCAAGGTTGTTTTTCTTTTTCCTTGAACTTTAAGACAAACTTTCCCTGTAAAATATAGAACTAGTTTTATTTTTGTTTTTATTTTTTGAGTAACTACTATAGTTGTTATTATAGATTTTGCTTATAACTTTTTTATCAATTAAAAGATATGATGGGTGAAAATTTAAAATTAAAATGTGGCAAATAGGACGGGATAGGGAATCCCCATTTATTTAATAGGACGGGATAGGGAATCCCCATTTATTTAATTCTTAATAGCGGGGAATGGAGTGGATATGGGGATGGAAATCTCATCCCCCGCCTCACTCCACCCCATTGACATCCCTAATGGTGATAGTAGGAATGAGAAAATAAAGAAAAATGGTGTTAATTAAAATCAACTTTTCATTTAAACCTTTATTATACATTTTTTAACACTGAATTAAAATTCAATTATTACTTTAATAATTTTTTTCAACTGCTTTAATACACATGTGGAGAAATAGGGTGTCTCTTACCCCATATAAATAACAATAATTATACATATTTGTGCAAAATTTTGGATAGCCCAAACTTCCTACAAAATGGATTGATTTAATGGGTTTTGGCCTGCCTGCAATCATAAGCTTCTTGGAAAATGAATGAGGATATTACTTTATTGGGATCCTAAAAACAAAGAAAATTGTCTATCGGCAATTGCATTGGTGGAAGTGCCATCGTGGTCACTACTATGCTTAAGTCGGTACCAAAATTAGTATAAAGGAGCTGAAAATAACTTGAAATGAGCTAAAAGAGTGAAATCAATGAACTTCTTAGAACTTACCCTTTTTAGCTTAGCATTGGAGGTGTTAGTTTTAGGAAATGGTGACTTGGCCCTTACTTTATAGGGCAAGTTCCGTATAACCACCAAATAACCTTAGTTAAGTTGGTAACTACCAATTAACTTAGGTTCGGCTTACTAATATGGGTAGATGTAAGGACCCTTTTTGAATCACGAGACATAATGGAGGTTATGCTCCATGGTTTGCTTTTCTTGATTTAAGGGATTCTGGTTAGTATGGACATTTTGCCTTTCAAGTGGAGTTGCGAGTATATGTTATGTCATGTGCTATTGATCAAGTCTAGGTGCAACTCTTTGGAGCCTAATAGGTTGGATTTCTCGTATGGGCCATTGCCCTCGTGGGCTTTCTAAGCATTTTATTGAGAATCTTGATTTAGAGGGATCTTGTTTTTAAGGTTCAACATCTAGATTGGAAGCTTTCGGCATCTTTGGTCAAAATCTAATTTGGGGTGGACCATATCTTTTGGGCTTCAAACTTGGGCTTTTGGGCTTGAAAATTTACATCCAACACAACATATACAACCAAGTTATATAATTTTACGTAAACAATTTGACATGTTATAAGATCATTAGATGGGTGGTCCCACTTCATTTATTAAAAATTCATTAATTTATATTTCACTTTTTACCCAGTGAATTAATTTATGTTTGCTTAGATATGTATATATTAAGTTATACAACTTAGTTGTATATATAGTATTACTCTGTAAACAAACATTGTAAGCATTGAAATTTTACTTATGATTTCAAGGCCCAATGATGATGGCCAGAGACATTAATCAGAAGACTTTTCTCAGCCGCTAAGATACTAAAATTCAACACCGAAAATGGGTGGAAAGCGAAATAGGCTAAGGACTAGAGCGGTACCAGCAACGGGTATCTAAGACCTTAGGATAGGGAGTTGTATCACTCCCGTGGGGTTGAGGGCCACAAAACAAAGTGAGGAAACCTAAAGTAGAGTTGGTGCCTTTAGGCTAGGGCTTGCGCCTTTACACCTAAAGGTGCATGCCTAGCCTCAAGAAGTGGTGTACGAGCGCCTCTAACCATGAAGAGGCTACGCACGAGTGCCTCTATGTTCCATGGCTTTAATATGGGCATACGCCTACAGTGCAATAGGCGTGCGCCTATTGCTACAGTCCCACATCGGGAAAAAAGCTTATTTTTTTTCTCAAGTTAGGCCTATATAAGGGAGGCAGCCCCTAGTTAGAGGTAAACATATTTTGGGGCAAAAATACCTTAAAAAAACCCAACATTTTGGTGTTCTCTGCAGTCAAGATTCTTTCTCTAATAATAATTAGAATCAGGTAAGGTTTTAAATGCCTTCTCTTTAGTTCAAAAATTTCTATGTTTAGTTTAGGTATAATTAGTAGATAATTGTGCCATATTTTAGTTTAGGCATTATTAATAGATAATTTTGCCATGCTTAGTTTATAATTAGTAGTAGCTAATTAGTTGTTAATTATGCCATGACTAGTGATTAATTAGTGGCTAATTGTATGATGATTGTTGGTTAATTATGAGATGATTAGTGATTGATTATGCATGTTTAGTGTAGTTACTGATTTTATGATTAGTATCAATGATGTCATGATCAATGCTACGCTTAGTTTAGTTGATAATGTGTTTAATCACGCTTGTCACTACCAATGCCTTCATTTGATGTTGAAAGGTTGTTTTAAGACTCCTTTAGTTTATGATAGTGTTTCATTTATTGCAATGTTATTTGAATTATTGTAATCCCTCACCTGTTCCCCCATGTTTGACGACTATCAATTTTCCTCCCTATGTATGTATATAAATTGTTCACCTCACATGTAATAAAAAAGATAAAATCTAGTTCTGTACGTATAATAAGACTTAAGATCCATAGGATATCATTAGGAACTCAAAATTAGAGTTTAGTAGACCTTAGTAGGGGCTTGACTAACTTTTAGGTAGGTGTAACCCCTACCTAATTTCTTGAACCCTACTCTAAAAGAATTATGGATAGTTAGGTCCAGAAGTAAGGGATCGACTACCGTCATACAAATTTTTCTAGTGATTAATTACCTGGATGGTGACTATGATATATCTCAGGGTCTTGTCTCTGCGGCTTGATTCGTTTGGACCTCTAAGTCTCTGCAAGGAACTTAGGAAAGCAGTGTCGAGGTCACAAGTGATTGGGGTAGGATGGAAGCCCCACTCACAAACATATATGAGGTATCTTCTGCCTAGTGACATCCCTATGTAGAAAAGACGTTTTTCATCAAACTAGAGACCTTTACTCTTGATATCATATCAAGTCATCATTTGATAATTTGAAAATTAAGATTTAAGGTATTGTCACTCTAAGGGGGTACTTATCTTTTTCATTTGATGTTAGAATTTGACTGATTCTTAATCATTTAAAAATTTTAAAAGTTTTTTTTCCTTTAGTTTGAGAATCAAATAATTTTATTTAGTGGAAAAAACCATAAATTTTCAAACTTTTATATTAATTTTAAATTTTTGAATAATTAATTTCTTTGATTCAATGTTCCAAATTTCTTTTGTAAACTCTTTTTCCTTTTAATGCAACCTTTATGACACTTATCTTCCTAACAATCAAAATTGAAATTTTGAAACCTTAATTTAGTCAATTTTGAAACCTTAAGTCACTCATTCCTATTATGATTTTTCATCAATACATTTGGATTATCTTGATTATTTTTCGACAGGAAAATATTTACTGGTGGCCCTGAGGTTTGGCTTAATTACATGAATGATCTCGTCTTTTTGAAACTAGCCTGTCATGACCTCGCTTTTTTGAAACTAACCTCCCACGACCTTGTCATTGTATCATTTCTATTAACTTGGCTGGTTCACACTGAAATGACATTTTGCCATTCACAATTCTAAAAAATTTTAGAAATATCTAATTAAAATGTGATTCAAAGTTCAAACTGAGGCAAACCAAGTGGCAGTTACACTTCCAACAAACCACTTCTTTGGTTAAAGTTTTAAGAACAAAGTATATTATTTATTCTACAATTAAATTAAAAAATCCCTGACCTTTAAGACATTAGAACACAACTATACCTTCCAAATGTAACCTATATTTTGGGTCTTCCTAAGTTTTATTGGAGGATTCGAAAGGGTTTTGGTTTCAATTGTGGGTCGGCGTAGCAAGGAAGGTTGTATAACAAATACTGATCTATATTTTGGGGTGATGGCATATGTGACTCATCGGCCAGTGGTGGCTAGGCTTGGGCATTTGCCCTGGACCCACCACGGACTCGGCCCAACGGGGCGGGTCCGGAGCATTCATAGAGGCGGGTCTGGGGCAGAAAATTTCTGCCCCGGCCGGGGCGGGTCCGGGTCCAGGTCCAGCCATTTGGACTCGTAGACCCGCCCCGCCCCGCAAGGTTAAGGGTGTATTTATAAAATTTTTAAAGTTTAGGACTGTTATGTAATTTTTTAGGTTATATTTGTTAAACTTTTCATATATATAAATTCTTAATAATTTTACAAATAATACAAATACTTTAATAAAAATGACATTTTAATTAATAATTAACATCTTTTAGTATATTAACATCAATTTCGTCATATTATAATGACAAAATAAAATATTTGTATTTTATAGTAATTGAATTTGTATAACATATACAATATTGATATAGATTATTAAGTACTAATTAAATTATTGCAATATTAACAAGATTATTTTTAAAATATATATCTTTAATATAATCAATATATTATTTCCCAAATATGTAAATAAAAATAGGATAAAAATAATCTTATAACCTTAAATATATGATTTATCGTAAATTCTTAATTTAAATTAATTAATTTAATTATTAATGTTTCATAAATACATATAATGTTAATTATTTGGTATATGTCAATAATATTATTGCTATTATTAGATTGAAACTAAATCAACATGTTATTTAAAATTTATTTAATTGTATTATCAACTATTTAAAAAATTGTCAATTAAATAATTTATAAGCAATAATATACTTTTAATATTATTTCTACCAAAGTATGTAACATTATTACTAATATAATTGAATGACAATTAACGATAATTAAATATTTATATTTTATAATAATTAAATTTTATAATATATACAATCTTGATATAGATTACTAAGTACTAATTAAATTATTGCAATATTAACATGATTATTTTAAAAATATATATCTTTAATATAATCAATATATTATTTCCCAAATATGTAAATAAAAATAGGATAAAAATAATCTTATAACCTTAAATATATGATTTATCGTAAATTCTTAATTTAAATTAATTAAATTAATTATTAATGTTTCATAAATACATATAATGTTAATTATTTGGTATATGTCAATAATATTATTGCTATTATTAGGTTGAAACTAAATCAACATGTTATTAAAAATTTATTTAATTGTATTATCAACTATTTAAAAAATTGTCAATTAAATAATTTATAAGCAATAATATACTTTTAACATTATTTCTAATCAAGTATGTAACATTATTACTAATATAATTAAATGACAATTAATGGTAATTAAATATTTGTATTTTATAGTAATTAAATTTGTATAATATATACAATCTTGATATAGATTACTAAGTACTAATTAAATTATTGCAATATTAATATGATTATTTTAAAAATGTATATCTTTAACATAATCAATATATTATTTCCCAAATATGTAAATAAAAATAGGATAAAAATAATCTTATGACCTTAAATATATGATTTATCATAAATTCTTAATTTAAATTAATTAATTTAATTATTAATGTTTCATAAATACATATAATGTTAATTAATTAGTATATACAAATCATATTATTATTATTATTAGATTGAAATTAAATCAACATACTATTAAAAACAAATCATATTATTACTATTATTAGATTGAAATTAAATCAACATACTATTAAAAAAGTGTTAATTAACTAGTTTACAAGAATAATACATTTTTAACATTATTTTTAATAAAGCATGTAACATTATTACTAATAAAATCAAATGGTAATTAAATATTTGTATTTTATAGTGATTAAATTTGTATAACATATACAATCTTGATATAGATTACTAAGTACTATTTAAATTATTGCAATATTAACAATATTATTTTAAAAATGTATATGTTTAATATAATCAATATATTATTTTCTAAATATGTAAATAGAAATATGATAAATATAATCTTATAACTTTAAATATATGATTTATCGTAATTTAAATTAGTTAATTAAATTATTAATATTTCATAAATATTTATAATATTAATTATTTGGTATATACCAATCATATTATTACTATTATTAAATTGAAATTAAATGAACATGTCATTGAAAAATTATTTAATTGTATTATCAACTATTTTAAAAATTGTCAATTAACTAATTTACAAGCAATAATAAACTTTTAACATTATTTCTAATGGAATATGTAACATTATTACTAATAAAATCAAATGGTAATATACAACCATTTTGATTTTAGTTTGAAGATTTATTATTTTTATGATTGTTGAAAAATGATCATAGTTATAAATGATATGATGAGAAATTGATAAGGGAGTTATTTGTAAAGATGTAAATATTAGAGGGGATGAAATTGAAAAATATAAAGATTATAGGGGTGTGATTGTAAAAATATAAACAATGGCGGGGCGGGGCGGGGCGGGTCTGGATCTGCTCAAAAATTTTTTTGCCCCGCCTCGCCCCGCCCCGCAAAGGGGCACCGGGGCGAGGCGGGGCAAAAAAAAAGGGGCAGTGGGGTGGGGCTGGATACTTGCCGCCCCGTACCCACCCCACCCTGGTTCCAAGCCTAGTGGTGGCAATGTAGGGGCCTCAATAGAATCTTTGTTTATGGTTGAAGAAGAGTGAGAAGGAAAGATTAAATCTGGGTGGCATGATTTTGAGCAATTGAGAGGTAAGAAAGAAATCTGAGAGCAAGGAGAAGAGGGAGACGAGACTGAAGAAGGAAAAAAAAAAGATACAAAAAAAGAACAAGAAACTAAAAAAAAAAGGAAAAGAAAGACAAAGAAAATTGAAAAAAAAAGGAAAAAATAACAAAAATTAATAAGTAAACTAAATATCTTAAAAGAGTAATCAAGTTAACAATATACTCTTGACATCATTCAACTTAACATATCAGTAAATGGTGAGGTTATTTGAGGCTAATTCCAAAAAGGGAAGGTCATTCATGTAATTAGGCCAAATCTCGGGTTTATCGATAAGAGCTTTTCCTTTTTCAATACTTAACAAAGACATACATATCAAATTTCTAGTTTTTTTTTTTTATTGAAGTTTGAATTTGACTTATTCTAAAATTTCAAATATTTTTAAGTTGTTTATTTTTCGGACTTAAGGCTTATCTAGACAATTCGATTTGAATGAAAAAGGTAAATATTTTAGTTTTTATATGAACGCAAATGTTTGAATGGTTTATGTTACCTCTCATTATCTAAAATACCCCTATTCAATTCATTTTTTTGTATGTGACTTTTACCAAATAATGCATATATAAATTAATTCAGTATTTTTTATAATTTAAGAAAAATAAAAAATTTATAAGAGCAATAACAAAATATGTAAAATTATAAAATTTAAATACTTCAATATTAATTTTGTCAAAATATGGACTTCTAAATTTTTTAATATGTCAAAAAACATACGCTAAGGATATATGTGTAAAAATACTAAATTTAGACATTTCGGTTTAGATGTTGAAATAAATAAAAAAATAAGTCATTTAAGTTTATATATTTAAATATATTCAAACTTTAATTTAATTGAAACCCATAAAAAAAAAAGAAGGCTCCATTATTATTATACCTTAAAAATTGAGAGCAAATATATCATTTAAATATATGTATTTATACTCATTTAAATTCCTTTAAAAAAAAAAGCTCCCTCACTATAATATTTAAGTCATCAATAATTTAAAAAAAAAAAAAAAAGTTGTTGTAAGCAATAGAAGAAGGTTTTTATTTTTGTAGCAAAAGAAGAAGGGAGGAGAAGTTGGTAAAATTTTCTATCTAGTATTGGAGACCCAACTGTATTGATAATAATTCAATAGGATGCTCAATAAATAATTTCCAATCTAAAACGTTGATTAAAATGCTTCCACTATCACTCTTTCTTTAGTTCATATATTGGAGATATTGTCTATTTAAAAAAACAAGGTGAAGATATGATACATGTGTAGCAGTTAAAGCTATTTCATGTGAAAGATATATCAAAGAATTGAGACTGAATTACACATACAGAGGAAAATTTAACAATCTTGTTTAACTATATTACAGAAGATAAAGGCGATGACTCACCTACTCTTTTAATAATTAGAATTCAATACACCATTTTTCAACCTATATATGAGAAATACTATGGTGGTTGAAGTGGTCATTTCTAAGTGGGAGATAAGCAAAATTAGTTAGTGACACCAAATATTAAGTTGGTGAAAAATTTGTCAGCAAAATAAAACCTCAAGTAAACAATGGTGGTTGGAGACTTCTTATCTCCAACTATTAAATCCTAGCTCGGCCCTTAATCTACTTTTTACACCCATGACCCAAAAAAAAAAAAAAAAAAACCATATCTTGTACTTTAATTTTCTTTCCATATACATATTATATAGATTAGTCATCATTTTTCTTTAATTTCCTTTTTGTTCAATACGATTTTCATCTTTCATTCAACAAACCATTTATTTCATTTCCTTTGCAGAGACGGTAAAAAAAAAAAATGTCGTTCGGCTGCTACAATCATTTCACTGGGAAAAGATGGTAAAGAATTGAGACTTAATTAATTACGTACGCAGGAGTATTTGACCATCTTGTTTAACAACATAAAAGACAAAATGACCTTGACCACAGTGTCAAATGCGTTCTGATCATTGCATGTATCTTTAATTATCTTCTCTTTTGAATAATCAGACTTACAGCATTAGAGATCTTCAACGTACGAAATTACGGTGGCAGTTTCTCAGCAAGGAGAATGAGCAAAAATTAATTAGTTAATGTCACCATCAAGGATAAGGTTCGCTGAAAATTTCTCAACAAAATAATAAAAAAACTGACCTAAAGTAAACGCAGTGTAAATGTAGATGGAGCTCTAAATTATGTCTGTAGTTACAGATTGAGAGAGACAATAATGAAGTTATCAACCTTCTCACTAGCTTCCTCTATCCTGTTTTTCATAATACACTTGTCGTCATCACTTAACGTGATTTCTGATTTCACTGAAGAAATCAATGGCCTTCTCAAATGGAAAGCTACCCTTCAAGACCGGAACCATTCCCTCTTGCCTTCTTGGAGTACTCCCACCAATATTTCTACCGAAAGAAGCCCATGTACTTGGTCTGGAATCTCTTGTAACCAAGCCAAAAGTACTGTTGTTAGTATTCACCTGAGTGGTGCAAGTTTAAAACGTCCGCTTCAGGAATTCTCATTTTTATCATTTCCTCATCTTTCTTATCTTAACCTTAGCCTGAATGAACTCTCTGGTTCCATCCCATCACAAATTGGTTTCCTCTCCAAATTGAAGCACCTTGATTTGTCAAATAATCAGTTTTCTGGGAAACTAACACCAGAAGTTGGCCTCCTAAAACATTTGGAGATCCTTTACCTTTTTGTTAATCAATTGAGCGGCCCCATACCAGAAGAAGTAGGTCAATTAAGTTCTCTCACAATGCTTTCCCTGGACTCTTACCAACTTGGATGGTTCAATTCCCCTTCTACAGTTGAGCATAAATCATTTCAATGGTTTAGTTCCTACTTCACTTGGTAATCTAAGCAACTTATAATTTTTATCCCTTCGGAGTAATCAGCTTTCTGGTTTTATTCCTACTGAGATAGGAAACTCAAGATCGCTTTTCTTTTTATCTTTAGCACACAATCAAATAAATGGTTCTATTCCTGCTTTTGTTGGTAATATGAGCAACTTAAAGTTCTTTATATCTTGGCCAGAACAATCTTTTTGGATCGATTCCCGGTAATATAGAAAACTTGAAGTCTCTCACTGATTTAGGCTTATCCGAAACTCAACTGAGTGGTTTTGTTCCTTCTTTCCTTGGGAATATGAGTGACCTAGAAAATTTATACCTTCATGATAATAACTTTTTTGGTTCCAACCCAGAAGAATTAGGAAAATTAAAGTCTTTGTTGTATTTAGGATTGACTGACAATCAACTTAGTGGTCCTATTCCTAATCCCATTTATAATATGAGCAATTTAAAATTTCTATTGTTGTCAAATAATAACCTTTCTGGCTCCATTCATCCTGAAACTGGAAATGTTATGAATTTGACTGCATTTATGCTGCAACAAAACCAGTTCACCTGGTTATTTGCCGCATAATATTTGCCGAGGTGGATCACTTAAATACATCATTGTGTATGACAACCACTTTTTTGGTCCAATACCCCGAAGCTTGATACATTGCACAACCTGGAAAGAGTTCTTCTTCAAAGAAATCAATTCACTAGAAATATATCTGCAGGCTTTTGTTGGGATGTAATAAGAACTCAGAACAGAATTTGGGAGAAAAATGACTTGTATTAACAGAGAAAATTAATGTACAAGAATTATACAAAAAACTCCCCTAAAATTTCTGGAGCTCTCCTGGCTCTCTCTCTCAATCCTAAACTTTCTGGTTTAGACTCTGGACTCTCTCTGGAATCTCTCTAATGCTTAAACAAGGCAGAATTCGTCCCATATTTATAGAGAAAATTCTGCATACAAATTCAAATCAAATTTGGCTACTTCCTTTGATTTTCAAAATTGGAGGTGCCTAACTAATTTGACTCTCAATGCATTCACATGGGAGGGATTCTGGAAGCCATGCATGTCATGCATGAGCTCAGCAGAATTCTAGAACTCATGCATGTCATGCATGAGCTCATCAATTCTCCCCCTCCATCCCATGTGAAAGGGAGTAACAACAAAAGTAATTAGACAGCTTCTAATCCAACTATGTCTCTGCATAGTTCTAGCTTGTCTCTGGTGACCACTTTTGTTAACATGTCGGCTGGATTCTCTTTAGTATGGATCTTCACTAGTTTCAACAGTTGCTTGTCCATCACCTCTCGTATCCAATGATAGCGGATGTCAATATGCTTTGTTCGAGAATGGTACACTGAGTTCTTGCTCAAATCCAGAGCACTTTGACTGTCACAGTGTACTTTGTATTCCTTTTGCTCAATCCCAAGTTCTTGGAGAAACCGCTTCAGCCACAACATTTCTTTTCCAGCTTCCGCTGCGGCAATGTATTCTGCCTCTGTCGTGGATAGCGCAACACACTTCTGTAGTCTTGACTGCCATGATACAGCTCCCCCTGCAAAAGTGTAAACAAAACCTGATGTAGATTTCCTACTGTCAGGTTCTCCGGCCATATCTGAATCTGTATAGCCTTCCAAGATTGGATCAGCTCCCCCGTAACACAAGCATATCTTCGAAGTACCTTTAAGGTATCTGAGAATCCACTTGACTGCCTCCCAATGTTCTTTCCCTGGATTGGAAAGAAATCTGCTCACGACTCCGACAGCATGAGCAATATCTGGCCTTGTACACACCATGGCATACATCAAACTTCCTACAGCAGAAGAATAGGGTACCGACGCCATGTCCTCTATCTCTTTCTTGGATGAGGGACATGATCTCTTGCTCAGCTTGAAATGATTAGCCAGTGGTACACTAACTGGCTTAGCACTATCCATGTTGAACCTTTGAATTACCTGTTCAACATATTTTTCCTGAGACAGCCATAATTTCTTTTGTTTTCTATCTCGACGAATGTGCATCCCCAAGATTTGCTGAGCTGGTCCCAAGTCCTTCATATCGAAGGTTTTTGATAGTTCATTCTTCAGCTGCTTTATTCTTGTTGCATCTTTTCCGACGATCAACATGTCGTCCACATATAACATTAATGCAACAAAGTCTCCACCTGGAAGTTTCTGAAAGTAGACGCATTGGTCTGCAGCGGTTCTTTTGTACCCATGACTCACCATGAAGGAGTCAAACTTCTTGTACCATTGTCTTGGTGCTTGTTTGAGGCCATACAAGCTCTTTTTGAGCTTGCACACGAGGTGTTCTTTTTCTGGAACCTCGAACCCTTCTGGCTGCTCCATGTAGATTTCTTCATGCAAGTCTCCATGAAGAAATGCTGTCTTCACATCCATCTGTTCAAGCTCCAAATCAAGACTTGCTGTTAATCCGAGGATGACGCGGATTGAGGACATTTTTACCACCGGTGAGAATATTTCATCAAAGTCAATTCCTTTCTTCTGAAGGAATCCTTTTACCACCAATCTGGCTTTGTGCTTTATCACCTTTCCTGTTCCATCTTTCTTGAGCTTGAATACCCACTTGTTCTTCAGTGCCTTCTTTCCGTCTGGGAGTTCAACCAGTTCATAAGTTTTGTTCTTCTCTAGAGAATTCATCTCATCTCGCATTGCATGCAGCCATCGTTCTTTGTCTGGATGAGATAAAGCTTCATGAAAGCTTTCTGGCTCCCCCTCATCAGTAAGCAGTGTGTACTCTAATTTCGGATATCTCCTCGACGGAATCCGACCTCGCTCAGATCGTCGTAGCTGAGGTTCTTCATTTCCAGGAGGTACAGCAGCTTCTATAGGTGATTGTGGCTCCCCCGGCTCAGCAATCTCTTCATTTTCTTCCTCCTGATCTGCTTCTGGAACTTCGTCTGGTACCTCGTCATTTCTTGTAGCATTTGGTGTTGGGGTAGAATCTGCAACAATATCTGGGGCACTGCTAGTGGGATTTGTAGATATTGTTGTCTTTTCAGCGTCTTCATATGTTTGGTCTTCGTGAAATACGACATCTCTGCTCCGGATGACTTTCTTTTCTTTGGGATCCCATAATCTGTATCCGAATTCTTCATCTCCATAACCGATGAAGATACATGGAACAGTTCTTGCATCAAGCTTCTGTCTGAGCTCCTTGGATACATGTACGACGGCTAAACAACCAAACACTTTCAAATGATTATAGGAGGGCTTTTTATTAGACCATACCTTTTCTGGAATCTCGAAGTTCAGTGGTGCCGATGGTGCTCTGTTGATTAAGTAACAGGCGGTGCGAACTGCCTCCCCCCAGAATGGCTTGGGTAACTTAGCCAATCTGAGCATGCTTCTGACTCGTTCCATGATGGTTCGATTCATCCTCTCGGCCACTCCATTGTGTTGTGGTGTGCGTGGGACTGTTCTTTCATGTCGGATGCCATATCTTCGACAGTAGGCATTGAACTCTCTGGAGGTATACTCGCCTCCGTTATCTGATCGAAGGCATTTTAATTTCTTACCCGTTTCACGTTCTACCATGGCGTGAAACTCCTTGAACTTCTCTAGAACTTCATCCTTCGTCCTGAGGAAATAAACCCACACTTTCCGAGATGCATCATCAATAAAGGTCAAGAAATACCTTTTACCGCCTAAGGACTCGACTTCAAGAGGTCCGCATACATCACTGTGTACTAGCTCCAACAGCTTTGATTTCTTCACTGATGAGGAGCTGAATGATACCCTCCGTTGTTTCCCGTACAAACAATAGTCGCAAGGATGAGACGCTGCATCCTTGGAAACAGTGATCAGCTTCTTTTTCTGAAGGGATGATAAACCCTTTTCACCCATGTGACCGAGCCTTTTATGCCACAAATCTAAAGGTACCATGTGCTCTGCTACATGAAGGCTCTCTCCGTTTATCTTTACATGAGTCCTGTAAAGATTGTCACATAATTTACCTCGAGCAACCACCATGACCCCCTTTCAACATCTTCCATGTACCGTTGGTGAAGCAGCTCTCATAACCTTGCTGATCAAAGGCTTTTACCGAGAGCAAGTTGAGTCGAAGATCTGGCACATGACGAACGTCCTTCAAAGTTATTTTGCATCCGACGTTCGTTTGGAATTGAACATCACCAATTCCCATAATCTTGGCGGTGCTGTTGTTTCCCATCTTCACTATCCCAAAGTCTCCTGCTTTGTACGTGGTGAAGATCTCTCTGTAAGGAGTGACGTGGCAGGAAGCTGCTGTGTCAATGACCTATTCTACTCCTTGATCTGCTGTGTGAAAGCACGTCTCTTCTGCACAAATGGTCACATCTTCTACCACTGTAACTCGTGGTTCTTCGTTGCTTTGTGCCTGTGAACTCTCCTGGTTCTGCTTCCGAAGACTGCGACAATTTCTCTTCAAATGTCCCTCTTTGCCACAGTTGTAGTACTTGTATGTGGGTCTCCGCCCATCTGATGACCTGCCCCTTAATCTGCCTCTGCTTTTGCTTCTACCTCTTCTCCAGTCTTCACCTCGAGACTGTCTTCCTCGATTCTCTGTGATATAGGCTTCATCTTGACTGGTGCCTGCATCTTTTCTTCTTGCCTCCTCGTTCATTAAGGCATCCTTAACCATTGATAGGGTAAGTCTGCCTCCGGGTGCTGAATTACTGATGGAGACCACTAACGTCTCCCATGAATCTGGAAGGGAACTGAGAAGTAGAAGTGCTTGTTCTTCGTCTCCAAGCTGTAACTCGACTGCTGTCAACTGATTCACCAAGTTCTGGAACTCACTTGTATGTTCTGCTACAGGAGTTCCGCTCCGCAACTTCAAGTTCACAAGCCGTCTCATCAGGATGGCTTTGTTTCGTGCTGACTTGGCTTGATACATACTCTCTAATTTTTTCCATAGAGTATATGCATCTGTTTCTTTGGCTACATGGTGGAAGACACTATGATCGATCCATTGTCTGATCTGACCGATGCATTTTCTATTAATTTTCTTCCACTCTGCCTCTTTTTCTGTCTCAGGTCTCTGCCCTTCAAATTCTATAGGGTCATATAGATCCTTACAACTAAGGAGATCCTCCATCCTGGGTCTCCATAGTGTGTAATTTGTAGCAGTCAATTTTATCATGGCTCCGGATGATTCTTCCATTTTAGAATAATTAATTCACTAAAATAAAAATTGAATTTCAAAAATCTGAGCCCACCGTTACGTCCGGAACGGTCAAATTAGGTGGAATAGCCTCTTCCGGGGCTCAAAAATTCTTTTTATACAATAAATAATAAGCTTGGAAACTTTAAGGACTAAACTGAAATTTCTTAAGGGCTAAACTGACATTTCAGAAACTAAAAGGGGCATAATGTATTTATCAGAATTACAGGGGTCAAACTGATATTTCCTAAGGACTGAAATGTAAATTTCAGAAATTCAGGGGCCAACATGTAATTACCCGAAAATATAGGGGCCAAAATGTAATTTTTCAATGTTTTGCTGACGTGGCAGGTGGCGACACGTGGCACGCTGACGTGGCGACCTGTTGACGTGGACTGCTGACGTGGCGAAAAGTGCGCTGACGTGGCTGGTGACGTGGCGCTAACGTGGTCGTCTTCTTCCTTGGAATGGCGCGTGCATCGCGTGGGGCGAGTGACGCCCACTCGCAGACCAGGTCGGAGGCGCATGCGGCGCGTGCGGCCTCTCTGGACGTCGGATCGGTCGCCGAAAAATTTCAGAATGATCAGAACGACGTCACGAACACACTGGACACTTCAAATTCGAAATTCGATGACTTTCCGAAAAATCGAAATTTTCCAGAAACAGGGGACAAATTTTCTCTGAATTTTTTCTTTCTGTTCTGACGTTCCAGGAGCTCAATCTGGCTCTGATACCACTTGTAGGGATGTAATAAGAACTCAGAACAGAATTTGGGAGAAAAATGACTTGTATTAACAGAGAAAATTAATGTACAAGAATTATACAAAAAACTCCCCTAAAATTTCTGGAGCTCTCCTGGCTCTCTCTCTCAATCCTAAACTCTCTGGTTTAGACTCTGGACTCTCTCTGGAATCTCTCTAATGCTTAAACAAGGCAGAATTCGTCCCATATTTATAGGAAAATTCTGCATACAAATTCAAATCAAATTTGGCTACTTCCTTTGATTTTCAAAATTGGAGGTGCCTAACTAATTTGACTCTCAATGCATTCACATGGGAGGGATTCTGAAAGCCATGCATGTCATGCATGAGCTCAGCAGAATTCTAGAACTCATGCATGTCATGCATGAGCTCATCAGCTTTGGCATTTATCCTAACCTGAACATTATGGATCTCAGTCACAATAAATTTCATGGTAAAATCTCATCTAACTGGATTAAGTGTCCACAAATAAGCACCCTGAAGATTGCAGGGAATGAAATTACGGGGATCATACCACCAGAGATTGGAAATTCCAGTCAATTGCAAGTTCTCGATCTCTCTTCAAATCGTCTAGTTGGGAAGATTCCAGATGAAATTGGAAAGTTGACTTCTATGAATAGGCTGCTCTTGAATGGGAATCGACTTTCTGGTGCCATACCTTGGGAACTTGGCTTACTCACAGAACTTGAGTATCTTGATTTATCTACAAATAGATTGACCAAGTCAATCCCAGATAATCTTGGTTACTTGTTGAAATTGCACTGCTTGAATTTGAGCATAAATCAATTCAAGGAAGAAATTCCATTTCAGTTGGGCAAGTTTGCAATCCATTTGCATCACCAAAGAAAAGATATTGGAGACTCAGAAGTACAACTTTTTCAAGGAAGAGATGGAGACTCAGAAGTACGACGAAGCAGTTTGAACAGGGAAGGGTTTTTTTCAATATCAAATTTTGATAGAAAAGTATTGCATTAAGAGGTCATGAGAGCAACCAATAACTTTGACTCTGTTTATTGCATTGGAAAGGGAGGACAAGGAAGAGTCTACAAAGCAAAGCTATCAACGGGAACTATTTTAGCAATTAAGAAATTTCATTCAGTACATCCTGGTGACATTGTAGACCAAAAAAGTTTCTTAAATGAAACAAGGGCATTAACAAATATACGACATCGAAATATAGTAAAATTTTATGGTTTTTGTTTAAATGCCCAGCATTCTTTTCTGTCTATGATTACATTGAAAGGGGTAGCTTGGCCTTGTTCTTGAGCAATGTAGCATCAGCTAAAGAACTAAGTTGGAGCAAGAGGTTAAACATTATTAAAGGAGTAGCTCGTGACTTGTCTTACCTACACCATGACTGCTTCCCACAGATTGTTCATTGGGACATACCAAACGAAAATGTTTTGCTGGACTTGGACTATAACTCTCATGTTTCAAATTTTGGAATTGCTAAGCTTCTCAGACTAGACTCATCCAATTGGACTCTACTTGCAGGCACATACGGATATATTGCACCTGGTGTGTACATTTAATCTATACAATTTAAACTTGACTAGTTACATAGAGATCATCTAGACAATTTAAGGTCTAATTTTCCTTGCACTTCTGCAGAGCTTGCTTAAACAATGAAGGTAATCGAAAAATGTGATGTCTATAGCTTTGGAGTACTAGCATTGGAAGTGATCAAAGGAAAGCATCTAGGCAATATCATTCCCTCTCTATCCTCTCCTCTAACCAAGGAGAGCATGCTTTGGAGCAATGTTTTGGACCAACGCCTTCCACTTTCCACACCTAGTGCCCAGGAAGATTTGATAAAAATCTTAAACCTTGCAACTTCTTGCTTAGATGCTAATCCACAGTCGAGGCCAACCATGAGTATGATTTCTCTTATGTTATCAGGTTGAAAGTCCGTTTCCCAAATGCCTTCATTTGGCAAATAGCGAGGATAATCGTAAGCAGATCTAACTTTAAGGATACATTTTGGATTACTGTAATTGTAAATAATCATTGTAGTTATGTCGTAAACTAATTATATAAATCAATTGCAACATTGTAGTTATGTCGTAAACTAATT
The DNA here is from genome assembly GCA_013180625.2 of Boswellia sacra. NCBI lineage: Eukaryota > Viridiplantae > Streptophyta > Magnoliopsida > Sapindales > Burseraceae > Boswellia > Boswellia sacra. The sequence goes on from SNVD02009822.1 coordinate 284,427, forward strand.
ATATAAATCAATTGCAACAAGGGGTTGTGTTAGTTTTAGCGAATTTGACTTTTGTACTTTCATACACACAAACATATATAAAGGAATGGATCACTACAAAAGGGAGGAACCGTCGTAAATAGTCATATGCGGTGGTTGCGAACCGCCCCGAAAACAACCACAGTAAAGCTTTTACGGCGATTTCGGCCCGCCGTAAAAACGGTTTTATGGCAGTTTAGTTGTTCGACGTAAAAACAAGCGATGAAACAAGATCGGCAATCACCACACGTTTTTAGGCGGTTTTGTGTCCGCCGTAAAATGTCAAATATTTACAAAGAACAAAAAAACCACAGTAAAAAGTCACAAAAATGCCGTAAAAAGTTTTTACACAATTTTTGTACAACTGTCGTGAGTTGATGGGTAACCGCCGTAAATAGTTAGAAAAAATTTTTTGCGTCGACCAGGAAACCGCCGTAAATAGTTAGCAAAAATTTTTCGAAGTTTCGCTGCTTGTGCTATTCTATATTTATTTGCTGTTTACAAAATAATTAACCTGTCTCAGAAAAATGTTTTGATATAATTCTGTAATCATTCATTTAATGAATATAATGAAATCAAATCAAATACAAAAATATCTCATATAATGGTTCAATCATAATCCAAGAAAACAAAAAATAACGCAATCGCAATCATCATTCACACTATTCAACATGTTATAATCAAACAGTTAAACAACATGGCAGTTAGATAGTTCAACAACCTTCACATAGTTTAATAATCTGATAAGTAAATTTACACAAAACTTGGTAAACAACCTGCAACTTGGTAAACAATTTCCAACTTGGTAAATAACCTGCAAGAATCAATTTGCACCAAGAGCATAATCATTAAGTAACATTATATATTGTGAAACAAATTGTTAATTTAATTTATATACCTATTCGTTCTCTTGGTTTGATTCACGATCTATGATGTTGTTTGTTCCATGACTATCAAATTGAAAACGACTATGGTGTCCACTTGAAGCATCTGGGACCTATTTACAAAAAAAAAAAAGAAACATAAGTCAAAAATATAAGTCAACTAAAACTAGATTTTTAACTTTAACAATTAATTAAATTTGCAATCTTAGAACATACTAAAACCCAATTTAAATGCAGAAACCTAAAAGCCATAATCAGCTAATAAGAATAAGAAAGTAATCAGAAAACAGTTGTTTTACTTACTCTTGATGGAAGCCTACAAGTTCAGTAAAGTCATGAGAATCTTGAATATGAGCTTGCAAAACGTTCCATTGAGATTCTATCACATCAACCTAGGAAAAATGAGGTCACAATGAGAACAAACTCAATTATTATTCATACCAGCGAATATAAACATTCAAAGAATTCACGAAATATAAAAGACAACCAAACACAAAAATTGACTGTTAATGGAGAAAAAATGGCTTGCACCAATTGTCTTGGATGTTTAATTTTTTATGTCATTATAAAAGCCCCAGTGAAGCCCAGGGGGTCCAAAGATTCTTATTGACACTAGATATGGGTATGTAAAAGGAAACAAAAAAAATGCTTTTGTCAAAGGACTTTTATGATAATGTAATCATTGTAATAAGAAATTCGCAACAACAGCAAGACATGTCAGTAATGTAACAAACCAAAAAAGTTCTTGGCCCAATGAACAAAAGTTAATTTAATGACCTGGATATAAAATTATAAGTTTCTGATAAAAAATGCCATATGCTTTTTGACACGCCACATTGGTCTACAGCGCTGTTGTCGCTGTTGAGATATTGAGCAGTTTATACAGTCATTGCGATGTTTTGTAAAATCTGTGTGATCTTGATGCATCACAAAGGCCCAGGATTTTTCCAATTCCATTTAGGTTCGCTTGAGTCACAGCAAATACTGGAACACTCTATAGTACTTGGAGTTCACTCATTGATAACATCTTTAATAGAAGTGGTCAGTTGTTCAAAAACTATGAAGTATTTATGCAGCTGCAGTTCTTCTTTTGAGAGGCTATCATTTTTTCTCCTCTCTATAACAAAAACAATTTACTAGAAAATAATATTATGATAACATACAAGCTAGAATGGGACCATAAGGTCAGCTTCAGCAGTTGACTGACGAGGAGGTAAACGCATCAACTGTCGACTCTCCTCAAGAAAACACTGAAATTAAGAAATTATATGCATTAAATCATGTTAAACACCAGTAATTCAATTAGATTCCTCAGAGAAAACACTCTAATCATATAACCAGATAGCTGGGATACCATGAACATCTATAGAAAGGATTACCTCAGAAACAAACATTCTCATTTACGGAACACATGCAAATGAAGATCAATATCAATATATGTCCAACTGAATTGTAAAATAAACTTAAGAAAAGAAAGAATCATTAAGTTTCTTGAGTATAGTTCTTTATGCCAAATTTGAAAAGAATATAATAAAAATATAGCTCCCACAAGTACTAGGAGATATAGACAGAAAGCATGCAGAAAAGTTCATTTTCTGTAGCCTTTGATGATTTTGCACTTACGTCCATGCATTAATGCAAGAAAATAAAAAAATCCATATTGTTATACTTGCTAGGTAACAATTAGGAAAGATATAACATCATAAAAGTGTGATAAGCACCTTCAGACATTGCTTCATGGAGTTTGTACAAGATATAGATGGTATAAAAGTAGATTATCTAAAGGAAAAATACCAAAGTTGTTTCAGTAAGCACCCTTTCCTTCTGCAGCCAGAGAAACATATTAAATAGCGAGGTTCATGTTAAGCCTAGCTGAATGAGGATATGAGTTCCACAATTTTATAATGTATATCAAAAGTTTGAAAAGAGACCTGAGTGACAATGAAGAAATTAGCCCTATCCACACGATACTGAGAAAAGATACAGAACCTATTTACTTTCAATAAATGACATTAGAAGATAATTGTCATCTTTTACCTGGAAGAAATCTCCTTTTGCTAAAAGAAAATAGTCCTTCAATGCCTTTAAGTGGCCATTCAAGTCAGCACGTACAACCATAAGCTGCGGAAATAGAGCAACTACAGTAAACAAAAGCTCTAAGTGATACTAGGAAGAAGTTCAACAAATTCAGCACCTGCCAAAGATGACTGGCTATAATTGCCTGAATCGAGTCAACGGCACATTCAAATGATCTTTTGTGAAACTCAGATGATTCCTACACACAATGAATCCATGGTTAGCCTTTAAAATTCATTTTATTTGTTAAAGAGGAAATTTTTTTACTTAAATCATGAAAAATAAAAGAAGTCTACGAAGTACAGATACTGGTTCATGCAGTGAATGAATGACAATGATCTAATATAAAAATATCACAAAAGAACTTGACCGAGATGGTATTATAAATGGGGAAGAGAACCTTGAGGTCTTGAAGCATAGCTTCAATCTTGTCAGCCTCAGACTGTGGAAGCAATTCTTCTCCAATCAGTTTTGTATCTGAGAAAGGCTTCTTCTGGATGGGAAAACGTCCTGTAAATCCCTGAACTTTCAGAGAGCCTCTTGTTATCTGTTGATCCTGAAATTGAAAGGTAGGGCTTGGATTCTGGAGAACCCTAACTGCTTTACCAGTAAAAAGAATTGATTCGGCAACACGCATATGGATATATTCAGGTAGCATATCCTGCAAAATAACACTAAGACACTAAATAGCTAGACAGTAATAAATTCTATGAAAGAAATGTGTTGCGTTTACCAAAACTAAATGATAAGGATGAATAGACAAATTATAAGAAAAGTTGAAGCTACCTGTTAGAAACACAAACTGACATAGACAAGCACATACAACATACACCCCCACACACAATTCCAATATGAACTTGATAAGAGGGACAGAAGCAAGAACACATTTAATGCTACAAAAGTTGTTACGCATCATTTAAGTTCTGTAGGAATATTAGGATTTGGTGAAATGCTAGACATCGTAAGCATTACAGATAGAAGAGGCTTTCATCTACGCATGCATTATTTGTGGTTCCTATTTAAAACAATTGTAAATTTTATAATGATGATTGGCTTAACCACAACTTTGACAGGGGAATGTGTTGGTTATATACGCATAACAGTCATTCTTAACAAGAGTGGGACAACACCTATAGGCATCAAGAAGTAGTGGCACTTGTATAACAACGTAAGCCTATTTGATGACATCCGGATGATTGATGACCAAGTAATAACATTGAATAAGTGGTGATTGTAAGTATACAAATAGTTCAATAAAAAGATTATGAGATACCAAAAATATATGAAATCCCAAGTGCCAATTTGCTAAAGATGTATCATCAGTTGACAAGCGTGCTAACTTTTCAGAAATATCCGATTTAGATGAACTATGGTCTACATCTCTATCTTCTTGCCTGAAAATTTACAAACCCAGAAACCTTTTTCAGGAACTATTTTGATTTATGAGTAAATGCATATATCACAAAAGGGAAAATGAGGAACTAAATTGCATTGAAACCGATAGAAACTGTTAAACGATATAAGGAAGTGAATAACTTTAGTTTATAAACAAGTACATCAATCACATTGTAGTCTCTACAAAATTACATATACATTTCCATGCTGATTTATTCCTTTTCAACGAAAGCATATTTTCATAGTTCATCCAAGTACAGCAGCAACAGTTGCTTAATAAATCATTGCAAGTCTATAAAAAACTGCTTCTCCAACTTTCTCATAGCCTTAGTCCTTCAATGCTAAATAAACCTATCAATAGCTATACACCCGATCTCACAATTGTGAATAGGTTTTAAGCACAAGATACGTCAAAAAAAGCAGTCGGCATAAAGTTATGGAGCACTTTCAAATATGCATTTACTGGAATATAACTTGTAGATGTATCTTGTAGTCAAGAGATAAAACATTGATCATGTCCAATGTAGTTGCACAATGACATTCAAACAGAAACAGAATTAATATTAAATTAAATTTTGGCTAGTATAAAAGAATGTTTTTAGTCATTACCTTCTAATGAAAAATTCTCCATGCTGGTCCTGAAGAATCCCATAAACCATCCATGAAGCTAGCTGGTTATACAGGACCTAATGCCCATGCCAAAGAAGCTTATACTTTGGACACAAAGTATCAATGAAGTGAAACAATCAGCCATAAATTCATCTGGCAAATTGATAAAAGAAACTAGCACCTTAATGATATTCCAATAACTTTTCAAAGTAGCATTTCATTTTCAAAAGGTATTTTAAACCATGCCTGTATGTTGTCACGGCATCTTTGAAGAATTTATTCAAAAATTGATATGTAAGCACACAATAGGTCTGAACCATATTAAACACTAAAAGTTTCAATAACCATCTCAGTATATTACAGAGAGCCTGTAACAGGTAGTAAAATTATCCATGCAGTCCTATCCTAATCCAAACAACTCCCACAGTTTAAAAAATTCCTAGATACACATTTAGGCATGTTAAATACTAATAAAGATGCACAGCGGAAGTTGCTTCACTCTTCAAAAGTAGAAGACTAGAAATGAAGCATCAAAAGAAGATGTCAAGGAAGATGGCTTGGAACCTTACATGCAAAGTTAGGTCAGATTAGTTACGTAGCATCATCAAATAACACAGTTTATTTAACAAGAATAGTAAGAAAGAACATAGGGAGAGCACAGACATGCATAAACAGAGTAATCAAAAGGGTCAACAAGGAAGGCCGCTATTTTGATAGCAACTCCATATTTGGTTCATCTTAGCCACCAACGAGCTGAAATCCATAGCCAAGAATCTTACAGAAGACTCCTTCTCGTTATTTCTCGGTTGCCAACGGAACACCGACTCGTCGTCCAAGTCTCCCATTCGCAAACAATGCGTGAGCTTGCTCACTCTGTTTTCTCACTGGCATGACAACTTTCTCGCCCCCAACCTCTCTAAAATGATGGTAATCGTCGTTCGAAGGTCGCGTGATCTTGTGGGGACGGTTGATTTTGCGGTAGAGAGAGACGCGGAGGGAGACTGAGAGCGGAAGGGAAAATAACATCAAATTTGTAATTAGGGTTAGATGGAAACGATTTGGGATGCTTTGTAGACCCTTTCTACGGCGGTTTATTAAACCGCCACAAATGTGTTCCCCAACTACCTTTTACAGCCGTTTTTAAAAACCGCCGTTATACCTTGCTTTCTTGTAGTGGATCTTTTACAAATTTTTGTAACACAAAACTAGACACAAACTTATAGCTATTAATTTACAAAATTCAATTGTTGAGATGATTGACAAGTTTTTAGCATTAAATGTAATTTGTTAACTTTCAATCTTAAGCATTGGATTTGGTGAGATCAAAGACTACACACAAAAATACTTTCGGACTCCCGGATTTTCTCCAATATCCGGACTAAAAATTACAATTGTAGATGCATTCTAATTGCATCGAATAGTTGACAACTTTTGCCTTGCTATATGATAGTAATTTTGCCATCTTATATAGTTTTATCAATGTCAACAAAATTGGATAGTGTGGCAATAAGCTCATTTATCAATACATTTCAAATCAATATCAACTATATATTATTTTCAAAATTTAATATCATCCATATATTGTTTCACAATTCTAAAAACAAAAACATAAAATGCAAAAACAAATACAAGGTTTATGATACGTGGATGTCAAAAATAATTTAATTTTGATTATTTAGGATATTTTGGTTTAAATGTAATTTTATCATTAACATTATAATAAAAAAAAATTATTAAATAACGCATACCAAAATGATCAAGTTTTAAGCTAATTGTACCTAATAAAATCTCCTCATTTTTTTCCTTAAACTTATATTACCAAAACATCCCCTTACAATTATGTCTAAAATTAGACGTGTCAATTCGTGTTTGTATGATGATCCATTTAATTATTCGTGTCAAGAAATATAACATGGATACGACACAGTTATTAAACGTGTCATCTATATATCATAATTATATCATATTTAATTCACATAATTTACTTAATTGTTTAACATATTTATGCATAACTCATCATATTTTATATATTTATATCAATTAAAATTATTCTTAAAATATAAACAATTGTTAGTATAAAAAATTATTAAAATTATTCTAATTTACTATTATATGGATTAGTTTACTTCATAATATAAATTTTCAGTTTTATAATATATACGTTGTAAGTAGGTAATAATTTATATCACTAAATATGTTTGTAACATTCACCACTCTAATATAAATCTATAGTAATGATCTTTTAAAAATTTATTAATGAAGAATTACCTCACACCCCCGTTAGATCTCAAAGATACTTCTACCCGCACTGTTTTGTTAGTAACATTATCGCCCCCAATTTAGAGAAGAATCAATGAAGCCTATTATCTAACTCAAAATATCTTGTGTAAAGATAATTTTATCCCCTTTGTGAACATAATATAAAAATTAAAATGCATTCAAAATGAATAAAAAATCTAATCAACCTTTTTTGGAAAAAGAATTAGTACACTGGTACCCCAGTTTGGTATAAACCTAGCAATATTTCCACTGCATCACCAAGATTTTCCTTCAAATGTAGTTTTGTTTAACAGAATTTAAAAAACAATAACGCAATAGATCTCCATCACCACCACCATTGTTCTTTAAGTGACTTATTTTTATTTAAAAAAATTGAAAAAATCATAATAATATACGCTGGTAATCTGAATACCACTATTAATTAGCACCAAACAATTTTAATAATTAGAATCCTTGATAACCCCCTCTTGATAGATTTGGATTGAGTGCCTAGACTTCACAAATCAACCCCCTTCTTAACAATCTATGCATCGAATTACAACCCCACCATCTGATCATTGGATGTGAACCAAGCAAATGACTCTTTCATACCTTAGAAGATGCACAAAACCCACACACCAGAACTTAAGAAATCAAAGTGAGAAAGGGGGATTACATATGGCAAAGAAAGATTTGGTGAAGCAAGAGAGAGAAAGAGAGAGAGAGAGAGAGAGAGAGAAGAAAAATGAAAGAGCCAAAAAAAGTTTGCTGGAGAAGAAAGACATAGATGGTGAAAGAGAGAAGAGGGGAGAGAGGGGGAGAGAGAGAGAGAGAGAGAGAGAGGTTAGAGATGAAGAAAGGAGAGGTGTGAGATTTTATTTTTAAATCAATTTTAAAAACTATTTTTATTATTAAAAGTTAGATGTTTATTATATTTTTACTATCAAATGTCTATAATACCCTCGTAACATTACTTCTTCACTAACAGCTTTCTAAATTGGGGGTGGCAGTGTTACTAACAAAACACTAGGGGTGGCGTGGTAGTTTCGAGATCTGACAGGGTTGCGAGAGAGTAGGGATGGCAATTCGTATCATTCGTGTCAATCCATTTAATTATTCGTGTCAAGACATGAAACACGGATCTGACACGGTTATTAAACGTGTCACCCACGTGTTATAATCGTATCATATTTAATTTACATAATTTACTTAATTGTTTAACCTAGTTATGCATAATATATTGTATTCTATATATTTATATCAATTAAAATTATTTTCAGAATATAAATCATTGTTCGTATAACATATTGTTAAAATCATCATAATTTATTGTTTTATAAATTAATTTACTTTATAATATAAAATTTTCAGTTTTATTTTATATATATATATATATATATATATATATATATATATTGTAAGTAGGTAATAATTTATATCATTAAATGAGCTTGCATGTCAAGGATAGACAAAATATGTTTAACTATTCAAGTCATTAAACGGGTTGGCGTATTGAAAACCTTCAACACAAATCCGATCCATTTATTAATCGTGTATCGTATTCGTATCGTAATCATATCGTGTTCGTATGTCATGAGCCAAATTGCCATCTCTACGAGAAGTTTCCTTTTATTAATTAACATAAAATTCATAAAACGGGAGGGACCAAAAACTTAGTGAGAAAAGAGTTTTTTTGTTGTAGTTTTTAACCCTAAGCAAAACAAGGCAGGGATGGGTCGTTGAAGTCCAAAAAAGCAAACCCAAAATCAGAAGTACTAGAACCAACCGGAGACCTCCCACTCCCCTCCTGGCTCTTTTAAAAAATAAAATAAAAAAGAGAAAAAAAAACCCTAACCCTCTCTTTCCCTCACTTTTCCACTTCACTTGTTTCTTTTTCTTCTTTATTTCCCTCTTCCACTTTCTTCTCTCCGCCAACAAACTCAAAAACAGCAACAATGGCAGCCATGCTGGTAAGTAACCAAACTCACATTAGTTTCTTTACATGTTTCTGCTATGAGTTGACTCACTGAATGGGTGCTGTGGTTAAATTTTGAAAATCCGAGCAGCAGCCGCAGATCATACTCTTGAAGGAAGGCACCGACACCTCGCAGGGCAAGGCACAGTTGGTGAGTAACATAAACGCCTGCACGGCTGTTGCTGACGTCGTCAGGACTACGCTCGGCCCCAGAGGGATGGACAAGCTGATCCATGACGACAAGGGAAGTGTTACAATCTCCAACGATGGCGCCACCATCATGAAGCTCCTCGACATCGTCCATCCCGCTGCCAAGATCCTCGTCGACATCGCCAAGTCTCAGGACTCCGAGGTCGGTGATGGGACCACTACGGTTGTTCTGCTCGCCGCTGAGTTCTTGAGGGAGGCTAAGCCATTCATCGAAGACGGAGTTCACTCTCAGAATCTGATTAGGAGTTTCCGTACTGCAAGCAACTTGGTATGTACCTAACGTGTTTGATATGATACGACGCCATTTTTCTGGATTTAAAGTTTTGATTTTTATTTATTTATTTTTGTTTTTTAGGCAATTGAGAAGATCAAAGAACTAGCTGTTAGTATAGAGGGTAAGAGTCTAGCAGAGAAGAAGAGTTTGCTAGCGAAATGTGCTGCTACTACACTGTCTTCCAAGCTCATTGGCGGGGAGAGGGATTTCTTTGCCTCAATGGTTGTAGATGCTGTCATTGCTATTGGAAATGATGATAGGTTGAATCTCATTGGGATAAAGAAGGTATGACTATCACTTTTGCATCGTTTCGATTTGTGTTTTACCTGTTTCTTAGGTTCAATAATCATGTACTTATTGGAAGTTCTATTCAATAATGTTTGTTGCCATTGCATGCTTTGGAAAATCATATAGGCGTGAATGTAACAGCACTCTATCTTTAATAAGAATCTGAACAAGAAACTTATAGATCGCCACTCTGTTTTCCAACTTAAATTTTAAGTCAAGGTTTAAAAATTACACTTATACATTATTTGGAATGGTGGTGGCTGCCTGTACTGTAGCTGTACTAAGGTCGGCCATTAGTGTACCACTATTTGAAGTCAAAAGTAAACCTTTTATCAATTGATACATATTATAGATTTTTCGACAGATTAGAGGATGATCTTCCATCCTGTTGATGCCAACAACTGGAGAGCAGAGAGCTGAGCTAGTTGCTTTTGGTCTTTTAATTTCTCTTCTTTTTTGCTTGCTTATAAGTTGACCTATATTTTCTACTTTCTGTTGAGAGAAAAGTTAATGGCTTTTCTTATTGGATGAAAGCTAGCCTCCCCTTTTCCAGTGGACCATCACATCCTGCATGTAAGGAACGCAAAAAAATTCGTATCGACCTCTGAATTAGCGGAATTTTTTTTTTCTTTTCTCTATTTTATGGGATTTTCTAACTCTAGGAGTTAGTAGTATTCAGTCTAAATTTGGCTTATGGTTATCTTTCAAGGTTTATGTGTTTTTCCCTGTGTACCTTTTCTGCCGAAAGACATTTTCTTTCCAGTTTACTTTCTCTCACTTCATTCCATTTATTTAGCTCAAATTTGTTGTTTGCTTTAAATGATATTTTGAAATTAGTTTGATAGTAAATAAGTTTGCTCTGCAGGTTCCGGGTGGTAACATGCGAGACTCCTTTCTAGTCAATGGTGTTGCCTTTAAGAAGACATTTTCATATGCAGGGTTCGAGCAACAACCAAAGAAGTTTGTAAATCCAAAAATACTCTTGCTAAACATTGAGTTGGAACTAAAATCGGAGAAAGAAAATGCTGAAATAAGGTTTTTTTGTTGTTTTTCTGTCCATATATAACTATTGGAAAGCAGTTATTTTTCCTTATCGATTATAATTTCTTATTCTTTCTATTTCTTTCTCCCTTTGTTGACATCCACTGCAGACTTTCAGATCCATCACAGTATCAATCAATTGTTGATGCAGAATGGAATATCATTTATGACAAGTTGGATAAATGTGTGCAGAGTGGGGCCAAGGTTGTCCTTTCACGGCTGGCTATTGGTGATCTTGCCACACAGGTGCCTTTTTTTTCCTTCAAGATTCCTGCTTTGCTTGGAACTTAAGTAATTTTTTAATTTTAATTTTAATTTTTCAAATTGTCCTACACCGAAAGAGCATGTAAATTTTCATGTTGTTATGTAGTGACATGGATTATCAAGACTAGATTTTTATTAAAAAACTACTTGCATGGTGACCTAATACCATATAAAATCTCTTAACTTTAGCTATGTTAGTATACGCCTACATAAATGCTTGTTTATGACATGATCAATGGCTGGAAGTTAAATGGACTTTTTTTGGTGGTCCTTTATTATATATTTTTTGTAGAAGGGCTACTTTTATTATTTCTTTAGAGAGTTTTTGTAAAGAGGATATTTAAGAATGCTGTGGTTGATATTTTTAACTTATTATAGATTTATTGAATGGTTTGTTTGTGGACAGTATTTTGCAGACAGAGATATTTTCTGTGCTGGCCGAGTAGCTGAAGAAGATCTCCAACGAGTTGCTGCTGCAACTGGTGGAACTGTACAGACATCTGTTAACAATATCATTGATGAGGTCAAACAATTAGCATTATATAAAGAAGCAAATTTTTTTCCTCTTATGTTTATATGCCACCACATATTTTTCTGCTCTGAATTGAAACATTTAGTTTTCTTCGGCCTCTTAGGTTCTTGGGACTTGTGAAGTGTTCGAGGAAAAGCAAGTTGGAAATGAGAGGTTTAATATATTTAGTGGATGCCCATCAGGAAGGACAGCCACTATAGTTCTTCGTGGTGGAGCTGATCAGGTCTGCCAATTTTGAAATAGCAATGGACTGTGATATTTATTTTACCAATCATGTTGACCTGGATTTTTCTTTCTTAACTGTTTGCAGTTCATTGAGGAAGCTGAGAGGAGTTTACATGATGCAATCATGATTGTTAGAAGAGCTTTAAAGAACTCTACAGTAGTTGCTGGTGGTGGTGCTATAGACGTATGGATTTATTGTATCTGCTGAATTAATGTACGGTGGATCTTCTGATGGTATTTTGGCCTTGTTGATATAGATTGTTGTTTTTGGTGGCAGATGGAGATAAGCCGATACTTGAGACAGCATGCACGCACCATTGCTGGGAAGTCTCAGCTTTTTATCAACTCTTATGCAAAAGCTCTTGAGGTTGGTGATACTGGGCTTTTGTGTTTGGCTTTTTAGGGAATGATTTTGTTGACCACCCTTGAAAAATAGTTTGTACATTTTTGGTCAAACTTGATAGTTGGAAGCACCATTGTTGCAGTGTTTAGAATTTTTTATTGATCTGCATTGTTTTCTTATTTACTGAATTGTGAAATGAAATTAATTTGCTACAGTTATGTTGAATAAATATTGGGAATGAGATTAATCAAATTTATTTAGCATGACAGATATTTAAATAAAATCCTTACAACCTTGAGAATACCCTCCACTAAGTTGATAGGCTTAGTTTGCTCCTCTTCGGTATTAACAGTCTAGCATTTTGGGGTCCTATATATTCAATAGTCAGATCCTTTGGTTCAGTGCAATGCCCTCTCTAATGGGAATCTACAAAGCTCCACAGAAAGTACAAGCTTCTGCACCTGCTAAGTCCTCCGTTCTATTCTTGCCTTTGAAATGTGTTGGTGCTGAATTCCTGAATAACAGAAGCGTGATCATTAAGATTTATCAATCAAGGTTAAGGAGGTCATTATTGCAGTTTACAATTCTGTTTTGAAGGATTTGACTGCTGTATGGATAGCTCTTTTTGCTGCATATGTTGAGATGAAGGTCTAGAGGACATCTAGAATGATGTTCATACCATCATATTATTGTGCTTCACAATTCCATTTTAAAACATTTAACTACTCTATTTCAATATGAATCTCCTTCCATTGCATGTGTTGAGATGGAGGTGTGGATGATATCTGGAATGATGTATATCCTCTATTTTAAATTGTTCAGCTTTGATGGTTTGAGCCCTGATTGAATATATGTGTGGGTATTCATCTGGCAGATTCATTCCACTTGGAAAAATTTTAATAAATTTATGTTTTTAGGAAATGTTAGATACCCAGATTTTTATTGAGGTTCACCAATTTGATTGTCTTGGGTGATGGGTATTTCTTCAATGTCAATCTAAGATTGTTTTTATATTCTTTTAGAACAGGAGATACACATTCTATAAGGTTCAAAGCATCTTCTAGACGTGGGTAGCATGATAAGAATTTTTGCCTTGGGAAATATGAATGCTAGGGCATGCATAAAATATTCAGAATAAGACATATTGTGCTCTTGTTAGATTGATGTTTTTCTGCTTTCATCACAACAGGATGGTAATTTGATAGGATAATTAATGTGGGATATTTTTACTCTTGGTGCAGGTTATACCTCGGCAACTTTGTGACAATGCTGGATTTGATGCAACTGATGTGCTCAATAAATTAAGACAGAAACATGCACTTCCATCTGGTATGTGTTTTTTAGGATTTCATTTAAGTTTTTCCAGTTCTCCACTTTTGAAAGCCATTGTAATTAATTTGATACCTTCCATGTCATTCATCCTGCTGTTAATGCAGTTCCACTTTCCTGAAAATCAGGAAAGTGTTGGATTGTTAAGTATAGCTAATTATTTTGGTGGCTTTGTTTTCTGACTCAACATTTTTAGTAAACTTTCTGTCAACTTGTCCTGCATGGTTTTTAACAGGTGAAGGGGCTCTATATGGGGTGGATATCAACACAGGTGGAATTGCAGATTCGTTTGCGAACTTTGTCTGGGAACCAGCAGTTGTAAAGGTATCTATCTTACTTTTATCATTAATAATCTAACAGGGAATTCCTTATTTCTTTTTCTTGTATTTTGCACTTTTTGATAGCTATGGTAATTGTTAACCCTTTGTTGCAGATTAATGCTATAAATGCTGCCACTGAAGCTGCTTGCCTTATCTTGAGTGTGGACGAGACAGTGAAGAACCCTAAGGTAGCATGATGAATGATTTGTATGTTAAAGATTCTTTTTTTTTTTTTTTTTTTTTTAATTTCAAAAAGTGTATGCTAGAATAGTTATTTATGCCAAGTTTGGTAGTTCCATGACTCTCTGCTTCATTGTTAATGCTCATTGGAATTGATCTGTTTGCTTTATTAGGTTAAGATACTTTATGTTAAAGGTTTGATTTTACTGTTTTTGTTCAGAAGCTATCCTGATTAACCTACAATTTATATCATTTTATACTAATGCATATGAGATTGTGGTTTTCTTTGCATGGTTTCTTGTATCAATACTATTTGCATCATTGTAGATTTCTGGGCTTTGATACAATCTAGTGTTATCCAAGAAATTGCACATATCATTGATATGTTTACGAGGAATTGTTTGTTTCTTAGCACAATTTTATTGCCAGTGTTATGACGCTACTTAATAGTTGTCACATGGCAACTATGTAAATCAAATGCCACAGCACGCAGGATGCAAACTTGAAAGTATGATATTATCTACGAATATTGAGAATCAGCGGCTACTAGTTAGGATACACTGAGAATCTTCAGATTAGTGATGTTTAACCATTTCGCTGTTTAACATCTTTCTTTTGATGTTTTGATGATGCAGTCTGAGAGTGCTCAGGGAGAGGCTGCTGCAAGTGCAATGGGTGGCAGAGGGCGTGGAGCTGCTTTCCGTGGTCGTGGACGCGGCATGCGAAGGCGATAAGCGCATGATTCACATTTTTGGATGTCTCTTTTTGTTTGTTTAATTGGAGTTCATTTAGATTTTTCTTTTTCTTATTCTCTTTCTCTTTCTAGTTTCGATATAAATTATTTTGATGTGTAACTGAAAATTGGACTGGTAGTTTGTCTTGGCCAGCTGGCCGCTGCTTGCTTTTGTTGTGTTCTGTAGAAGCAGCATATTATGTATTCTAAATCTACTCGAGGGGAATTGAACATGGCAATGAGACTGGTCTGTGGCATTGTGGAAGAATGGCTATGGCTTCATGTTTCCATTCTGAATGATATCATGTATTCAAATCTTTTCTTTCTTTTAAATTCTTGCTGATATGCTTCCTTCAGTTGAAGTTTTAATCATTGATACGAGTCATGACTAAGAATGCTTGACAGGTACAGAAATTTAGTCGAGTTTTCGTTTCAATGTCAAATAATTTGATCACGAGTTATGCACAAAAATTTAAGGTTATTTTTTCAAATTGTTTTCCGGTTCCAAGTTTGTAGTCTTTGCAGTAACTTCATTGATGTTACTGTCACTTAGTCTATGGTTCTTAGACATGATTATCATTTTATTCAAAAGTAATTTGCAAAAATATGCACTGTTTGTACTCGTGAACCGAAACTCATGGTTATAGGCTCGGATCCGATGGCATGGAACAGCTTACACCGTAGGTGAAAACCTCTGGTGTATGAAAGAGTGAAGAGGAGTCTTCATCATCGTGGATTAAGAAGTCTTTATACAATAATGCATGTGTTAACTCGAAGCAATAACAAGAAATCTTCAGCGACGATCTTCAACAATTCCCATGAGAGTTAGTTTGTAAATAGATTGAGGGTATAAATAATTCAACTCCCTACTGTCATTAATAAAAAAACCGTTACCCTTGTTATCAAGAAACTTGTTCAAAAATATTATAATGAAAGAGATAATAAGAGTTTGTCACTAGGTATTTGATTAAATAAGAGTGTCTTGCTTCTTATAGTACCTATCAGTAGAGAGATGTTATATCTATAACTTATTTACAATCGATGCTCCTTACAATATGAGTTGATAAAATTTTAATGTAGAGAGATGTTATATCTATAACTTATTTACAATCGATGCTCCTTACAATATGAGTTAACAAAATTTTAATGGACAGATAACTTCTTTTATTTATTTTTGTTTTTTCATTTTCTAGTAAATTTTTGTCAACTTACGTTGTAAAAAAAGTTTGTTGTATGTAAATTGTAGTTATAGTATTACTCAATCACTAAAATAACATTAGAGGATGATAGGGCTAGGTTAAGTGAAAAGGGTTTTCAATGAGATGGAGATAAAAAATTATCAGTCCCACTTCATTTATTAAAGATTATTTAATTTTTTTTTCAATTTTACCCATCAAAATGAATTTGTGCGACGCCAAGTTAGATGAATTTAGTTGTTTGGATTGGTTGTATAAGTAGACTATTTTTTGCTAAATAAGATGGACTTCACTCATAAATCATTAATTGCTTATTACGGATACATATGTCTCTCTCACTCTCTCTATATATAATAATAATAATAATAATAATAATAATTGTAAAAGCTTCATGGGTTACTATTGATCTTCATGCGAAAATATTACACGTGGGTTTTCATCAAACCAGAAAAGAGTATAATCACATTAAATATAATAAATACAATTTAATGAATAAAGTCCAATCCATAGGATTGTAAAAATTACATTATAATTTCACTTGTAGCAATTTTCATTATCCAACACCCCACACTACCCCCACCCCGACACCACCACCCACCCCACTCCACCCCCCCCCCCCCCCCACCAAAAAAACCCCCCCAAAAAAAAAAGAGAGGCAAAATGAAAAGATCATAATTATTCATTTATGAACTTAAGAGAAGGTGTTTTAAACGGAAAGAAAAAAAGCCACAACAAAATTTGGTATTTCTTTGCAAAAAAGCCGAAAATGGACCAAACAAAGGAAGCTTTGCATATGAAGAGGAGCTAGATCAATTCGCTGGAGTTTGTTACGTGCAAAATTGAAATTAATAGCTAGCAAGTAGAATCTATGAATATGTGAAGTTTTCAAAAGATGTTAGTAATGAATAAGAAGAAGCGGTGATGACCATGTTAGACAAAAATGTCCATTCACCTTTTTACTTGGAGAAGATCTAGTAGCTAAAAGGAGTTGTACATATTAAACAAAAGATGATATTATATCTATAACTCATTTATAATCAATTTTTTATACAACTTGAGTTGTTAAAATATCTTTGATAAATAATTATCATAAAATCAAATTTAATATTTTTCGCTTACGTTTATTTGTAGATATAGTTTATTTTTATTTGTAGATATAGAAGTACTCTTAAACAATGTAGTGCTACAGTAAAAGGGACATTTTTCGTATTCCGTGAGTGAACAAACAAAAGTTGATTGAATAGAGATATTAAGTACTGACTATGAAAAAAGAAGTCAAAATACCGAGTAGATGATTTTGTTAAACATAAGCACAAATTGAAGCTATATTCCAAGCACAAAAATAAAGAAGCTTCAAAGATTCGTTTCATAATATTTGAAGCTGGGGCCTGTGTTGAGTATATAATCTTAATAGGCAAATAAGCATTTGCTGGTCATAAGTTTTGAAGTTTAGTTCATAATTACAAATTAGACCATATTCATTTATGAATTTTGTGTTTTTATTATCAAAATGACTTAAGAATATATAGTTGTTATTAAATTTTGTAAAAGATGTATGACTGATATTGGTTTGAAATGCATTAAAATATGTGCAACCAAGAAAGTGTTAATGGATTTATAAGAATTCCATATTAAAAGGAAATCTTCATAAGTCCAAAATTCCTACTATGGATCGATCCCTGTTAAACAAGGATTAAAGGTGTGAAGAATCCTATGAAAAAGGGGCAGGGACACAAGGTAAAAGACGGTCCTAAAACTTCAATCCCCTCATCAATAGCCCCTTTTTTCCCAGAGATCTTTTTTGCCCCGTTCATACCACTCACAGCAGCAAAATTCTCTATGTTGCCTAATTATTTTTTTTTTCCTTTCTTACAATTATGATTGGTTATTTCTAGAATTGATGTGTATATAAGAAGAATGCTTTCTCAATTAAGGTCTCCTAAAATTTGCATGACTTTACTCTCAAATTTTACATCTTTAACAGTCTATCTAAACATGAAACTGGAAGAAAACTTCATGGTACACCCAGTTGCAACTAGTTCTAATTGGAAAGTAAAAAATTTATCAAAGGAAAATTTAATTTCTGTTGAAATGTTCACAGGCACGTTCTACATTTTTCTTACTTCCAGGTACATTTCCTATCCCAAAAGAATTGAAAAAATATATATATTAAAAAGGTTCCATTTCATTATAAGCAGAAAAATGAATGCACCTTACTAATTTTGACATTTAGGCTAGAAATATTTCAATTTTAGATTATTTGGGATTGACTTAGGACTAAATTGATTTGAGATTAATTTAGGAATTTTTTTTCAAGGATTTTGACTTAAGAGGGCATTTGTTTAAACTTCTTTATTAGCCAAAAAAGTTTTTTTTTTTAAATACTGAAAACTCTTTTTAATTTGATTTTGTGTCATTCGGTTGCTACGTTAAAAAAATAATTGTCTTTTGAAAGAAGTCAAAACTGATGCTTCTAGAGAGAAGCTTTCTTTGAGCTTTTTTAAAGTATTAAAATGTTAAAAATTACACTCATTTAGTTTTAAATATTACACTTCTTTTTTTTTTTTTTTTATAGAACAAAACTGCATTTTAGTTATTTAATTATAATTTGTGCTTCTATATTATCACATTAAACAACCAATAACTTTTTAATAAAAACTCCACTTTTAAAAGCTCTATTCCGACAAGCTTTACTTGAAAAAGTCAAAACAAATAAATAAGCCTTTATTCCTAATTAGCTCATAATTCCCAATCAAAATTTCTAATATATTATGATTTTATATTCCTAATTGAATTATAGATTAGACTAATATAAATTGGGTCTTTCATCAATTGTTTTTCATACTAGACTTATTGACGATTAACGAATAAAGGTTTCATTCTCGGTGAATTTCTGACTGAGCATTCCCAATTTGTTCTCCATTTTCTTCCCCTTTCTTCATTCTTGATTTACTGATTGGTTTATGACAGTTCCCCATCAGCTTGGTAACTGAATCGAGTAATTTTATGATCACCTTATCATTGACACCAGTAACTCATTACTCTTTTCCAACAACATGCTTTAAGTTCTATTATGCTACATCGAGAATAAGCTCACTCTAAGAAAAAGATTTTAATGAAATTTTTTTTGGCTTAAAAATGACAATTTAAGGACCTCATGGGCCGCATCAAGAATGCCAAACTGCTAATTCTCCCATAAAAATGATTAATGTTGTCAATGCTTTTGAATTGATGAAGAAACAAGTATTATGACCTTGCTAACGTGAATAAGGCGATGATGAGGATGACATGAAACCCTTTATAGCTTAAAACTGGAACTGCATTTGGGAAGTGTATCCAAGATCATTCAGATAAGCAGCCATAGCTTTGTTCATGGGTGGTGGACCACATCTCAGTATCTACAAAAGACAGGACATTGGCCTTAGTCATCAGCTTCTGAATGGAGATAGAGAGATGGAGTGTAGACAACTAAGGAAACTGGTATATAAAATTTTACCTGAATATCAGGTGCTGGAGCGGGGCAGTGGTGCTGAATCATTTCCTTGGATACAAACCCTACGCCGCCATCCCATTGTTCAGGTGGCTGAAGTTGATATTTTAACATTAACAACAGGAAAGTTAAGGCAACACGAGAATAAACCAAGAGCAAAGCAAAAAACAAAATAAATAATACCTGATTCAAAACGTAGTAGACACTGAAGCGGTTAGGAAAGCTGCCAGCAAGATTATCCAACTCTTCCTGCAAAGATAAGAGTTCAAACAAAGTTAAAACTACTGCATCAAGTAGTCCAAGCCCCAGATAGGGCACTCAGGAAGGTTTAGAAAAATGTCCCTAGTTAAGTAAAAGGCAGCATCCTTTGTCATACATTTCTTTCAATTTTACAGATGTGAAAATAGCAGAATCGCTTAGGTATCCTGTTTGAATATATTGTCTAGTACCAATTTAGTCCAAGGAAAAAAATAATGAGTTACGTCAAAAGATGCAGTCAATCCAGCCACAACCACACATATAACCCAATGCAATTTGCAAGATTCTTTTAAAACTACCAGTGTTTGCTTGCATATACACAGATAAAAGCGAGCAAAAATCTTAGAGAGAACCTCATAGAAAAAACTAGTAAAATACCATAAAAAATTACACCATTTAAGAAACTCTCAAAAGAATTATTTAATCTGGAAAATCAAGAAAAGCAAATATCCTTAATACGAGAATCCCAACTACTGGCTCACTTCAAAACCAGTGAAATAGTTTATCCTATTGAATATATATATATATATATATATATATATATATATACACAAAACAAAATAAACTAATATCATTGTAACTAAAGGTTATCAAATAACAACTGTCCATAGTGTTATTTTGTAGAATGTTGATCAATTCTTTTGGTTATGAAAGAGGAAACAGGAAAGCATGACAAATGTAAGTTGTGTTTCACTTGTTTTATCTATGCAAACAGAATTCGAAATATTACACAACAATAAATATTTCTTTCCTTTTTCACTTTTTTCAGTTTAGCTAAAACAAATGCATATATTATGGTAATTAGGACCTTCAGCTTCTTCATTGATATGGGTCAAGTTAGATAGAAATAGTAATAACTGAATATTGGGACATTATACTACTTTAAAACAGATACAGAGAAGGTAACGCTAGAAAGATAAGAGAGCGCGATATCACCTTTACGAGAATATCCTCAAATGTTACATTGGCATAGATAAGATGTACGTTAGTTTTGTCATCCGGATTTTCTAGTATGGCTCTAGCAACCTAATGTAACCACAAAAAGAGGAACAATTAAACAGAAAAAAGCGTTATTGATGAACCAAATAATTAAAAGACCAACTGCAAAGTCAGCCAGATGGTCCAATTCCAAAATATACCTGGTACATTGGAGTAATGCCTGTGCCTCCAGCAAGCATCCCAAAAGCTCTAACTTGGCCAGGTTGATACTTGAAGCGTCCCTAACAGTATTATACAAGTTATATCAATTACAGTAAACACATTTTCCTTGTTATAGAAATTTGGTAAATCACTCAGTGACATTCAAGAACATTGTTGTATAAGAAAATCAACTGTGGGTTCTGTCAACATAATTGGATACTATAACTTGAAATAGGGCTAAAAGTGGTGAACACATAAGAAAGTAATATCCCATGATCAGACTGTACCATCCTTTTACAGGTTTCCCATCAAAGATTAAATTGGAAACCCCAACCTAGAGCTGGACTAGGTTAGAAAAACATTTAGACTAAAAGAGGGACAAAAAGCAACTTATTTGAGATATCATGAAAAGATCTTCACACTATCACAATTTTCACACAATTTGTTTAAGACCAAAATAGATTACCACCGTAGAGTTAAATCACTTCAACTTGAAGTGTCAACTATAGTTTCTCATCACAGAGAGTAATTAACTTTTAGAAGTCAAAAGAAGCATATTTCCTAATGAAAGGGGCTAGCTTATTCGGTATCAACAGAACTAATAGCACTAAACGGATCTTGTTAACCAGCCTGGAACTAGGGAAAATAAGCAAAAACATCAAAATATAACTTGAGTCAATCTTTTCACCTTTGGTCCCTTCACAGCCAAGGAATCACCTTCACGCATCTCACGAAAGTGGTGGGACATTCTTCCTTGTGGATACATCTATTACAGAAACAAAAGTAAATAAATAAATGATAAACCTCCATTCCATTATTAATATTCAAGAAAAGGGAATAGTACTTGACATACTGTACGAGGCTTAGAATAAACTGTAGAATGTGCCAACCTTTATAACTAGTTCAAAGAAACCAACATCTGAGTCCAAAGTTGTTGGAGTGTATGCCTTGACAACTTCTTCACCAACACTATCCTTTCCTCTGTTTGGGAAAATAATGACCACGACAGATCATTATACAACCCGGCACACAAAGCAGAAAAAAGATAATTGGCATTGTATTCTAAATGCAAAAAGTAGTAAACAAGCCAACACCATGAATCAGACCTGCAGCTCATATGTTGTCCAATTGGAAGCCCCAATACAGAAGTCGGTGTAGGAAGAGCAAATGTGAATTTAGCGACATTATGGCTGAGTTGGGTACGTTTAACAAGTTTGAATTCCTTGAATATTTCAGGGTCTAAGCACCCTGTCATAGCACACCAAGGTCTTATTTGAATAGCAGATAAGAATAAGGCGATAATCTCCATGTTTCTCTCTAAAATTCAAGCAATAACAGAATGTAAAAGATATCAATTAAATGCAGAACTGAAAGCCTAGGAGATGTTGCTCATTGACAAAACTGACATGATTATCAAAAATCAACTAAAGAAATAAATAAAGATAAAATCATGTTCTCAGGTCTAAATACCAGAACCCTTATATGGAAAATGAACAAGCACAAAGTTGGAATAATAAATCTTTTGAAAAAATAAAACTTAATGCTATTAATAAACCAAGATTGCAAACAAATTCTCTTAGTATCTTCTTTGATACAATGATTCACTTCTTCAAAGGGAGTGAATAAGCAACTGTTCACATTTATACATGTAAAGCATGATTCTTTCAGGTTATTTCACTTTTATCTAAAACACAGAAGCACACATCATTTTTTTTAATTAAAGTCAAAATCAGATCATTCCCAAGAATGACACGAATTAGACCTACGACCTTATCCAATCTTTCTTTTTTGAGAAAGTGCTTTAGCGTAATAGCAAAAGCATATATAAATTAATACTTCAACAACTTCTCTATTCTAAGAAGTGCTTTTCCAAATGCACCTCCTATCAAGTGCCTCTCAAAAACAAAATAAATAAAAGAGATTAAAAAAATCGAAATACATTTAGAGAGTGCTTCCAATAACGTCACAAGCACTTCTTAGAAATATACTATTAAATGGTTCAAAATGATTAAGATTCAGTTTTCACCAAACGTTTCTCCAAAAAGCAGTTTCAATTCTAAGATATTAAGCGACTACTTAATTAAGTAAAATCAAACCTTTAGGTTTCCTGCTGACATAGAAATAATAAGCGGTGGCAGCTCCGACAGCGACCAGAGCGACCGCTATGCTGAGCATCTCGACTCTGTGAGACTGCAAAGCGTCCATTTTCGATCTGTATCTGTGCCAAGAATCAAAGAGCACGAGCCGTCTTACTTTATCAGCTTCTCTTCCCCCTGGACAAAATTTTCTGCTACTTCAGGTCGCAGAAGATAATAGCCTAACATCTGTTTGGTTGCCACGCTTCCTGAATGGATTGGTTGCTTTAGCTTGATCTCTCGTTATGTCTAGGGATGGTACTAATGGGGCGGGACGGATACGGGGCAGTATTTTTTCTTATCCTGCCTTGTCCCGTTACCTCATAATATAAAATTTTACAGAGAAGATCTGGAACTACCTCGTCCTACATAATTAAAATTTTATTAAATTAATTTATTTAAAATAAAATATATTTATAATCATTATTTAAAAATTATAAAAATTTTATATTCAATATATTTCATTAAAAAAACATACATACATATATAAAAATTTAAAATGATATAAATATAATTTATTCTTAATCTAAAATAAAATACATATATACATGATATACGTCTTAAAATATTTCATAATAAATCTAATTATTCGACAATTATTAAAAGTAAAAAAAAAAATTAATTTATATTAGATAAAAAAAATCTTTGTATAAATTTTTATTTATATTTGTATTGTAAAAGCTAAATGGTGATTGTATTTAAACTTAAAAAAACTAAAGTTAATTTATATTACATAAAAAATCTATTACCCATAAAGTTTATGTAAGTTTTCATTTTTATTGGTATTATTCAAGCTAAATGGTAATTGTATAAATTAGTTATATCATCTAAAAAAATGATGACCACTAATTACTATTTGATTTTATTAGTAATAATGTTACATACTCTATTAAAAATAATGTTAAAAGTGTATTATTGCTTGTAAACTAGTTAATTGACAATTTTTTAAATAGTTGATAATACAATTAAATGATTTTCTAATAGCATGTTGATTTAATTTCAATCTAATAATAGTAATAATATGATTGGCATATATCAATTAATTAATATTATATATATTTATGAAATATTAATAACTTAATTAATTAATTTAAATTACAATAAATTATATATTTAAGGTTATAAGATTGTTTTTATTATATTTCTATTTACATATTTAGAAAATATATATTGATTATATTAAAGGTATACATTTTAAAAATGATCTTGTTAATATTACAATAATTTAATTAGTACTTAATAATCTATATAAAGATTGTATATATTATACAAATTTAATCACTATAAAATACAAATATTTTATTTGGTCATTATAACATGACTAAATTGATGTTAATATACTAAAATATTAAATTATTAATTCAAATGTAACTTTTGTTAAAGTTTTTGTATTGTTTGTAAAATCATTAAGAATTCACATATATGAAAGTTTAACAAATATAATCTAAAAAATTTTTTAACAGTCTCAAAATTTTAAAAATTTATAGATACACCCCTATATCTTGCAAGGCGGGGCGGGTCAACAGGTCCAAGAGGTCAGACCCGGACTTGGACCCACCCCAGTCGAGGCAAAATTATTTTGTCCTAAAGCCACCCCAAATTAGAGCACACCAGGGCCCCGGACCCGCTAGGACAAATTGCCATCCCTAATTACGTGGGACTTCCTACTAAATGCAACCGTAACCGTCATGGATGATGATGCATCACTTGAAATTTTTAATTTCGGTAGGGGACAAATTGACATTTTGGTTTCTTTTGGGGTGCCACAAATTTACCTACAAGGTGTTCTATTCATTTTCCACAATTTTTCCATCTTATTGATATTTTCTTTCTAACGTTTGAGGAGAAATTGAAAGTTGCCCTCAGGGCTGCTGTAAGATTTTCCAAAATCTAGGAATCTTATTAATTGTTTTGCCATATGGATCAAAAAGATATAGACATCTAGGACCTTATTGACATTTTCTACATAAGGTGAAAAAAATACCCAAACATATGGGTGTAATTGACATTTGGCACTAGGGCTGTACAACATTTTTCCAAAGTCTTGTGACCTTGATAATATTCTCACATGTACGAGTCAAAAGTAAAATATCTAAAGATCCGGGGTGGAATGTTAATCTTAAGATATTTCAGCTTTAAGCTTTAATAGCCTTAAAACAGACTGCACAGAAATCAAAAGTCAATGATATAAGAAAGAAAATAGGGAGCATTCGCTTAGCAAAAGCAAGGGGTAGGCATCTTTTGGTTGGGTTGGGGTTGATCAAACTCGAACTTACCCAAAAACACATTGGGTTTTGAAAGTTAGACTCGATATCAAAGTATTTTATTATAGGCACCTGACACAACCCACCCTTTTTCGGGTTGGGTTAGTTTGATCAAGTATAGTGGGTTACAAAACTATGCATGATTTCTAATTCAAATTAAGCATAATAGCAAACACAAACCTAATCTAAATGTTACAAACATGTGTTTTGATTCAATCTTTCAATAGCAAAATAGAATTTCACTTTTAAACCTTAACAAATTATAACACAAAAAATTATTTACAAATTGAAATAAACTAAACCGAATTAAATCATTAACCAATGCAAACACAATATTTCAAGCCTTAACACAATTTCATATAAATTTAACATAAAACCTCATTGGAAGATTCGAAATATTTGAATTACTAATTTTTAGGATAACTCTGCCTAGTTTATTTCTGGAAATTATCTGTTACTGTATTTTAGTTTATCTATTTTTAAATTTGTATTTTATCATACTAGGTCTAGAGATTATCTGATTAGAAAAGTCGGATACCTATATATTGCACTAGCCTTTGGCTAGGTGTAGACTGAAAAATAAAGAAGCTATTCCACATATGTGTTTATGGTATCAAAGCTAGGTTTTGGCTTTTAGATTTGTTTCTTTGTGGTCTACTAGTTTTTTAAGATGTCTTCATCTGGTGATGTCACAATCTAGTTCTAGTTCTAAAGCAAATTAACGAGTAGGACAAACTTCTGTCGATGATAAAACCTTCACTTCAAATCACTACTCATAAACTAGATAGACTGGACTATCTTTAATAGTCCTAATCCATAAAAATGTTTATCACTAGGCAGGAAAAAATTTGCTACTTGACTGGAAGTAAAAAAAAAAACTATAAAAAAATTAGGTGGCTTTTTGCACTTGGGAAATGGAGTAAGCCATGTTGATGGCTAGGTTGATTAACTCAATGGAGCTCATTATTGGTCAAAGCTATCTCTTTCTCTCTCCACTACCAAGGAAAAATGGGATGTTGTGGCTGAAACCTACTCCTATAAAGGTAATGTAGCTCAAGTTTTTGATATCAGAACTCAATTTAAGGATGATAAGTAGCGGAATGGTGATGTTACTAACTACTACAACCGCATAAAGGGTCTATGTCTAAAAATAGAGCAATATTGTGAGGTTGAATAGGAGTGCCTGCAGAGAGTGCTCGTTATGCAAAAATTCTAGAGAAGGAGCCTACTTAACAAACATCCTGAAGCCAAGGTAATGAGCCCAAGGAATTCATGCATAGTTCTGAGGCTGCCACAAAAGCGCTACATCAAAAAGTACATGCCCCCCAAGCAAGGGTGCTGGAAGTCTTGGCTAAGATTGAAACTTGGATGGAGGAGCTGAGTAAGGCATTAAAGGACACGAAGGCTAAGGTAGCCTTGTGTAAATGGTTGGTGGCAAGTGGTGCTACGGTAGCGTGACCAACGCTTGCTATTTCGCAGGTTGAAGCCCTTAAACTCAAGGAGTATTTTGGTAAGAGGGACATGCTAATCATAACTCAAAATTTTTTAGAGGTGTTGATAAATTTTCCAATCCTAATAAAGCCTTTTAGGCTAATCAAAACAATGATGAACAACATGCTGAATCTAGTGGCATAAACTCTCAATTATTTGTTGACCCAGGTATGGCAACCCAAGAGGGGGGGTGAATTGGGTTTTTATTTATAAGAACTGATTTATAAAACTTTTCTTGAAAGATCAAAATTAGTTCACTCTTTCTTTGAGAATAAAGGTGAAGAAGATGAAATTAGAAGTTATTAAAGATGCAATCAAGAGAATACAATAATGAACAATCACAAGTGCAAGTAAATATAAAGAGATAGGGATAGCGAGAGTGCAAACTCAATTTACGTGGTTCGGCAAACCTTGCCTACGTCCACGGGCTCCTAGCTCCACGAGCTAAGCTTTCCACTAAGTTGTAGAAATCTTTACAACTTGCTTGATGAACAACCTCACCAAGACTTTTTCTTTCAACTCTTAATAACACCACACCAAGAGTTCTTCTTGATGAACAACCTCACCAAGGCAACTTCCTTCAACTCTTGATAACACCACACCAAGAGTTCTTCTTGATGAACAACCTCACCAAGGCAACTTCCTTCAACTCTTGATAACACCACACCAAGAGTTCTTCTTGATGAACAACCTCACCAAGGCAACTTCCTTCAACCCTTGATAAGACCACACCAAGAGTTCTTCTTGATGAACAACCTCACCAAGGAAAGAGTTTTCTCAAGGATAACTTTTATCCTTTACAAGATGATCTCACTCTCACCACAATACAAGAACAAAAAAAATTTTTACAACAAAAGTACAACTCTCTTCAAAGAATAGATAAAGAATATTAAAGATCTCTAAACTTGATATTTCTCTTATTTGTGGCTTGATAGATTCTTGTCTCTTCTTCTTCTTGAATGCATGGGAGAAGGGCTCCTTTTATAGGCAAATGGGATGAACTTAATCAAGTGAAGACACCAACTCCAAAGTTTCTGCCCATCATAAAAACTGTAATCTTGTCTAGCATTTTTATCAATGTTTTGTTTGAAATTTGAAAATATTTAAAACATAAAATATCTGTATATTTAAAAAAGCTTTCCAACGCATCAAGAACCAAGTCATTTGGATATCTGTAGCTCAAGATATGACCAAAAAACCATTCAGTGCTCATGTGACTTGATTTTTCTTCCATGTGTCAGTCCACCGACTTGCATGTGTATTATGCTGGCCTTCTGTTTGAAATTTGAATTTATTCAAACACTATGAAATCTGCTCCATTGAGTCATCTTTCCAATGCCATAAGAATCAAATCATTTGGATATCTCTAACTCAAGATATGGATAAAAAATCATTCAGTGCTCAAATGAGTTGATTTTTCTTCTCTGTGTCAGTCCACCGAATTCCATGTCAATTATGTCAGTCTTCTGTTTGAAATTTGAATTTCTTCAAAACATATAAAATGTGATTCATTAAGTCTTCTTTCCAATGCCATAAGAATCAAGTCATTTTGATTTTTGTAGCTCAAGATATGTCTAAAAGAGTTTTCAGTGCTCATGTCAGCTGATTCCATTTGTCTTTCAATTTGCATGATGATTTGGACAACCTTACACTTGAAATTTGAATTCCTTTAAAACATATGAAATGTTATAAATTGAGTAAGCTTTCCAAAGGCTTAAGAATCACGTTATTTGGACATTTGTAGAGAAATATATGACTAATTGATTGAACATTACTCATGTGTCATATTCCTTGAATCAAACCTTGTTCTTAAACTTTGGTGCCTTTAACATGTAGTCTTCTCCTTAGCTTCAACACTTCATTTTAATAAGCCTCTTCTTGATTTTAAAATTATTTCAATGATCTTACTCTTGCACATAAATAAACATGTTAGTAAATCTCAATTAATCAATGTGTATTGTTATCATCAAAATTATCATGTAGCCTTAGGGCTAACATTATTTACATGAGGAATTATTTAAAGAAGACTCCAACTTAATAAAATCATACTTTACCTGCTCCTTGTCTTTTCTAACAATTTGTAAAGCTAGTATAATAGCTTTATTTTTCCTGAACATTCAAGAAGGCAGCACAATCCTATGTAGCAATAGTGGCAACATATGCTGGCTGGTCCAGAGATATGTCATGTCTTATATCTAGTAAATGTGTTCGCAATTCACCAAGTTTCTACAAAATGGAGATCCACCTATCAAAGCTTTCCTTTGGCCATTTGCAATCAACTTTGTCGAAACTGTCGAAGTATCATAAAAAATACAACCAAAATAATGCTTCCTATCACCAGAAATTAGTACATTGCCACCACTATTGTTAGATTAACCCATAGTGCTAACCTCTAATTGCATTGAAAAGTACCTTGAAGCTCTATTATAAGAACAAACTTTTTAATACATCATTGAATAATGTTTATGTTGTTTTGAATTTGCCACAAGGTGCTATATTTGTAGGGGTGGGAACTGATAAGTTTAGTGCGAATTAGTTCTAATCGAATCGAACCAAACATCTATTAATTTTCAAGAATTTCAAACCACATCGAGCCGATGATAAAGTGAAATTGAACCAGACCACTTCTCAAATTTGTCAGTGTGGTTCGATTATGCTTGTATTAGTTTATCAACAAATTTGTCAATAGAAAAAAAAAATTGTTCGGAATATATAATTCTCAAGTTTCAAGAATAAATAAAAAAATAAAAATGGTTTCAGAAAAAGAAATCAAACGTGTTTTCTAGCCACAAATCCCTGTTGATGTGTTGATGGAATCTACAATTATAGGTGACAAGATTGTTCAAGATGATGATTGAATGAGAAAAAGGCTTTGTTTAAGACTTAAAGATGATATGCTTAGGTTAGAGTTGCAAAGCGGCTAGGTTTGAAGGTGAAGATTGAACATGAAAAGGTTGGTTCAGAGTTTTGCAAAGATGGCAGTGTTTGGGTTACAAGGAGAGAGACAATTGAACTTGGAAGTCTAGGGTTAGGAGTAATTTGTTTTTATAGAGCCTTACTGTAGTTTGTACTCTTGACTAATATCTAAGGTGACACTCATAAAAAAATTTAAGAGTAATAAAACCGGTTCAGTTAGATTCTTATGGTTTGAGAAAACTTAAACCGCAAACCAAACCAAACCGAATGTTTTACACATTTCTCAAACTAATTGGTTTACTTTAATTATGGTTTGAGCAAAATTAAATTGTAAACCAAACCAAATCGAACCGGTTGTTTTAAACATTTCTCAAACTAATTGGTTTACTTTACCCAAGGAAAACTGAATCAGTTAGTTTACTGGTTTGGAAGTTCACTAGTTTTTTGGCCCACCTCTATATATGCGTTTCCAAGCTTCTTGATATTTTCCCTTATAGGGGTCAAAATTAAAAATATCTAAACAAAGGGGTGGAATTATATTCTCTCCTAAGGTGTTATAGTCATTTGCCAAAGTCCTAGGTCCTTCTAAAGACTTCGTTTAGGGGTCAAAGGTTCAATATATAAATAGTTAGGTGGAATTGACATTCGCCTCTAGGGTGCTACATGAATTTTCAAATGTTTTGGGATGTACATTAATTTTCCCATATGGGGTCAAAATGTGAAATATTTAAAAATTGGGTGGAATTAATACTCTCTACAAGAGCACTATACACTGCGCTCTTTTTTGAATTATGTGTTTTTGTTTCCAAAATGATTTGGAAAATGAATTTCTATGATTTGGAGAATGTATTTTAAGTAAAGGAAATGTGTTTGAAAATGAATCCGTAAAATGCAAATTTGAAAAATGGTTTTAAGAATATGTGTTTGGAAATGAATTCCTGAACTAAAATTTTGAAAATAAAAACAAGATATGTGTTTGGAAATGAATCATTAAAATCAAATTTTGAAAATAAAAATATAAAATGCGTTTGGAAATGAATCCAAAACACTTGTTCTTACAAATTGTATAAATAAATGGATTATTAACAAATAATATTTTAAACTAAATGCATGCTCCCATTATACATATTATTAGGGATAATATCATTAACCTCCCCTGAACTTTGCCGTAATATCACGCGGAAAGCCTCTTATGTGTAAATATTAGCGCGATACCAAGCCTTTGCATTTTCGTATCAGTCAACCCCAACTCACGATTTTTGTTTGTTTTCAAATTGACGGAGCAGGGTATTTACGTAAAATTACATGGTTTGTTAATGATACTTTTGCCTTCTGGTGTGTTTTGTAATCTCTTTTAGCTATTTTTGTGTATATGCTGTAAAGGCAAAACTTAAAAATCTGTTAATGGTTTGTTAATGATAGAAGATGTTGTTTAGCCAATAGTGTGCTCAAGTTACAACATGTTGTTTAGCCAATTGTATGATCAAGTTTTTTAATTTTATTTAAAAATACATTTTATTTAATTTATTTAATTTACGATAATATAAAATCCGACACTCGACATCATGAAATCCGACACTGGACAATATAAAATTCGACACTCGATGGAATCCGACACTCAATATCATGAAATCCGACACCCAACATCATGAAATTCGACACCCGACATCATGAAATCCGACACCCGACATCATGAAATCCGACAATCGACAATATAAAATCTAACACTCGATGGAATCCAACACTCGACATCATAAAATCCGACACCCAACATCATGAAATCCGACACTGAACAATATAAAATCCGACACTCGATGGAATCTGACACTCAACATCATGAAATCCGACACCCAACATCATGAAATCCGACACCTGACATCATGAAATCCGACACTCGACAATATAAAATCCGACACTCGACATCATGAAATCCAACACTCGATAGCATAGAATCCGACACTCGACAATATAAAATCTGACACCCGACGATGTCAAGTCGTGTCGGATTCACAACCGACACTCGATATCAGTCTATTTTTGAAGACATTGCATCCGACACTCGACACTCACATGTCGAGTTGTGTCGAACTATATCCAGTGCATCGAGTTTTGTCAAGCGTTTTGGCAAGTTGCTTATTTTAGCTTTGTTTTTTGTCTTTCTGCATCATATTTAACTATAGTGCTTACTATAAATGTGTTTAGTTATGAAAAGATGTAAATTACCCAATGCCCGTGATATATGTTGGCACTTTGCGTTTGTGGGGAGTGACTAGCTAATAGAAGGCCAAGTGCAATTTAATTATAGTAGCAACAGCAGAACATACTTCGAAAGCTTAGGTGCTAGTAATTTTGATAATTAATTGATAACAAGAACCTCAAATTTTGATAATTAATTGATAAGAAGAACCTCAAATAAACGAGTATTTTGAACATTTTGACTTGTCAAGTTAATAGAAGATGCAAGGATTTGATACTGATATTAAGTTATTTAAAAATGAAAAAATTTTAGCTGGTATAAAATGGACAAAAAGGCATTACACGTGAAACATTCTACTCAATATTCACAAAATCAATCTGAATTTTTATGCTAATCCATTACAAAAGAAACCCATCCAATTAATTTTCACAAACACACCAATTAAATTAATCGCAACCCGTCCAAACCATTTACAAACACTGCATATGAAATTAATCGCAACCAGTAGCACAACACTACCGTTCCACCAATTAATTTCAAAAGAAACCCAAAATCCACCTTAATTCAGCCATCATCTTCATTTTTTTACAAAAAAAAAAAAATTCAATACAGCAACAACCCATCCACTTTCTAGCAAGCAGCATCCACTACCACCAACAAAAACACCTAAATCACCTCTGCACTGCCATAAAATTACCCAAAAAACCAGCAACCACACCAACGTTACCTCACACCAATCGCCGTGGGTTTGAGTTGAGCAGGTCGGAGTACTTGGAAAGCAATGTGTCGGAGTACACTACCACCAACAAAAACACCTAAATCACCTCTGCACTGCCATAAAATTACCCAAAAAACCAGCAACCACACCAACGTTACCTCACACCAATCACCGTGGGTTTGAGTTGAGCAGGTCGGAGTACTTGGAAAGTAATGTGTTGGAGACTGCTAGGCTTCGAGTTTGTTGACAATGGAAGTGGAGAAGGTGCTGAAGGTAATGGAAAACGTGACGATTCTGGTGACAGTGGAAGTGGTAAGGCCATCCGAATCTCGGGCGTCGATGGGTAAGGGGATGATGACGAGGCTGGCGATGATGGCAAAGAAGATGGAGAGGAGCTGCTAGGCTTGTGAGGTGAGCACCGGTGGAGAAGGAGAGGAGAGATGAGGAGGCGAGATGAGAGGTAGAGAGGAAACTAAAAAACGATCCCTAATTTAGGTAAATTGGGGACACTGCTTATATATTTGGGGACAAAATCATGGGTAAAAATGAAAATACATGAGTTTTATGAAAATGAAATTTGGAAACATAAAAGCACAAGTATCCCATGAATTCTATTAGGTTGGAAACGGAAAATGTTGGAATGGAAACGTAAAAGAACACAGCCATAGTAATTTTTCGAAGTTTTGGGACCTTCTTGATAAGTTTCCTGTAGGTATCGGAAAAATATATAAACAACTGGTGTGGATTGGACATTCAGCGCTCCGGTGCTACATGAGGTTTTCCAAGGATTTGAACCTTCTTTATTTTTTTCTCATAGAGGGTTTAAAAAATTTTCTAACCATCTAGGGTATAATA
This sequence comes from Boswellia sacra, assembly GCA_013180625.2. Lineage (NCBI taxonomy): Eukaryota > Viridiplantae > Streptophyta > Magnoliopsida > Sapindales > Burseraceae > Boswellia > Boswellia sacra. The sequence goes on from SNVD02009822.1 coordinate 318,042, forward strand.
ATATTTGCCTCCGGGTTGTTGTATGTGTTTTCATCAGAGTTAGTTTAGTTACGTGGGATTTGGTTAAAACTAAGAGAGAAACCCATCTCGGTGTCGCATATGAATTTGAAGTAAAAGACAAACAATTTTGGATCTGATGGAAAATAGAATATGGTTTTAATTTGATGAGATAAGAGTGAAAGTGACTGACCGGAAGACTTACGCTGCGGGTGTTGCTCAAGAAGCATTTACATAGGATTTCATCTTTAAGTTATTTTACTACAAGAAAAATCCTTTTCAATGAAGAAATGTTGAAGATGGTTGTTGGTGGAACACGACCTGCAGTACTGCAGCATATATATTAACAAAAGTTCCTAACAAACTAATTAATCAATCATTTCCCACTCCCAGATAAGATTGGCTAACTTTAATTTCTTCATTAATGAAAGGATTGTTCTTGCACTTCGCAGAAATGTTCAATCTTATCTTATGTGAATTTTTTTTTTCAAATATTGTGATTTAGGAGCTTTAGTTGAAGATTTGCGGCATGAAACTTTGTTGAATTTGAGAAAGAGTTAGTTAATTTGAATCCGCTTTGAGTTTATCAAGTACGTGAGAAAGTGGAATTTTTTGCAGGAGAAATTGGCTTTTATTTTATTTTTTTTCCTGTAGATGCTAAAAGCTCCAAGTCAGCATTCACATTGCAAGTGATTAGTTTACTTGGCTTAAAATTTACATGCATTGATTATGTGGGATAGCTAAGCATTCTTTGTCTGGAATTGGTGTTTGGGCTACATTTAAATTTATATACTCTTCAATAAAAACAACTTTTTTGACTGATGGGTGATTGTTACTAGCTGATCAAATAAACTACAAAAATTTGCTAAATGCTATGCACTGCTAGTTACAAACCTACCTACATGTATAGTTTAAAACATGTTTAGTTATTTTTAGATGTTTTTCCTCTGATCTCTTATTCGATTTTCTAGTTATAGTTTTTGGTACCATCGATCATTCCTAAAATGAACTTTTCTTTCAATCATTACACCAGTTAATAATCCTTGCTGCTCTAAGTCTCAAGTTTTGCTCACTTCTATTTTAATCTTCTTTTAATTTGGTATACTATCCAGTTTGTTTTGTATCTTTGTTCCTAGAAGCTTATATTCTTTTGGTAAGAGTTGAACCAACGTATGGCTCTTCGATTTGCAGATATATGATATATCCCCTTTGAGGTGACTTGATCCTTTTTTTCTTTTTCTTATTTTTTAAGTTGCTGTGCATGTACAAAATTTTATTTGGCTTCTAGCTGTTAAAGATATATATGATATCTAGAAGTATAAAGTTATGTGCAATATAACAGTTAATTGCAAAGTAAAATGACACAAGAGGATTTTACATGGTTCAGCTATAAAACCTACATCCACGGACAGTTTTAGAGCTGCAATTCACTAAGTTCTTGTTTCTATAATCTTTAGGATCGTTTACAGTGCTGACTCACTCTTACACACTGACCTAATCTTTATAAGAAAAAATCCTGCCAAAATCTTAAACTCTAGTGACACTGCCCACTCTCTGTCGCTAATAGCTTAAAAACACACTGTTAAGTAATGTATAACCACAATGGCTGACATTGAATTACATAAATACTCAATTCACAAGTTCTTTCAAGGGTAAACTAACTCAGACAAACCTAATTGAAATTGATGTATGATCGCAATCTCTCATACATGAATAAAACACTTATACAATAAAATCAAAGAAGCATTCCCTATTTTGCGTTGACGCTCTCCTTCTAACTATTGGAATGCCGTAACATACACACCCCATATATAAGTTATGTAAAAATAACATTATATATAGTGTGATACCCGATTGTAAAATCCTATAAAATCTCAATCAAACTCAAATTAGGATAAAGAACAATACTTTAGGAAGTGATATAAGTAATCTCCTAAATGAAATAGGACATATATAAATATACTCCTAATTTAACTAGGATACATCAAATAATGTCCTAATCTAAAGAGATATTCATTATGAATTAAGTACTTCCTAAATTATACTTCTAGAAACAGTAAAATAAGAAACAATATAACATTCTAGTTTTATCTATAAGTTGGCCAAAACAATCATGTGCATGGCACATGCACGAGTGTCACATGTTGACACCAACCATCTCCCCTTTTTTGGCAACTTGTGATGACAACACTAAAATGTTTCTAATCAAAGAATAGCACACAAATATAAGTCCAAAACGACTATAAGCAATCATGATCTATCAAACAAAAAGTGACATACTTAAAGAAATAACAACTGTGCAGTTATAAACCACATAACAAAATAAGTCATAACAGAAAAATGTCTCAAATGTAAATATCCTGCAAAACAAAAAACAAAGTTAAGTTGACAAACCTATCAAACAACATCAATCAAAGCATTATCAGAGCTAATAAAAAAATGTGACAAAGACATCAAACAAATTAAATATGCACTCAAAACATTATAAAGTAGAACCTGAAAAGGAACAAAGTGAAAACACAAGTCATAAAGTCAAAGTCATAAAGCAGTTCGAATTCAAATAGAAGATTCCCCCTAAATAACTACCCTTGAAGTCAAGTAGAAAAGTAGAATCAGTTCTAATCAGTTCAAACAAGAATATTAGAAACCTTCTTCTCCCCCTTGTTTTTATAATAAGTTCAAAAAAAAAAAAAAGAAAGAACATTAACGAAGTAGGGTAGACTTGCGAACGGGAGGTGAAGATGAATTGCCAAGTCGTTTTTTAACCCTACTACCCTTAGTCTTGAACCTTTTGCCAGTGGTGGAAGGTGTAGACTGTTCAAAAATCATAGGAGTGGCTTGTTCTCCAATTGTATCAGAAGAAGTAGTAGTGACCTTTGCCACAATCTTGCAGATTTCCTTTTCAAGTCTGCCTGCACTGGTTTCAGTTGGCTGCGACTCAGCAATAAGTTGTTGTAGATCCACGAGAGATTCTACTACAAGCTGGGTCTGCTTCAGGAGTTGGTTCCTGTGTGTGTTCTGCGACCTGTAGAGATGATTGTGATGGTGTAGAGATAGGTTGTTCTGCTTCAGGAACTGGTGCAATGTCAGTTTCTTCTTCAGAAAGTGGCAAAGGTGATGTTATTGCGGTTTTCTCTTGAGCTGCTTCATCTGACAAGGATTCATCCTGTAGTTCTGGAACTGGTGTTGCAATTTTCTTCTTCTTCTTGTCAAACTTTTTCTTCACCACTTTTACCTTCTTCTTGCCCTTCAGATTAGTTCCTTTACACTTTGTTCTTTTATGAATCCAAATCTTGTTTTCTGTGCTGCACATTTTTCAATGCAATTTACATTCAATCTCAACCACATATTCTTTTCAAAATTCAAAATAATTCAAAATCAACCACATATTCCTAAATTCAATTGAAAACAAAATTACTGGATTCATAAAAGAACACACTCTTAGCTTTCTTCTCCGATTTCTTTTTCTTCTTTTTCTTTTCTGCTGTCATGTCTATCTCAATAGTAGGTTGTTCAGATTGTTCCTCCTCTGACATTTGCTCTGCTATCTCTAGCATTTGCTCTGCAAAATGCTCTTACGCCACATTTTTAGTTTTCATAGGTTGTGGTTCTTCTACAGCAACAGATTTTCTAGTACGTTTATTCTCCAATGTAAATTGCTTTACTTTGATGTCCTTGTGATCCTGCATAATATCAGACAAAATAGAATTGATCAAAGCAAGCTACTCTGCCATATTGCTCATTGGATTGTTTTAAGCTCTTCTTGATTTTGGTTGAGGGGCAGGCAGATCATATTTGTCATGCAGTCAATGCAGAAATTCTTTTGTGATGGATTTGGACAAAATCTCAGTGTGCTCTTTTGGGCTAATAAGAACACATTTTGAGCTAAAATACCTTGACTCAAACAAGGAAATACAAGCAAATGATAATCGGATTTATATGGTACAATTTGGACAATCATCCTATAAATCCATAAACCTAAGTTAATTGGTTTATTTGTGCCTAAACAAAACAGAAATTTCACTCTATCTTCCTCGACCTGGTTTTGATATGAAGAAGGGAACCAATCAAACTGTACAATTTTATGCAGAACCCTATACTTATTTCTAAGGAATTGTTGATCAATGTCATCTTTCGGGTTCTAAACTAAATCCTCTCGACCAATTAATTCCTTAAGAACAATCGCCATATCAAAGTTTTTTTTTTCAACAGAGTGCAAACTATCAATTGGTATATCAAAGAAAGTGTTGATGACATTTGGTGAAAATTTCACAAATTTTCCTCTACAATATACTTTGCGATAATGAAAGCTCTTTGGGTCATCAATTAACGCAGTTATATTCGCATAAAATTCTTGAATCAAAGACTTAACAGGGGATAGGAAGTTGTTTACCTTTCTAGTCTAGTAAATGGACTCAAGAAGTTCACTCAATCCATACTTGTTAAAGTCGGTTACCTTCACTGGTCTTTCTATCTGCAACTTCCTCTTTGATGTGTACTTCAAGAAATTTTGTTTGACAGCTGCTATGAGGAACTTGTTGAACTTAGGCTTCACTTTTTCCTTCATTTGCTTAACTGGGATTGACTCATCTTCACTCATTGTAGGATTAATCGGGATCTCTGTATGCTGTTGTTGAGACTGAGACAACTGAAAACTGTCATTACTGTTGTGACCATAGTTGTTTGAGGAAGATGATGCAGTGGTGGTCTTCGTAGATTCAGATGAGGTTGGCATTATTAAGGTTTGAGAGTTGCAAGTGTTTTGCTAGAATAGAGAAAAGTGAGACAAGAGAGAGAATAGATGCAAAGCTGATCGTCTGTAATATAAACTAAAAGAGCCCTAACTATGTTTATGATATAATTGGGAAGAAACTGAGTTTTATAAAATTCGGTTTCCATAAAATTTAAAATTTAATTCTTTTTCCAAAACAATTTAATTAATATCATTAATGAGAAAAATTCAAAATGTGATTTCCATTAAAATAAGGAATTCTATTAGAGTTAGGATTCCTGTCACTAAAGTTTCTCTCCCTAAATTTAATAAAGCTGATATGACATTTTGACACATGGACACACAAGAAAGTCAAATTTCAGTTAGACATAAAAAGCATCGTATGATATGAAAAACATAACAGAAAACAATTACATTTAATGTAACAACAATATTTGGACATCATATAAATCATTCTAAAGAATCATATTTCAGAGCTATTTATAATCTTTATATGAAAGTTGGTTTCCTTTATTTTTTTCACTTAGTTGAGATGTCAAAAATATCATTTTGATATATTCATAAAGAATTAATCACATTAGATTATGAAATAAATACAACAACTTTCGCATAATATAGAGGTAGCCCTTTTCATTTAAATGGGTGACCTCAATATATTTCTTAGATACTCTGAGGTTATTCTTAATGATGGCTTTCACACCTCATCTATTGGTAGCTCTCACTGTATTTTTCATTTTAAACCAGTATCTTAATATTCACACATTTTTATATTATAGCTCACATATGTTTAATTAGAAGAAAACTTATAATATTACAGATATAATTAAAATAATAGCAAGCAATGCTTATTGAAAAAATTGACAGATGCCTAAGGCCTTTCTTAGATTCTCAAATCTTGTTATATCTAATGCCTTAGTAAACAAGTCAACTAATTGTTTATCAGTGGAGATGTGTTTAATGTGTATCAACTTAGACTTTATAAGCTCCCTTATAAAATGGTATCTTATGTCAATGTGTTTTATTCTAGAATGCTGAACTGGATTTTTTGAAATGTTTGTAGCACTAGTATTATCACAAAACACAGTTATAGGTTTTTATTCAATACCATAATCACTTAACATTTGCTTCATTCAAAGTAGTTGTGTGCAACAACTTCCTGCTGCTATGTATTCAGCTTCTGGAGCAGACAAAGAGATGGAATTCTGCTTTTTGCCGTGCCAATGAACTAAATTAGTACTAAGATAAAAACATCCACCTGATGTGCTCTTCCTATTATTTATATTTTCCGCCCAGTCAACATCATTAAACCCTACAAGATAACCATTTGTATCTTTAGAAAATCATATCCCATAATCATAAGTTCCATGTATATATCTGATGATTCTTTTAGCTGCTGTCAGATGTAATTCTTTGGGATTTGCTTGAAATCTTACATAAAGTCCTACACTAAAACACAAATCTGGTCTACTTGCTGTGAGGTATAACAAACTACCAATGATGCTTCCATATAAAGTTGCATCAACCTCTCTTCTTGCATTGTCTTTTGAAAGTTTCAGGTTAGTACTGATAGGAGTTCTCATTGGTTTTGTATTCTCAAGTTCACATTTCTTTACAAGGTTTCTAGTATATTTTGATTGAGATATGAATATCCCATCATTTATTTATTTAATCCGCAATCTAAGAAAGAAATTTAATTCCCGTACCATGCTTATCTCAAACTCTTCATGCGTCAACTTAACGAACTCATAAGTTTTGCCTTTGTTAGTTGATCCAGACAAAATTTCATCTACATATACTTGAGCAACCATAAAATAGTTAGATGCATGTTTGATAAACAAAGTCTTATCATTGCTGCCTCTACTATAACCTTTCTTAATCAGAAAGTTTGTTAACCTTTCATACCAAGCTCTAGGATAGGGGTGGCAATTTGGGTCATGACACGCGAGCACGACATGATTACGACACGAACACGATACACGATTAATAAATCGGATTCGTGTTGAAGGTGTTCAACACGCCAACCCGTTTAATGACATGAATAGTTAAACATATTTTGCCTATATTTAACATGTAAGCTCATTTAATGATATAAATTGTTACATACTTACAATATATATATATATATATATATATATATATATATATATATATATATATATATTACAAAATTGAAAATTTTATATTATAAAGTAAATTAATTTAAAAATTATAAATTATGATGATTTTAACAATATTTTATAGGAACAATGGTTTATATTCTAAAAATAATTTTAATTGATATAAATATATAGAATATAATATATTATATATAACTAGGTTAAACAATTAAGTAAATTATGTAAATTAAATATGACACGATTATAACGCGTGGGTAAGACGTTTAATAACCGTGTCAGATCCGTGTTTCATGTCTTGACACGAATAATTAAATGAGTCAACATAAATGACACGAATTGCCACCCCTACTCTAGGAGCTTGTTTCAACCCATGCAAAGCTTTATGCAATTTGTACACAAAATCAGGACGTTTAGGATCTTCAACTTCTTTAGGCTGTTCAATAAACGTTTTTTCATTGAGATAGTTATTTTAAAAGGCTGTTTTAACATCTATTTGGTACAATTTAAAATCAAACAAACAAGCAATTGTAAGTAGTATTGCAAGTAGTAATCTGATTGATTCAAGTCTAGTTACTGGTGCAAAGGTTTCATCAAAGTGTATGCCCTCTGCTTATGTGTAACCTTATGCTACTAGCGTAGCCTTATTTCTTACTACTTGACCACTTTCATCAGTTTTATTTTTGAATATCCATTTAGTTCCAATGACATTTGCATTTTTTGGCCTAGGAACTAATTTCCATACTTCATTCCTTTGAAACTGATTAAGTTCATTTTGTATTGCTTGAATCCAAACATCTTCCTTTAAAGCTTTTTTCACATTTTTGGGCTCAATAATGAAATATAACATGCAAATCTTACCTAATTTCTTACCTTGCTCCTAGTTTTCATCATTCCATCTAGGGTTCCAATGATTGAGCTAGTTGGATGTGCCTTCTTATCCAAGTGGGTGGATATTTTCTTTCATTTTCATTTCTGATTAAGTTTCTGTTAAGATCTATGTTGTCAGATGACATTGTTATGTCTGACGTAACAACAGTTGTTTCTTCTTTTATAACAGAATCCTTTTTACAGTTATTGTTGTCTAGTACTAATCTTTTTGCATTCTCTGTGAAGCTGGTTACGCTTTTTTCATATGAGTACTTTGCATAATTATCCAAATCATCAAATACTACATTTGCATATTCCATGATTGACTCTGTTCGAAGATTATAGACTCGAAAAGCTTTGTTGTTCTATGCATATCCTATAAAAACTCTATCATTTTTCGAATCTAATTTTCCTAACTGCTCTCTGTCATTTAAGATGTAAACCTGTAACCAAAAACAAAAAATATTTCAAATTATCTTTTCTTCCTTTTAAAATTTCATAAGGTATCTGGTTAGTGCCAAGTCTTAGAAAAAATCTATTTGAAATATAATAAGTAGTGCTTATTGCTTCAGCCCATAATCTTTTGGTCAACTTCTTGCTATTGCGCATCACTCTAGCCATCTTTTGAAGAGTTTTGTCTTTTCTTTCCACAATGCCACTCTGTTCAAGAGTTTTGGGAGCTGAAAATTCATGTTCAATTCCATGATATATGCAAAAGTCAACGTAGCTAACATTTACAAACTTCTTGCCATGATCACTCCTTATCCTCACTATCCTGCCAATGTTCTTGTTTTGCTCATTTTCAAGCTTAACACAAATATTCCTAAAAGCAAATGTCATAATTTTCTTTAATTAAATCAACCCAAGTATATCTAAAGTATTCATCCACACAAACAAATATGTATCTCTTACCAGCAATGCTTTCAATTTGCATGGGACCCGTAAAATCCATGTGAAGCAAATCAAGTATTTTGGATGTGCTAAGATGTGGGATTGATTTGTGTGCATTTCTAATTTGTTTTTCCATTTGACATGGTCCACAAATTCTATTGATTTGGTCATCAAGTTTAGGAACTCCTTTTACAGCACCCAACGTAGTTAATTTAACCAAGTCTTTTAATTTAAGTGCCTCTAATTTTTTATGCCATAATTCTAAATCCAAGATCCTAGCATGAAATGCAATTTTTGCCAAATAAAAATTATCCAAAGATCTATTTCTTTCTAAAATGTATTTACCAAGATTATCTAAAACTATGCATTTGTCCTGTGTGAAATTAATAATATACTCATCATCACATATCTGACTAACATTAATTAGATTAGCTTTCAAACTTTTAACTAGCAAGACATTTTGGAATTCAAGTAGGTCCTTGACATTCAAAGTGCCTTTGCCAATGATCTTACTCTTTGCCCTATCACTATAAGTGATATTTTTCTTTCCTGCATGATTCAAAATATTTCAAAAGCTATTTATTTACAATCATGTGCCTAGAACAACCACTGTTAAAATACCACAAATCGTTAGAAGAATGCTTAAATACAGTAAAAGCAATATTGCAGACGGTCTTCTCTTTCTTAACCCACTGCAGTTGTTTCTTTGGTAATGGCTTGAACTGTTTTGACCTTTTATGTAAAAGATTCAAAAATTTAAAACATCTAGGTCTATATCTTATTTGACACTGCAAAAATAACATGTTGGAATGAATTTCCTTACCTTTTCAGGATTAGATTTTAAAGAGTTAAGAGGGGAAACAAATGCTTCATTGCTTTTTGAACTAGGACTTGACCTTTTTGAGTTGGGCTCATAATTTTTACTTGATGTTAAAGCTTTTACAAACACTATTGTTGATGAGGATGCAACATTACCTTCTATATACCCCAAACCATGTTTATTGGAATTGTTTCTTCTAAGACTCAAGACTTGATCAAGTTTAGCTGACCCAATTTTGAGTTGATTAACACATCTTTTGCTCTCAATTATTTTTGCAATAATTTTCTCAATATGTGTTGTTTTATCTGTAAAAGCAAGCTCCAGTTCTGTGATACAATTTTTAGCATAAGATTTTTCACATTTCAGCACTTCAATCTCCTTCTTCAACGTTTTGATTTCTTCTTTTTGACTCAGCTGTTCACCATAGAGTGCATTGTAAGTTTCTTGCAACTCTTTATAGTATTCTGGATCATCTTCTGCATCTGAATGTTCATCATCAGTTTTGCACTTTTCTATTGTATTGGACATAACAGCTTTCCCTTTATGAGTTGCAGATGCTGTAAATGCAACAAAATTACTCGTGCATTCTTGATCTTCCGAATCAGATTTTGATTCATCACTCTAGGTAGCTATCAAGCCTTTGTTCTTCTTTTTGAGATTAGCACATTCAGATTGAATATATCCATAATCAGAACACTCATAGTATTGAATATGTCCTTTCTTTTCAGGTGCTTTGATTTCTTCTTGTCATTCTCCTTGCTGAATTTTTTGAACTTGTCTTCATTTGAGTTTAATGGCTTTTCTTGATTCTTTTTCCTGAAATTCTTTTTCATGAACTTGATATAATTTTTTATTAGAAAAGTAATCTGTTTAGAATTAGTTTCATCAAGCTTATCATGACTTTCATCATCAGATTTTTCAATTGTAACATTGAATGCAATGCTCTTCCATTTTTGTTTCCTAAACAGTATGATTAATCTCAAAGTTTCGAAGAATGTCAATCAGTTCATCAACTCTAATCTCATAAGTGTTTTTAACTTCCTCAATGGCTGAAATTTTAGGCTAAAATTTATATGGAATAGATCTAATTATTCTGCTAACAATTTTTGCATCAGTTAAAGTCTTACCAAGCATATATGTAGAATTAGTGATATGACATAACTTAGAATAAAAATCAGAAATTGACTCATCTTCATGCATCATCAAGTACTCAAATCGTGAATTTCATCTTATCAATTTAGATCTTTTAACAGAAGCAGTACCTTCATATTTTATCTCAAGAATGTCCTAAGCTTCTTTAGCCACTTTGCACCTTGAAATCTGTCCAAAGTTATTTAAGTTGATAGCAGCAAAAATCGCATTAAGAGCCTTTCAATTCCAGCTTGAACGTCAGTATTCTTCATCAGTCCATTCCTCCTCAGATTTGGGTTCAGAATCGTCAAAGGCATTCAATCTTGTTGATGGTATCCATCCTTTAAGCACACTAGTCTATGCCCTATCATCAATAGATTTGATATACATCATCATTCTTACTTTCCAATATAAATAATTACCATCATCAAGAATAGGTGGTTGAGTTCCAGATCTTCCATTACGAAAAAACTCCATTCCTCCAAATCAACATGATTTTTTCTTCACTTGTATGTTAGTGAACCTGTTCTGATACCAATTGTGAGATCTGAAAGTATGAAATTATGTGCAATGTAATAGTTAACTGCAAAGTAAAATGGCACATGAAGATTTTACGTGGTTCGATTATAAAACCTACATCCACGGATAGCTTTAGAGCTGCAATTCACTAAGTTCTTGTTTCTACAATCTTTAGGATCATTTACAGTGCTAACTCACTCTCACACACTAACCTAATTTTTGTAAAACAAAATCTCGCCAAGATCTTAAACTATAGTGACACCACCCACTCTTTATCGTTAATAACTTAACACACTGTTAAGTAATATATAACCACAAACTAACATTGAATTACATAAACACTCAATTCGCAAGTTCTTTCAAGTGTACACTAACTCAGACAGGCCTAATTGAAATTCATGTACGATCACAATCTCTTATAAATGAATAAAACACTTATACAATAAAATCAAAGAAGCATTCCTTATTTTGTGTTGAAGCTCTCTTTCTAACTCTTGGAATGCCTTAACACCCATATATAAGTTATGTAAAAATAACATTATATATATTATGATACTCGATTGTAAAATCCTGTAAAATCTCAATCAAACTCAAATTAAAATAAAGAACAATACCTTAGGAAGTGATATAAGTAATCTCCTAAATGAACTAAGACATAAATAAATATATTTCTAATTTAACTAGGATACATCAAATAATATCATAATCTAAAGAGATATTCATTATAAATCAAATACTTCCTAAATTATACTTATAGAAACAAAATAAAAAACAATATAATATTCTAGTTTTATCTACAAGTTGGCAAAAATAATCATGTGCATGACACATGCAAGAGTGTCACACGTTGACACCAACAATATACCCTAAGCTAGATTATTCTTCTTTTATTTATTTATTATTTATGACCTAAAGAGATCTATGTAGAAGTATAGTTACCTAATGTTGGAGTTATGTTGTCTAAGTAAATCTTAGCATCTAGGATTAGAGGAAAATTCTAGCAGTGGAATGGTTATCATATCAAATCAAGAGTTCGGATCTCTTTCCACTACTAATGTAGTATCTATTTATTGGGCCTTGAATTAAATTGGATAGCTAAAAAGAGAATTGAATTAATAGTTGTAGAAAGAGAAAGGCAGAATATACTTTGTATACAAGGTATACAGACTCATGGCATGGCAGTCTTTGAGTGCACGGGCATTCAATCAAAATTTGATTGGATGAATTATTAGCTTTTACTTTTACTTAAGACTTAATGATAATAACACCTAATGATATCGAAGGGTCACAAAAAAGAGAACTATGGTCTTATTATTGCTACATATAGTTAGTAGCATTCCCTTTGAAACTTCCAAAGAAAAACATGACTACGTATCTTCCAAAGTTTGATTGTTTTATGGGTCCGAGTACATGAGATCATAAACCAATGAAAACAACCATATGCTTAATATTTCCATCAAGAGACTAATTAGCACAAAAAGATTACCAATAAATAACAAGAAATAACAAAATCCAATGGGATACATTGATTTTTAGCATTTTTTATTGTTTAATCAATTTCAATTGTGATAAATAAAAGAAATCCTTCTAGAAAAGATCAAATGCACAAAATTCGTAAATAGCTACGCTACAACTGATATTTGATGTGTTAGCTATACAAATTTACATGCTTCATTTACACATTTTTTTATAACGTTTACATAATTTTGAAAAAAATGCTTTGTACAGTATAGCTACTTGATTGTAGAAGGATTCACAAAATCCACACTTATCAACTTGTCTTGACCAACGAATCAACCCTTATCAACTTGTTATTTGGATAATCAATTAAAAAAAAAAAAGAAGTTATGGTTAAATTGAATTTTGTAACACCCCTTTTACACTTATTAGATATGCAATTAACTCAAAGATATTGGCCAAACTTGATAAATAACATTTACAAGAAAAATAGGAAAGGGAATAGGGAAAATGATTTTTTATAGTGTCGCTGTGAAACCTATTAGTGTCAATGTGACACGTGGCAAATTTTATGAATGTGCAATGCATGTGACTAAAATTTATTTTTTTTTCATTTTGTGATGAAACATTAATTTAGATATTTTATATTATGAGAATTAGAATATGATAACATGATTTGGTATTCTAGTTAAATAAGAAGTTTTATATTGACCATATCTTATTAGATTAGGATATTCTTTCTAGTGTTCTAGTTTAATTAGGATAATGTCTTTTTACTTCCTATAATGTTTGATATTTATCTAATAATCCTACTTTAGTTTTGCAGGACTTTGATAATGATTAGGATTGTTGATTACATGAATAATAAAGCTGTTCATGTAGGTTATATAAAGGGAAGCACTCAAGGCTCAAAAAGAACGGAAGAGAGTAGTGTTTTGTGCAGAAAACATTGAGAGCACCTGAATGACTTTATTTATCATTATCTTCATTATAAAATCTTTATGATTAAGTTAGTTTAGACTGTGCATAACTCATGTGCGTTGGGTATGTGCATAGATTTGATTTGTGAGAGTTATTGAGTCGTGTAAGCTTAAGAGATTTGAGTGATTACATAATTCTATAACAGTTATCATGGTTATGTCCGACTAACCTGTTGTAGTTAAGTATAACTTGTCTATGAAGAGCAACATCAGAAGAGTGTGTGAAGGACTTTGGCTGTGATCGAGGGTGATCAAGTTTACATAGATTAGGTTAGTGAGTGAGTGGCTACTATTGTAAAGAGTCCTAAGTTTGAGTGTAAACACATACAGCATAGTGGATTGCAACTCTTGTTACCCGTGGACGTGAGCTGGTTGATAGTTGAACTATATAAAACTTTCTGTTTTGTTATTCTTAACCGTTTCAGTTACGTCTGTGATAACTAACCATACACTGCAAAAACTAACAAAACCTAACATAGTAAAAAAATCATTACAAGAATATTATTTATGGGGTGGAGTTCTTCATGAAAATACTTTGAAAACTTATATCTTAAAAAATTAACTTTACTGATAAATTATTATTTTAGTAATATACAATTAAGAACAAGTACTCAATCCCAATTATCATCTCCTACCTATCTCTAATTTAACATAAACTCTAGTGTTTTTTTAATAATTGTTATAAAAAAAAATTCTATCATAATATGTATAATTTGTTACTTTGATAAATTGAGAACTACAACCCATTTTCAACCAACTTTTCTTACAACCTGAGTTAGCAAAAATTATTTGGTGGAGGAAAAAAAAAGAATAAGGATAATTATGAATGCATCTGGGGCTGTTTTTGCACAACAGCTTTTGGTTTCTGCTATTAATTGCAACTATTTTGATATTTAGTAAGCTCTTTAAAAACTGATCGTCAATGAAGCTGTTGCTCCAAGAATCTATTTTTTTATTAGATTGCAAAAGCAGCGAGGAGGCAACCTTTAAAAATCTGATTTTGAAAGGTTAAAATTTGGACAGACTAAAATATCAAAATTATCCTTATAATTTAATATAAATCTAAAAATACCTCTAAATTAAAATTTTAAAATAAATTTTAAAATTAAATATATTTTAAATGGTATTTTAATGTTACACATGGAACGGGGCAGTTGATGAATATTTTATATGCAAGATGAGAAGTCCCTTTTATTTATTTCTTAAAGTCAAGAAGCAAAGAAAAGTAAAGTGCAACCTCACTTGCATAACATGCACTGTGGTTTGTCCTGGTCTTTTATGCGTAAACACTTCCCCATTGACTCACCTAATGCCACCGAACTATTTCACCTATAATACATGCTTTCCGTACCTTGATTCAATATTTTAAGTTATTTTTCAAGTCAATTGACGACAATGAGTTATTACTTTATTATTGGAAAAAGAGGCCCTATTTGCTCCTCATCGTTCCTTAATTGTAGCCTTTATTTCTCTTCACATCTTCCATATTATTTATGCGGAACGAAAATAAACATTACTCGTATTTGTAAAGCATAATTTCTTTCTTATATATATAATATTTGTACGGTAACACAAAATTTATTATATGAAGTAAGATGTAAAACGGGTAGGACGTGAAGAAATTTATATTGTCTTACTCTAATGTAGAGATTTAATTTTTATCCCAAATCTATTCACCCAATAACTAAGATCTCAAAACTTCAATCTTATAAGAGACATAATTTTACAGTTCTTAACCCCACCTAGAACTTGAATACAATATTGGAAAAAGTCTAAAATTAAAATGACCTTATAAAAAATGGCCACATACTAGAAGATTTTTAGATGTTATGATCACATCTGACAAACTAATAGATGTATTTTTGTTATTGGTCTCCAATGCTCAGTAGTGATAAATTTTACGAAAGCATGTTCATTTTTCAAATATCCCTTCTAGTTCGAGTCATTTTTTTATTCTTAGAACACACACACAAACTCACTATGTAAAGTTAGATAAACTATAAGAGGCCTAATCTAGTAATTAGGTTTGATTTTTTTTTTTTAGCACAAAGGGGGGCTATTTGAACCCCCCAAAAATACTCTCCAAACCCTTTCTTAAATGCATTCACTATGTAAATCTCGAATAATTCAATTTTCATTCATCAGAATATATGATTTTGAAATTAAATTCATATAATCATCGCAAATTCAGTAATCCAATGTTATATTTACCATAAAATTACTAAAAGAATGAAAAAAATTATAAATTATATAATTTAGTAACAAAAATAACTTTTTAAAAAAATTCACTTCTTTTGATCAAATTTTGATAAGAATTTTGTGTTTTAATTGTATGTTTCATATTTGATGTATTGATTTATTGTTTTAGAATTGATTATAAAAGTTCTTTTTAAAATTATCCTCATGTTTTAGTTAAAATATTAATTGTTTTAAAAATTTAATAAAGGGTGTACTTAGTAAAGGACTAAAGGGGTTTGTAAAGCATTTTTAAGAGGCTCATGTACCCTCATGCTAGTACAAATTATCCCTTTACGCGACATTGATTTTATCAGAAGCCATTCTACTGATTCTTCAAATTTAAATTTTAAAGCATTTGACATTTAAATAAACTTCCAATTAAACCAATTTTTCAGTTTAGTTTTTTATTTTAGCCCAAATTCGAGGACTAATTTAATTTGGAGAAAACAAAAAAAAAAAAAAGCAAACTTTTTAATAATTGAAATTGAATAGAAAGAGGTATTGCTCCTTCAGTGGTCATTTCACACCTACTTACAAACTTTAATATAATATGGAGTGAAACCCTCAAACACCAATACACTCATTTTTCATTAATCAAAGGCCATAAAGAATTAAATGTGTGTTAATTAATGCAAGTCCAAAGATTAAGAAGAAGAAAAAAAAATACTAATTTGAGAGTGTTATTCTTAAGTCATCATTCATCCACATATGGTTAGTAAAAATTTGATAGTACCACTAATTGGTGCCAAGCTACGATGTTTTTACGTTAGACTTTAAACATTAAGAATTCCATAAAAAGAAGACTATATCAGGGCTTAGGGATAGGTTTATATAACAAATTTAGTTCACACATATTACTTCCCTCCCTCGTTCCTTTAATGCACACAAAATAATTCAATAAAAAAACTATTATAAAAAAACAAATATATATAATTTATAAAAACCCATAAAAAAATCTTATGAGACAGTACTAAAGAGAAAAAGTCTCCTATATCTTATTATTTTTTTTTTGTGTAGGATTATTTTGTGCTTTTGAATTAATATTATAATCATATCAATGGTATGTAATAGGTAAATTTTTTTTTAATCTTTTATAGACATTTTAACTTTTGAGTTTATATTAATTTTCTAAATTCAAAATTTTTAAATATATTATAAAATAAAAACTATAAAAATGAAAGATAATTGTGTTATTTTGTCCGAAATATGTCTACTTTTACATACGAAAACGGCAGGGAGGATTGCATTCACTATTTGAAATCATTATTGGCTAAGATATTTTTGTAAATCACAAAGGGGAGATCAAAAAATTTGGACCAGATCTAGTTAGAGGTTATTAGCACCACTTAAGAAATAAAAAACAGGTGTGCTATTTGAAACCCACTTAAGAAATAAATAACCTTCATCTTTGCATTAACTTAGGATAAAAATGTTATAGGGAGAGAGAGAGAGAGAGAGAGAGAGAGAGAGAGAGAGAGAGAGAGAGAGAGAGAGAGAGAGAATGAAATTGTTTTTAAAGATAACATTCTACTGGAAATTAACTACAATTAAATGCAAAATCTATTTCTCCTATCATTTTCTTTTTGGGTTTGGCTCGGTTTGGCTATTGTACATCTATATATGAATACATCTCAAAATTTAGGGGTCAAACAAAATTATGTTTAATATAAAATTATATTTACAATTAAATTAAATTTACGATATAGATTAAAAAATACAACCAGTAGATTCATCAAGTATTCAACCTGATTGATTGATTTACTATTACCAAAGAAATCACGCTTATTTACAATTATACCCTTAATATTTGATTTTCACTAAAATGGTTAATTAATCATTTTTTAGAAAAAATTTTATCTCACAATTCTCTCTCAGACTCATGATTTAACTCCACCATCAAAAATTCTTCTGTCACCATCTAAATTATTGTTGTAACATGGGATCTCTTTATTTTTTATCTATAACACAAAAACATCTAAATTACCAAATATTTTAATTTAAATCCAAATAAATATTCATAGTTATTTAAAAAAACCTATGTAACTTTTAAATATTACAGGAAGAGAGTAATTTCATCAACGCATATATTATTTTTGTTTACTTAAAACATAATTGCTGGGTTGCAATTTGCTCTTAAAAATATTCTTGTTAGAGTTCTATGCAAATATTGTGCAGATCATGTGTCCTATTCTTTAAGAATAAGTTATTGACTTTGATTTGGTTATGATTTGGTCATTTCATGTGGGTAATTTTAGGCATTAGTTGTCATATTATTTCTCTACAATTTAGTAGTGATTTAGTAGTAGATCGTGGTCCTATATTCATAGATTCACGTTATATTTAGTTGATGTAACACCTATATAACAACTATTTCAATTTGAATAAACTTATCCAATTATTCATTTCTGTTATGTACGTCATAGCAAACTTCTGTTAAGTTATTCATAACATACAACATCAGAATTCTGTAAATTAGTGTTAGAGTGTGACAGTGGTATCAGAGCTACGGTTAGCCAACAAAAGCCACGTGAGGGAGCCACAAGAGAGAAAAAGTGAGCTTGAGAGTCACTTTTACTATAGGAGCAATCATGGCTTCAGAGAATTATGTACAGCCCGCAATTCCTCGCTTTGATGGTCATTATGATCATTGGAGTATGTTGATGGAGAACTTCTTCGAGTCTAAGGAGTATTGGTAAGTTGTTTCTACTGGAATTGTTGAACCAACAACTAGAGTTACTCTGACGGATACGCAGAAAGTAGAACTTGAGGGGGTAGAGGTTGAAGGATCTCAAGGCAAAAAACTATTTGTTCCAAGCTACTGATCGCTCAATATTGGAAACATTCCTTAACAAGGATACTTCCAAGCAAATTTGGGACTCCATGAATAAGAAGTTCCAAGGGACAACAAGGGCGAAGAGGGTACATCTTCAAGCACTTCGTGCTGAGTTTAAAGATCTACGAATGAAAGCGAATGAATCAATTATAGATTACATCTCGAGGACGATGAAAGTCACAAATAAGTGACGCATCAATGGAGAAAAGCTTGATGATTTTACCATTGTTGAGAAGATTCTTCATTCTCTCATATCCAAGTTTAATTATATTGTTTGTGTGATTGAAGAATCAAAAGATATTGACACATTGTCAATAGATGAGTTGCAGAGCTCATTGTTGGTACATGAGCAGAAGATTGTTCAACAAGACAAGGAGGAACAAGCCTTGCAAGCAGCCATAAATTCCAAAAAAGCTGGACGTGGCAAGAAGAGTTGGAAAGGCAAGAATGAGCGCCAAAAATCAGAGCAAAAAGCTAATTCCTAAGGAGAAAGGAGAGGCCGTGTTGGACAGAATTCATCAAGACAAAAATCAGGGTCTGAAGACAAGTCAAAGGTTGAATGTTATCGTTGTCATAGGTATGGTCACATTAGTACTAAGTGTCGTACAAATTTGAATAAAAATCATGGTGAGAAGTCCAACTTTGCAGAAAATGAAGAGATGAAATTTTCCTTCTTTTGGTATGTCAAACTAAAGAAGAGTCTCAAAGAAATTTATGGTATTTAGATACTAGTTGCAGTAGTCACATGTGTGATGACAGAAATCTGTTTAGTTATTTGGATGAATTCTTCAAAAATTCTGTTAAGTTTGGCGATGACTCAACAATTTTAGTTATGGGAAAATGGAGGATTTCTATCCAAGCCAAGGGAAATTCTCATTAAATCTCTAATGTTTTATATGTTCCGGAGTTGAAAACTAATCTTCTTAGTGTTGGACAGCTTCAAGAAAAGGGCTATGAGATTTCTATAAAGAATAGAGTCTGTCGTGTCCAAGATAATAGAATAGGTTTGATAGCCCAAGTGAAAATGACAACAAATCGGATGTTTTCGCTGTATCTCCATCTCAATCACTCATGTCTTGCTGGAAAATAAAAAGAAACAGCATGGTTGTGGCACTACCGCTACGGACATCTCAATTTTGGTGGATTACAACACTTGCAACAAAAAAAATATGGTAGTAGGACTTCCAAAATTTGAATCTCCTTCAAAGATTTATGAAGATTGTGTTGTCAGCAAACAACATAGAGATGCTTTTCGAAAAGGGAAGGCTTGGAGAGTAAGGAGAGTGCTTGAACTAGTGCATTCAGATATGTGTGAACCGATAAAACCACTTTCCAACGGAGGTAAACGGTATTTTATATCCTTTATTGATGATTTTAGCCAAAAAACCTGGGTATATTTTTTGCATTAAAAGTCAAAAGCCTTAGCAACTTTTCACATGTTCAAAGCACTTGTTGAGAAGGAAGCTGGTTGTCTAATTAAAGTTTTATGCACTGACCGTGGTGGAGAGTATAACACACAAGCATTTGGAGATTTTTGTGATAAGCATAAAATTAGAAGTAGTTGACAGTAGCCTATTCACCTCAACAAAATGGAGTTTGTGAGAGAAAGAATCGCACGATTCTTAATATGGTCCGAAGTCTTTTACAACTGAGCAATCTTTCCAAGAGCTTTTGGCCTAAAGCAATTAATTGAAGTGTTCACATTTTGAATAGGTGTCTTACACAATCTCTTCAAAATATAACTCCGGAAGAAGCATGGAGTGGGCGTAAACCTGTTGTTGATCATTTTTGGGTGTTTGGGTGAATTTCATATGCCAATATTCCATATGAAAAAAGAAAGAAATTAGATGACAAAGGTGAAAAATGTATTTTTCTTAGTGTTAGTGATTGTTTAAAGGCTTATAAGTTGTACAATCCTATTTCCAAGAAGATTATCATTAGCCGTGATGTTGTTTTTGATGAGGAGAAAACTTGGTTATGGAGTAGCAATACATCTGGACAAAAAATTTCAGCAGATTTTAATGGTAAAAAGAAGAAATGCAGCAATAACAAACTGTAGCAATGTTACCAGCAGTAGATTGGTTCAAGTACCTTCTATTACGTCATAAGCGACAGAACCTGTTCCATCAGTCGTAACAGAAACATTTGCAGAAGCTATCACTCCAGAAGGCTCTTGTTCTTAAGGAGTTAAAAGAAGGCCAACATGGATGTCAGATTATCAAGTACCAGGATTTGATAATGAGGATCCACTTACACATTTTGTCCTATTTTCAGATTGTGATCCTATAATGTTTGAAGTAGCTGTCAAATAGCAAAAATGGCAAAAGGCTATGGATGAGGAGATTGCAACCATTGAGAGAAACAATACGTGGGAATTCACTGAACTTCCAAAAGGGTAGAAAACAATTGGTGTGAAGTGGGTTTACAAGACAAAGTTGAAGGAAAGTGGTGAAGTTGACAAATACAAGTCACGTTTGGTGGCTAAAGGCTACAAACAAGAGTTTGGCATGGACTACAAGGAGGTGTTTGCTCCTATCGCGAGGCATGATACAATTAGATTGTTGATTACAGTAGCAA
This sequence comes from Boswellia sacra, assembly GCA_013180625.2. NCBI lineage: Eukaryota > Viridiplantae > Streptophyta > Magnoliopsida > Sapindales > Burseraceae > Boswellia > Boswellia sacra. The sequence goes on from SNVD02009822.1 coordinate 339,202, forward strand.
CTCAAAATGCTTGGCCCATTTTCCAACTTGATGTGAAATCAGTGTTTCTACATCGAGACTTACAAGAAGAGGTATTCATTGATCAACCTCCTGGTTATATTATAAAAGGTAATTAGCATAAAGTTTATAAATTAAAAAAGGCTTTATATGGACTAAAGCAAGCACCTAGTGCTTGGTATAGTCATATAGATGCTTATTTCTTGAAGGAAGCTTTTAAAAAATGTCCATATGCTCATACTCTTTATATAAAAATTACAGATAAAGGAAAGATTCTTGTGGTACATCTATATGTTGATGATTTGATTTATACCGGAAGTGATAGTGTTATGTTTGAGAAATTTAAGGAGTGTATGATGCATGAGTTTGATATGTCCGATCTTGGTATGATGCACTAGTTTCATGGCATAGAAATTATGCAAACAGCTACTGGGATATTTATTTCTCGAAAGAAATACGTTCAAGAGATCTTAAGCAAAGGAGTTAATAGTACACTTTTCAAACAAATTGTTGGAAGTTTGATGCACTTAACAACAACTCGACTTGGTATAATGTATGTAGTTAGTCTTATTAGGAAATATATGGAGAGTCCAAAAGAGCTTCATCTACAAGCTGCAAAGAGGATTCTATATTACTTGCGTGGTACTACTGAATATGGTTTGTTTTATAAAACAAAATGTAACTCTATTATGTTCGGGTTCACAGACAGTGATTATGCAGGAGATTTGGATGACAGAAAAAGCACATCCGGATATGTGTTTATGATGGGTTCTGTAACAGTTTCATGATCATCAAAGAAGCAACCAATAGTCACTTTGTCAACAATAGAAGCTGAGCTCGTTGTAGCAACTTCTTGTGCATGTCAAACACTTTGGTTGAGGAAGATTCTTGAGGAACTTCAGTTCAAGCAACTAGTTTCCACTAAAAAATTTTGTGACAATAATTCAATTATTAAGTTTTTGAAGAATCCTGTTTTACATGGAAGCTGCAAACACATAGATGTGAGATATCGTTTCTTGCGTGATCTCACAAAAGATGGAATCATTGATCTTGTTTACTACAGAAGTGAAGATCAAGTGGCTGATATCTTCACCAAACCTCTCAAATTGGCAAGTTTTATGAAGCTTAGGAAGTTGCTTGGAGTTTGCACTATTAAAGATCCTATTTGAAGAAGGGGTTTGCATGAGAATTAAACTGAACATTTCACAATAATCAGTTTAAATGAGGGAATGTTAGAGTTCTACGCAAATATTGTGCAGATCATGTGTCCTATTTTTTAGGAATAAGTTATTGACTTTGATTTGGTCATGATTTAGTCACTTCATGTGAGTAATCTTAGGCATTAGTTATCATATTATTTTTCTACAAGTTAGTAGTGGTTTAATGATAGATCGTGGTTTTATATTCATAGATTCACGTCATATTTAGTTGATGTAACACCTATATAACGGTTATTTCGGTTCGAATAAAGTTACCTAGTTATTCACCTCTGTTATGTACGTCGTAGCAAACTTTTGTTAAGTTATTCATAGCATACGACATCGGAATTCTACAAATTAGTGTCAGAGTGTGTAACAATTCTCTTAAGGAATAATATAGATTATTATATTTTCAACATTAACATAATTTCTTTAAAACAAATTCAATTCTTATATACTGTATCATGAAAATTATTTTTCATCTCAAATAAAACTTACTATTTTCATGCAGTAATTTAAATACTTTTATTTAATAATTAAAAAAATGTTATATTTCATAAAGAATTAATTTTTTTATTGACAATTATGGTCTAAAGTAAAATAAAGGATTGACCAATTAACCGAACAACAATCGACCAATAGCCCACAATTTGAAATTAAATAATCACTAAAACTATTTTGTAAAATATTTTTGATAATTAAAAACCCATAACTTCAAATTAAATAATTATTAGAATTATTAGAGTTTTTTTTAATAATATACTTTTAATAAGTAACAACTATTAAAAATAACATAAAATTTGGACATAATTAAGGAGGATGACATGCAATTTATGTAATCTTCTTCGTAGTAATATGAATATGTTATTTTTCACTTTGATGAAAGAAATTATATGAATGTAATAAGAAAGTCTAAATTAAATGTTTTCATTGTTCCATAATTTATATATTTGAAAATATTTATCATCATTATAAAATAGTAATGATCTAAATGATTATAACATAACGTTAGCCCTTAAAATGTAATGTGAAACTTCCAACAAAGTTAACCAAAGTGTAATGAGGAACTTCAAAGTTGCGACTTACACCTAAAAATAGTAAAATTAATCTTTCAACTTATAATCGAACGTGGTTTTGTAACAAGGAACAATGTACTTGTAAAATATAATATTAACTTGTAAAATGTAATGTGAAACTAGTAATAGTTACCCAAAGTTATAATAAGGAACGTTGAAGTTGCAAGCTAAAACTTAAAAGTAGCAAAATCAAACTTTCAACTTGCAACCAAATGTTGACTTGTAACAAGAAATAATAAACTTGTAAAATATAACATTAACTTGTACAATATAACATGAAAATTGTAATAAAGTTAGCCAAAGTTGTAGCGACGAACATTGAAGTTGTAGCCCAACATCTTAAAGTAGCAAAAACAAATTTTCAACTTGCAACCAAATGTGACTTATAACAAGAAATGATGAACTCGTAAAACATAACGTTAACTCATAAAATATAATATGAAAGTTGTAACAAGGTTAACCAATATTGTAATGAGGAACGTCGACGTTGCAGTCTGACACCTAAAGGTAACAAAATCAAACCATCAACTTGCAACTAAATGTGGACTTATAACAAAGAATCATGAATTTGTAAAACATAACATTAATTTGTAAAATTGTAATGTGAAACTTGCAACAAAATTAACTAAAGTTGTAATGTGAAATGTTGAAGTTGTGACTTGATACCTAAAAGTAGCAAAATCAAACCTTCAACTTGCAACCAAACGTGGATTTGTAACAAGAAACGATAAACTTATAAAATATAATGTTAAATCATAAAATGTAATGTGAAAATTGTAATAAGGTTAACCAAAGTTGCAACGAAGAATATTGAAGTTGCAGCCTAACACCAAAAAGTAGCAAAATCAAATCTTCAACTTGTAGCCAAATGTGGACTTGTAACAAGAAATGATGAACTTGTAAAACATAATATGAACTTGCAAAATGAAACATGAAAAGTGTAACAAGGTGAACTAAAGTTGTAGCCTAATACCTAAGAGTAGCAATGTCAAATGTTTTAACTTGCAAAAAAACATGGACTTATAATATGAAATAATGAACTTGCAAAATATCATGTTAACTTGTAACAGGTAATGTGAAACTTGCAACAAATAGCAACAAAGCAAAGTAAAGAACATAAACCTATAACATGACACATTAATATTGCTACATTAATTCATTTTCCTTTTTTTTTCTCTCCAACTTATAGAATTATAACTAAATCATCAAATAAAAATAATTCTTGAAAATTTACACTTTTTTGTATTATATTTAATTAAAATTTAAAAAATTAAGTTTTCTTCTCTTTGTTATAGTACATTTATATGTTAAGCAAATTTATTTGTTCAACATTTAATTTATTATAATAATATTTTATTGAAGTTTTTACATAGTGATATATATATATATATAGATATAATATATATATATATATATATATATATATATATATATATATAGACACACACACACACACACACTATCTTTGAAAATATCAAATAAATTTGTATTAACTTGGTATCACAAATTAACATTTTAATGTTTTATTTGTTTATTTACGATATGGTCCTTGAATATAATTTATTTCTATTAATTTCTTTTTAAAATGTGATGTATCTATAAATGGAATGTACTATGGCCAAACCCTTTCTTTTTAGTTAAACTTATATTTTTATTGTCTTTTTGCTTAAAACTTATCTTATTATTCATCTTCTTCTAATAATGTAATTCCAATCTTCTACAATTGTGTTCGCAAGCTCTATGTCTTTGGTTATTTAATTTTACTTAGTTTCTTTTCTGTCTTGTAAGCCTTTCAAGGCTAGTGCACTTAATTTGCAAAATAATTAAAAAGGTCAAATGATTCTATCTCCCATCTAAAAATTTTTTTTCTTGAAACAACTTTGTGCTTATTGAAGTTGACACTGAACTCTTTAAAGCATACTAGAACTATAATTCAGTTATGTAAGAATTATGCCACATTTTAGGCAGAATTGTGATGATTATGAATGGTAGCAAATTTTTTTTCCTGGCTCAGAAACAAGTGATCAATATTTATAATTATTTTACAATTTTCCCTTATTAAATAATAAATTGGGGTTATTTAGTTCAGTCGTAGGGTTCAAATAGCACCAGTCAAATTAATATTCATGATTATACTAAGCTTGTAAACCCAACACAAATAAACTATAAGTTATTGGATCCAGTTAGTTTAATTTGAATCTTGAGATGGATTTTGTTAAGGATGATAATTATCTTAATGTATGTGAGAATCTTAATAAATTGATCTAATTTAAACCTATCTACATCAATTTCGGTGATGATTAAAAAAAAGACTTTTAATACTATATTTTTTTTCTTATATTTGTGAGTTGCAAGTTAATTTTCTAGTAAATTGTTTGGGTAATGTTATAGTACACTCAGTGCATTTCATGCACTCGATTTTTTTTTTTTTTTTGCATAAAGTTCAGAATATAAGCATAAAGTTTGGGAATTCCACAAAAAAAGTTAGAAATACTCATGATTCCCAAAGTTTATGCTAATTTCCTAAACTTTATATAAAAAATCCCAAACTTCATACAAAAAAAAGGTTGCATTCCTTGCACTTCGTGCAGTGTAGCCAAATCTTAAATTTTTTTGTTGTCCTGAATATTTTATTGTTTTACTATAATTTAAAAATACTTCCATTAATTCAATTGAGATGGGTTGAAGATAACAATAGGCTGAACTTGCCCAATATAAATCAAAATAAAAGAACTAAACTAAAATTGGCTGAATTTATGTTTAGGTTTAAGGAATGAGATTTGGGTAAGGTCAATCTATCCCAAATCAATAGGTCCAATCGGTCGAATAAAGACAAATAACGATGCTCTAACTCATTGAGCAACTAGGATTTGAAACAAAGACTTCCACTTTTTGCATTAAGTTGTCATCCCCAAAGAAACCAAGATCCTCTTCTAATTATTTGAGTTTCACATTAGCTTTTTGTAAACACATGATTAGTGGTTAATACAAAACACATAAGAGAGGAAAGAGAATGTAATGGATCTTAATCACTCATAGTTAATAAAATCCACGTGGCACAAGATCTGTAAGTAAAACTATTTGGAAGTTAATTATTTTTTAAGCTATTTATGAATATTAAAAAGTAGTGATATTTGCATTAGATAAATGCTTTGAGAATCTTTTTTTTTTTGGCAAAAACATATTAATAATATATTCATGGGATAATCTATCAATAAAAATAAATAATTAAATAAAATAATAGTACTCTAAACACGTATTTTAATTTAAACCTTTAATACTTTTCTATTAGAAAATTCATGAGGAAATAAAATAATATATCTATACTGTAAAGTAATAAATAACTATTTAAGAAGATTCGAACAATAAAGAGGTATTTATTTCTAAGCTTTCTTGTTTGGTTAATTGGATTTTCTATTTTTCACATTACTTTGTCAACTTAGAGGGAGCACTAAGATGAAGTACAAAATGTTTAGTAAATTTGAATTGGGATAGTATGAATGGGTTTAATGATGCCATTAATATCTTTTAAGTAAAACATGCTTTGGGAAACAACTTATATTCGACTTATTTGACACCGATCACTGTCTTGAATTTTACTCAAGAATCAGCTAAATGTTGTGTGGAACAAACATGAAATAGTTGTATGAATACTTCATCAAATAACAAAAGACAGACAATTATAACATAGAGAGAAAGAACGAATATATACTTTTCTTGTCTCGATAGATATGAGATCTTAAAATTAATTTCGATATTTTTCATACTTGACATGGTTCCACATCGATGATATTTCTTCTAATTAAGAAGATCAAACTCTTTATAAAGAAATCAAAATAAATTTGTTTGATACCTTGGCTTGTTTATCTGGATTATTTCTTTCGACAATTAGAGAGAAACAATTTAGATACATTAATGAGTGCATATGTTTAAGCCCAACTAATTTTACTCTATTTGCAAAGTTGTGTAGTACCAAACTATGCACGATGATATTACAAAAAAGAACCATCTCTAGCTGAGCCCAATGCCCAATTCTTTGTTTTGTACAAAGCTTAAAACATGAGAACTTATGGTACAATCGTCATCATCATATCAAATGACAAATGCATCAATTAGAATGGTGCTTCAGCTCAGCAAATGACAAATACATCAGTCTAAGGACTCCATTTCTCTACAACACCAAAAACTGTATAATCATATCTACAAATTTCGTATGTGGAACTCATGGTAGAATCTTCCTTCCACATCGGTACATTTATAATTGCATTCCAAAAACAAACCCATATTGCAAAATTCCTTAAATCTCTTAAAAATTATTGGAAATAACTAAAATGTCTTCTATATATGATGGATGACAAGGCTTCCTAAAAGTACAAAAATTTGTACCTTCAATTGGGTCAGGTATTAGGTTCAATCTCAGCTCCTAACATGCATAACAGCCCAGACAAACTCCTTGCAACTTCTTAGAATGCCACTCGAACGAACCTAATTCTTAGCCTTATAACACGTGCAACAGCCCAAACAAATACCTCTTCTCCACTGGTTGGATGCTGCTTTGTTAAGAAAAGGGATATGGGTATCGGCAAAGGTACTTCGATACCAAAGTCAGGTTCTAAATTTTGTATAAATAACTAGGGATTAGATAATTAGAAACAAAATTGAATCCAAGTAAGAATCCAGAATCAAACTGAAAATAAATAAAAGATTATAGAAGAAGAACGTTAGGAGAGCTTTAGGGGAGAGTTTTCTATGTATTCCTCTGTTCTAAGTAAAGTTCCCTGGGAAGTTGATTTTTCCTCCATTTATCTACATCACCAGCCTCTATCACCCATCACAAGGCCATTCTCGAGCTCCCCCCTTACCTGTGGCATTCACCATTTTTGAATTACTTCGAGTAGCTTCTTTTCTCTTTTTGGAATGCCTTCTCTTGGAAGGTCAACCTCCATCCTCCTGTCACGCTTCTTTACCTCCATTCCTTCTATCACTCACTATACAAAGTTCCTTCTCCCTATCCTCAATCAACTTCCTCTATTTATCCCTTGAGTACTTCTTTTGTTCATCCTATAAAAATTTGAATCCTTACTCTTCTCTTTTTTGTTGCTCGCGTGAAGTTCTACCCACTATATTTAATGTTTACAGATTTTGTCTCTTGGATTATATTTCTTAATTTTTCTTCTTTCTAATAAATAGAATAAAAAAATGGGCTAGAATTAGTGTTTTGTTTCATCTTCAATTAATTGGGGCCTTATAGAACTTGTGTTATACATTACATTGAGTCCTCTCTTGGGCTGTACATGGGCTTAAGCCTTGTGTAATATTATTACCCTTCATTTGCCCCTATTTTTTGAACATAGAACTAACTATACTAAAAGCCCATGAGCAAAAAATAGATTGCTTTCTCTTTTGAACCTTTAAACTTTTGGACCACCTCTAACCCTTTTTCTTCTCGTGACTTATCTCTGAAGCATTTTAAAATGTGCCACGACAAAGCCCCCCCACCCTGTTAGGATTGTGGCTTCAGATTTGCCTACTATCGAGGTTAAAGAAGGGTTTGCTAACTTTCAAAGTGATTTTCCTATACTTCAATTACTTTGAGGGGTTTGCTATAGTTTTGCATCCTTGATTTACCCATTTTCTCTTTGTTTTAGTTTCTCAACTACTCAAAATCATCTCATGTTCTATTGTTGGTTTCTAACCATCCTACTCCCAGTGCATTTCTTACTTGATCTCCTTTTCATTCTAACAAGTTTTATCGTTTCATTCATCAACCTTTTTTGTATGGATCCCTAATACCGTCTAGAAAACGTTCAATTAGCCAACTATCCTTTCATATTTTTTGTCATGCCTTATGAGTTTGTCAGAATGGAAATAGCAAATGAAGCGGCTTGGTTTACCATGGGCTCCCATTCCTTATCCTTACAGTCGATTCCTTTGCTTTCACAAGATGTGGTTGATATTTGGGCCACCCAAAAAGCAAAGGAACTGTATTAAAATCTATAATCCCCATTAAAGAGGGGATCAAAGGTGGTAGTATGCTAGCAGCTCAGGGTTTGAGAGGCTCTTTTGTTAGTTGGGTTCTATTAAACAATGGGATTCTATCCAAGGATGCTTAAGGAGTACATGAGATGAGTGATATTAAGCTCTATGGAGGTGTTGCTAGAGAGGGTAAGCACTGTTAACTTTTTATATGCTTGTATTTCTGTTTGATTTAGAATTATGTTCTTTGTTTGTTGTTTTTGAAGTTTTTGGGTGAGTTCTATAGGTGGTTGCCAAGGCGAGGGAAGCGTTGCATCATGACCTCTCATCATTAGCTAGTGTGAAGGCTTTTAATAAAAGGAATAAGGAGTCATTTCTTGAATGCCTATAGATTGACAAAGGTCTATCCCAATTTAGAAAGTCTGTTAACCTGTTTCCCATGTACCACAATGCTTGGAGCTTCTCTTAGCTCCCCATGATTTAGGGTATTTGTTAGTTTGTTTCCCTTGCTCCTAAATGCTTGAGGTCTGTCAGAAGTCCCTTTTGATTTAGGCATTTGTGATTAATTCATTTTGTTTTCAAATGCTTGCGGTCTGTTTAGGATCCTTTGATTTGGGCATTCAGTATCTTGTTCCCTATATCCCCAAATGCCTTAGACTTATTTGAGGCCCTCTTTGAATTAGGCATCCTATAATCTAATTTCCCCTATTCCTAAAAGCTTTGAACCTGATCAAGGTCTCCTTTTCATTTGGATACTATGTTATTCTAATCCTTTCTGATCCTAAATGCTTTGGATATCACCAACGTTTCTCTTTAATCATGACCAAGGTCTCTTTTTTATTAAAGCATTCTGTATTCTGATCCCTTTTGTTTCTAAATGCTTTGGGCATAACCAAGGTCTTTCTTTTATTTGGGTACTTTATATTTTGATCCCCTTTTTCCTAACCAAGGTCTTCTTCTGATTTAGGCACTCAGTGTTCTAATCCTTCTCGTTCCCAAATGCTTTGGACTTGACCAAGGTCTCCCATCAATTTGTGCACTATGGATTCTGATTTCTCATACTAACTAATAAAGTGCCTTCCTTTCCCTTTGTAGGCTACTTTTGCTATTCGTGGCCATGGACTTTTTACATAGGATGGTTGAACGCCGAGAAATTGTCATTGTTCAACTGTTGGGAAATAGGGCTGATGGTTAGGTTCTAGTTGCCAAAGATATTATTGGCAAGACCAACTCTCATCCACCAATCAAAGCTAGAGTGAATTGCAATGAAGCTGCCCTTTGAGGATCAAGGACACTGTAGGGACTCCCTCACCTCAAGTTTTTGATGAAGTTGAGCCATACCGCTCTGATCAAGAGAAATACTATCATCACAGCCTAAAATTCATATAACACAGTTGGTCTTACTACAATCGTAGTTTTTGTTGCCTATGTCCCTTTTCTATCGTTAGGAAAAACTAAAGTTTACACCCTTTCTTTTTCTATTTTTTAACCAGATAACTAATTTATTACTTAAGGCATTAAATCCAAAATTGTGTGTTTAGATGAATATAGCATTCTTGTTGTTTTTCTATGTGAACTTTCATTTCTATAATTGAACTGTTTTATCTTTTTGAGTTAGTTTGCCTTGCATGAGAAAGTCACCTACCAACTTTTCTATTTGCTTTGCACTTGATAATTTATGTACCGATCTACGTTACTCATATAATTATCTCTAGTTAGGTTTGTCCTACACAAGAGAGGCATCTATCAATACTCACATTTTATTTTGAGGGTTTAGGTTACCCTGTACAGGAGCACACACCTATTCTTGCTATTCTTAAGGGTTAGGCTTGCCCAGTATATATGCATAATCCTACCATTATTCTTCTTAAGGTTTAGGTCACCCTATTCAAAAGCACAGCCCTACCCCTCTTGATTCATGGATTAGGCTTACTTAGTATGGAAGCCTACCTTTTTTGGTTTGTTTAGGGTCTAGGCCACTCTAAATACAGTGTTCTACCTTCTGTTATGTTCTGAGGGTCAAGCTTGCTTAAGGAGTATAGGCTTACCTTTTCTGTTATATTTGGGTCAAGCATGCCTAAGAAGTAGAGGCTTACACTTTCTATTTTATTCAAACCAAGTGTACCTCAGGGGTAGAGGCTTACCCTTTCTATTTTGTTCAGATTAAGTATGCCTAAAAGGCAGAGGCTTACCCTTTCTATTTGGTTTGGATAAAGCATGCCTGAGGAGCAGAGACTTACCCTTTCTGTTTTGTTCGGATCAAACATGCCTGAGAAGCAGAGGCTTATCCTTGCTATTTCCAAGGGCAAGACTGCCCTATACGAGAGCACGATTCTTATTCCATCTATTTTTAGGGGCAAGACTACTCTATATAAAAGCACGATTCTTACTCTTTCTGTTCTCAAGGGCAAGATCGCCTTACATAAAGGCAAGATTCTTACCCCTTCTATTCTCAAAGACAAGATTGCCTTTATGCAAGAGCTCGATTCTTATCCATTCTATTCTCAAAGGCAAGACTGCCCTATATAAGAGCATGATTCTTACCCCATTTATTCCTAAGGGCAATACTACCCTATACAAGAGCACGATTCTTATCCTTTCTGTTCTCAAGGGAAAAATCGTCCTATATAAGAGTGCAATTCTTACCTCATTTTTTTCTAACTTTAAATATAGCATAGAGTCAAAAATAAGGAGATGATTAACTAGCAAACATTTTCACAAAATTTTTTTGTAAAAAATTCTGTTTGAATCCCCTTGTTCTATTGTGGGATATCTGAATCACATAGGTTTACAGTTATGAGCATAAAAAATGTTCCACATATGACTTCTCATATTATAGCCGTATAAAAAAAATTCCCTATGTAACTCCCCTAAGCCATGGTATATTCATCTCCATATCAAGCATAATATTTCCTAAGCTAAAGAATGTTTAAAAGGTTTGAGAATTTGCTTATAGTCCAATGCGACTAAGAGGTAAGATCTGACCAAGAGGTACGATTCCCTGCCTTATTCTTTCCTGCTCTACCAGGGTCCTTCCTAATTTTCATATCTTTTAGTTGCCGCTATCTCCTCTGGTTAGGCCCATGTAGTACACGACATTAATGTTGCATTTCTTCTCACTCATGCGTGACTTCCCTTTGCCACATGACCGATCAGTATCCCTTTTCTGACTATACTTTTTATCTGGACAATCTCTTGTTAAGTGCCCATAGTTTTCATGGAAAAAGCAATGTATACTCTTGTCCTAGGTGGCCTCTTCTGGCAAAAGTTTAGGTGTTCTAAAAATGTCTCTATCTTTGTTTTCCTACCAGATCTCTATGATCGAAATCTTCAACGATATTGAAGGAAATTCTTATTTTCTTTTACCTAGCCTTTGCTACTTTTTTTTCCTTTTTCAGGTTTTGTTCGTACTCTATTTGTCCCATAGATAGCTACTTCATGTTGTGTTTCTCTTTTGTTTCAGAGGTGGTTCTATGTTATTGGGTAAGTTTCTCCTTTTTCAAGTGAATCCACCCTTTTACCTTGACTTGAATCTCCTTTATCGTACTAATGCCTCTCTGAATGAAATGTTGGTGGAACTTGGTTCTTCTTTTCACTCCACTTTTGTGGGCTTTGGTTGCTACCTCCAAGTAGTGGCGCTTCACTTGGCTCAGCTCTCTATTAAGCCTTGCCAAGAACTCCCCCAGTTTCTCCCCTTCTCCTTACTTAAAAAGCAAAGGTCTGTGATGGTCCCCACTCGTTTGTAGGCGGAGACTTCCCCTAGATCCTCTTTTGCATCAAACAATTTTAGTACTAGCATATGTAACTTCTCTAGTTTTGGTAAACTGTTAGCGTTGTTTGTGAAGGATGTTTGGCTGGTTCTCTGGGCTGTATGTGATATCATGTTTAAAGGGTTGGTTGTAGTGAGGCTTTTCACCCTATCCTCTACCATGTGATCAACTTGCTCCATAATTAGACCAAGTACCTCTAGGTTCAGGTCTGAATGGTTTTCTCTGTTTGGGTTAGGGACTTTGTTTAGGTTGTTGTTAGTGTTTAAGTTTGAGTTATCTCCATCCCTTTTTTGCTTCCTAACTGGCTATGAGAAGTGTTGTTTTATGCCCAGCTAAACTTTCTACTACCTCTTCTCCTTCTCTTCCAGCATTAGCTCCTCCTGCCATCCTTCTATGGAGTTCTTTGGTCACTTTTCTAGCCTTCTCCAACTGTTTTTTCAAGTTCATAACTCCAAGGTCAGTTCTTACATGACTCTCATCTAGCTGAGACATTTTTTCTCCCAAAGAAGGTTCTTGAGTAGCATTTCCTCCCTTTCTATAAATATTTTGTGTTGAGACCACCATTTTTTCACAGAGTTCAATGTGAAACATGGCTTCTTGTTTTGCAACTCTCCTAAGCTAATTAAGTTCCCATAGACGACACCGATTATAAGCCCGGAATTTTGTACCTCTAGTTGGGTTAAATATTAGGTTAAATCTCAACTGCTAAATGCATAATAACCCACACAAACTCGTTTATGGCTTCTTAAAATGCCACTCCAACAAACCTAGTTCTCAACCCTGTAGCATGTGCAACAGCCCAAACGAACACCTCTTCTCCACTAGTTGGGTGCTGCTCTGCTATTGAAGGGGGGATGGGTACCTGCAAAGGCACTTTGATGCCAAAATTAGGTCCCAAATTTTATATGAATAAATAGGGGTCAGATAATTAGAAACAAAACTGAATCCAAAAAATAATCAAAAATCAAACTAAAAATAAATAAAAGACTAAAGAAGAAGACAGTTGGGAAAGCTCTAGGACAGATTTTTCTGTGTATTCCTCTATTTTGAATTGAGTTTCCTAGGAAGTTTATTTTCCCTCCATTTATCTTCATCACCGACCTCTATTACCCCTTCCAAGGCCATTCTTTAGCTCCCCCCTTATCTATGGCTTTCACCATATTTGGATTGCTTCCGGTAGCTTCTTTTCTCTCTTTAGAATGCCTTCTCGTGGAAGGTCAACTTCATCCTCTCTTCAAGTTTCTTTGCCTCTATTCCTTCTATCACTCACTGTACAAAGTTCCTTCTCCCCATCCTTAGTCAACTTCCTTTGTTTATCCTCTAAGTATTTCTTTGGTTCATCATATAGAAACTTCAATCCTTCTCCTCTTTTTTGTTGCCGAAATGAAGTTCTATCCACTGCATTTAATGTTTGCAAATTCTGTCTCTTCCCTCGATTATCCTTCTTAATTTGCCTTCTTTCCAATAAATAGAATAAACAAATGGGCTGAAAATTAGGGTTTTGTTTCACTTTCAATTAGTTGGGCCCTTTTAGAACTTGTGTTATACACAATATTTGGTCCTTTCTAAGGCTGGACATGGGCTTGGGCCTTGTGCAATATTATTATCCCTCATTCGCATGTTCTGTAAACCATAAGACATATCGTCCACTGAAAGAAACAATTAACAAGACTTTTTTTTAGTTAACATATCTTGGTTATCTAGTCATTAAACTTGAATTTAATTATAAGTTTTAGTGCTTAATATGATACATGGACCACAAATATTTTCCATGAACAATTATAAGTCTTAATCCGCTGTTCTGTGAGCTTTGAACACATGACTGAGTACTTTAGATTCCAACTCATTGAGATTATTTTTATAATTTATGGTAACGCAGCCTGACCACATAATTGATCTTACATTAGAATATTCCAACTAATTGAAATTATTTACGTAATTCATAAAAAATTGTTTGAACACATAATTGAGTGCTTACTTTTGTTTGCATTGACGGTGACAACTGACAAATATCTAGAATAAGGGAAAAGAATACAGATGTTCACGATAATAGTTGCATTTAATGTGGCAACCAAAGATAAAAACACACTTGAAGAAGAAAGGGAAGAATAGCTCAGATAGTGTTTCCTTGACTCCAGAAGCATCAATTATGAATATTATTAATGATTGATAATCAAGACATAAATGTTTAATGTTGCCCATCTTTAAGTATAATGAGCTGAATTGAACTCTTAATTCTTTTTTTTTTATTTTTTATTTTGCTTGGCCATGGAACCGTAGGCTTTTAGCCTTTCTATTAGTATTATTATTTTCCATAAATGATATACGAAATCTTGAAAGCGCGGAAAAGGGAAAAAAAGAAAAAGAAAAAAAGAAAAAAAGAAAAACCAAATGTTCACACTTTCTTTTCTAATTGACTTGGAGTCTTCGCGATTGGTCAATGGGACCTACAGAAATTTTAAACCGTGAAGTTTTTGCCACTTTGTCGAGTTCATATTAGCATCGTTGATCACTTTTCAATTAATAATGATTCTGTTTCACATTTCTATTACAGTGGTCGTTGAGCACATTATAGTTTATATTCAGTCCAAATTAACATTTAATTTATATATAATTTAATTTTATACAATCCGAAGATAAAGATACTTGAAAACTAAAACTATAAATTTAACGTTTAATATTTATCAAGTTTTTTATAAGTAATATTTTATATATTCAGGATTTCATTAATTCCATGGCGCATCGATCCTCAAGTACTTAAATTCAAACACCAAGATTACAACATCACGACCTGCCTGCAGTTCCTTTTATCTGTGTTGTCGAGTTCAGAACCTGCAAACATGTTTCGTTCCTTTAGCTCCTATGCAACCATTCTTCTACTTTGCTTCAGCCTACTGTTGCTACAATGTTATTGTTACTCTTTTTCTATCTCCACCACCACAGCCATAATCACAACAAATGAGACAGACCGTCTTGCATTGCTTGCCATAAAATCACAACTCCATGACCCACGAGGACTTACAAACTCTTTGAACAATTCTGTGAAGTTATGCCGGTGGAGAGGCGTAGCATGTGGTCGTAAGCACCAAAGGGTCACTAAGTTAGACTTGAGAAACCAAAGCCTAGGAGGTCCCTTATCACCTTTATATAGGGAATCTCAGCTTCCTCAGGCACATCGACCTTGCAGGAAACAGCTTCTATGGAGGAATTCCTGATGAAATTGGTCGTCTGTTCAGGCTTAAAAATCTTTATCTCAGCAATAATTCCTTTTCAGGTACAATTCCAATGACTATATCTCATTGCCCTCATCTCATCAACCTTGTTGCCTTCAACAACAAGCTTACGGGAGAAATCCCTGTAGAGATCGGTTATTTGTTGAAGCTTGAGATATTGGGCATGCATAGGAATCATCTTACAGGGCAACTGCCAGCTTCCGTCGGGAATCTTTCAGCTCTTAGGAAGATTGATTTAGGATCGAATAACTTGGGGGGGAGTTTTCATGATAACCTAGGCCAACTAAGAAACTTAATTCTTATTAATTTTAATGAAAATGAATTTTCTGGTAGGATTCCTCCTTCAATTTATAATATCTCTTCCCTCGAAACGTTTGAAATATGTTCAAATAGATTCCATGGTAGTCTACCACCAAGCATAGGCTCCACTCTTCCAAACCTGAAGTTGTTTTGTATTGCTCAAAACAAATTCACCGGTAACATCCCAGAGTCATTGTCCAATGCTTCGCTCACTTTTCCTACTTCAAAATTATTTAAGTGGGGAAGTGTTGACTGATTTTAGTGGCCTTAAGAATCTATCTGTGCTAAATTTGGGTGGAAATAATTTAGGAAGCGGTAAATCCAGTGATCTTCAATTTATACATTCTCTAACCAACTGTAGCAAATTTAAAATTATTAATTTGTATGGGAATCAATTTGGAGGTGTACTGCCACGAACATTAGCCAACCTCTCAAATACAATTACCGCCATAACAATAGGATTCAATCAGTTCTCTGGCACCATACCTCAAGGGATAGAAAATCTTGTAAATCTTAATCTTCTGACGATGGAGTTTAACCAATTAACTGGTTCTATTCCCCACGCTATAGGTGAGCTTAAAAACCTACAGATTCTACTTTTGGATAAAAATAAATTTCAAGGCAACATACCCATCTCTCTTGGTAATCTGACGTTATTGACAGAGCTTGATTTGGGAGGCAATAATTTGCAAGGCAATATACCCTTCTCCCTTGGAAATTGTCAGAATTTGATTTTGTTGCATCTCAAAGAAAATAAGCTCACTGGATTAGTGCCTCAACAAATTATTGGCATAACAACCCTATCAATTTCTCTAGACTTGTCTAATAACTATTTTAGTGGCCCTCTTCCTTCAGCTGTGGGTAACTTGAAGAATCTCATTGCATTTGATATCTCTAGAAACCATTTTTCCGGTGAGATTCCAACTACTTTAGGAGGTTGTGTAAGCTTAGAGTATCTCTATATGCAATACAATTATTTTGATGGAAGCCTTCCTTCTTCTCTAAGCTCTTTGAAAAGCATCAAAGAGCTAGACCTCTCTTGCAACAATTTTTCAGGCCAGATTCCTCAATATCTTGAGAGTTTACCCTTCTTGAAGTCTTTGAACTTATCCTACAATCACTTTGAGGGCAATATACCTAGAAAATGAGTTTTCAGCAATTCAACAGGAGTTTCACTTATTGGGAATAAGAAGCTTTGTGGGGGTTTAGATGAAATGCATTTTCCATCCTGCCATTCCAAAGGATTGAAAAAACCAAAATTCGGTCTTCTTAAGGTGTTGATTCCAGTGATTGCTTCATCCTTGGTTTTATTAGTATGCTTCATTGCTGTTTTCACACAAAGAAGAAAATCTTCTCTAAAATCATCTGGAATGCTGCAGTTACAAGAACAGTTTCCAATGGTATCCTATGTGGAGCTCAATAAGGCAACCAATGAATTTTCATCGTCAAACATGATTGGCAAGGGTAGTTGTGGTGTTGTGTACAAAGGCAATCTAGGTGAAAATGGAAAGTTAATTGCAGTAAAGGTACTTAATTTGGAGCAAAACTGGGCTTCAAAGAGTTTTATGGTTGAATGTCAGGCACTAAGAAATGTTCGACATAAAAATCTCATCAAAGTTATCAGTGTTTGCTCAAGCATAGATTTCAAAGGGAATGACTTTAAAGCTATAATTTATGAGTTTATGCAAAATGGAAGCTTAGAGGAATTGTTGCACCAGAGAAATGATCAATGTTGTACACATAATTTAAGTCTTCTTCAAAGATTAAACATAGCGATTGATGTGGCTTCTGCAATAGAATATCTTCACCACCACTGCCAACCACCAATTGTCCATGGTGATCTAAAGCCAAGTAATATTATGCTTGATCAAGACATGGTTGCCCACGTTAGTGACTTTGGATTATCAAAATTTATATATGATCCTCAAGATAGTACCACTATTAAAGTTCAGTCAAGCTCAATTGGAATAAAAGGAACTGTTGGCTACATTGCCCCAGGCAAGTATTTAATTTTTATATTTGTTTTTTTTTGTAACTTATGTTAACATCCTATTCATTTACTAACCTACATATATGCATATGTTTTGGCACTCATATATGAATTGGAAGCTAATAATTAACATGTTGAGTCCACATATCTTTCAGAGTATGGTATGGGTATTGGAGTGTCTATGTCAGGAGACATATATAGCTTTGGAATTATGTTATTGGAGATTTTCTTAAGAAGACGACCAACAGATAATTTCTTTAATGATGGCCTTACTCTCCATGAATTTGCAAAGATGGCTTTACCAAGAAAAGTGATGGAGATTGTTGAACCTTCACTTCTATTGAAAGTTGGACCTAGCAACTTTCCAAGCCACGGAAACGGAACAATAAAAATTGAGGAGTGCTTGACTTCTATTGTGAGAATTGGAGTTCTTTGCTCAATGGAATCTCCGATAGAACGAATAATAATGACAGATGTTGTGACAAAATTATGTGCTGTTAGGAGGAAGTTTCTCAATGTTAGGATTTGATATGTTGGAAACATAATTTTGGTCTGTCTATCGATACATCTTGTATTTTTTTTTTGTTTTTAAAATTTATGTATTAAAATGAAAATTGAAGTTTTTTTTATGCTTTTTTCAAGAAAAATGAATGATAGAGAATGTGTTTGGTTATGTACATTTGGTGTTTTCATTTTAAATGAATTATAGTTGACAAGAAAATTAACAAAATATTTTTTCAAATATTATAAAATAATTAAAATATAATATTTAATGAACATTATGTAATTTATTATAAAATAATTAAGTTAATTTGAAAAAAAATTAAGAAAAGACAAATTATATAAGTATATTGGTGGAAGAAGAACTATCAGAATGGGTGAAAAGGTGTTTTTGTTGAAGTTGTATTTGCTGCATCACTTGAGTTTTACCTAGACTCAATGTGTTATTTGCCTTTTGTAATGAAAATCGTAGCCAAACAGCTGTTACATTCCCCAAGACTTTCAAACCAAAACCAAAACAACAAAATGACCCCAAAAACATAAACAAACAGGCACATTTAGTTAATTACTCATAAGGTCAAATGTATTGTTGTTTATATCTTTTATGTAACTCTCATTATTAGGAATTGATGACTTCTATATTATGTAATTAAGGAATCAATTTAGCATAATAATTTTCCTCCGTTTGTTAGATATTAATATTCCATAGAAGTTTCGATGCAATTTATCTTTCAATAGAAGAGTTTCAGCCCCAGAATGAAAAAGAATTCAATTGAACTGTTCCTGTTGGTGATAAAGGGTCATTATAAAATTGAAATGAGATCAGCAGTTTGATTATTAAAGATCATAAGATCATTCGGTGAAAACTTTCTTCCTAGCAGTACTCTTTTCTCTCACTATTACTTTAATTTAATGACTGCAAAAGCCTCAGAAATTATGAACTGCTCCTGTTGGTGATAAAGGGTCATTATAAAATTGAAATGAGATAAGCAGTTTGATTATTAAAGATCATAAGATTATTAGGTGAAAACTTTCTCCCTAGCATTACTCTTTTCTCTTCTCTATTTCTTTAATTTAATGACTGCACAAGCCTTAGAAATTTAGATCAGTAAAATGTCAAAATGAAAATGAATGATGATCCGCTATGATTCGTAATTGTAAGAAAATAAGGATAACAACTCCAACTCAAGCAAATGCAAGGACACTAGGAACAATGTATGAACACTTAATTGAAATTAATAAATACAAAACCTTAAATAGTGGATATAACCTAATTCCTCTTAGACAATTAAACCTAATAATACTAAAACAGACCAAAAAAATAAGCCTAATTGAAATCTAGTTAGGAATCACTAAATCCGATGCAATCTTAATATGGATTATTTAAACAATACTTCGAGTCGAATGACTATGTTTAGTTTAAATTGCAACGTTGATCTTAATTTTTCATCAAAATCTACACCGGGCAATTTGGCGTTATTGTTATTATGGAAATAAGTAGCTTTTGCTTTGTTGTAGAAAAAATCAGCTGTATAAAAACGTGAAAGAGTGTTTGGTTAACTAACTTTTAAAATTGCTTTGTTTTTCATAAGCAGGATAGAGGTGCTTGAATCGTTATTGCTGTAACTTTTATTATATGCAAATGAGCAAAACAGACATGTATAGTATTTATTTGTAATATTTAACTATTTTAAACAAATTTTACATAGATTATTTTTATATAAATATAAATGAATGTATAATTAATTTTTAATTAATGTAAAACATATGGATGTATATCTTATATGTTTAAATTTAATTTCATTGAATATTAAAATTAAATTCATTTAAATTTAATATTTTTGTAATAAATGCAAATATTTTTTATAAAATAATTTAAAAATGATAATATATTCGATGTATGTTATAATTAATAAAAGTATATAAAAAATCATATCAATTAAATTTATTTTATGAAATTTGAAAAAAATTGCCAAAAAAAATTAAAACAGCCTCCAAAAAGATCACTGGACTGCCTCTGGAGACGATTGCTGGCGACTGTTCCCATGGCATGTTCGGTGATACCGCAGACACCACGGTGATTGTCAATGTGTGATCTGACCATCTACATTGGTTTTCACAGCAAAAGGCATGTGGTTTTGCTACAGAACACAGCAAAACTTTTTGGCAAGTTTCCGTCATCTTCAATGGCAAAACGCCAATATTTTGCCATGAAATCCACCGTATATGGTCAGAGCGCATGCCCGTGATCAGGGTGGTATCGGTGATGTTGATGAACGTGCCACCGGAATGGTCATCGATTCATTGACAATCGTCTCTAACAGCAGTTTGGTGATCCTCCAGTGGCTGTTTTAATTTTTCTTATTTTTATAATTTTAATCAAATATAATAATTTTAATTTTTTAAAAAATAAAAATATTTATTAATTAATTCTATTTTAAAAAAATAAAAAAATAAGAAATTTTATAATTTTATTTTTCTAATAAGAATATTTTAGATATTTTTAATTTTAAAAATAAAAACAGGCCTATAAAAACAGGTGACTATCTACTTTTAGGGTCCGTTATAAGTCTTTTTTTTTTTTCTCGTAACAACTTCTTTTTTTAACCTGATATAGCAAAACAATCTCAAACTCGCCCAGATTACTTTTACTTAAAAAAAAAAAAAAAAAAAACCGTTTTTAGTTCACAGCTGCTATCCCAAACTCAAAGTGGCCCACCATCTCTTGACTGTTCCTCCTTGTCCCAAAATCATCATCCATACACATCTAAAAGCTCTCCGTACCACATTCACTCGTATTATCCCACGGACCCCACCCGTCTGACAATCCAATCTCATGGATCTCTTCCAGTGCATAACATCCCAGTAACACGCTTTACATAATGATCCAGCTTGCAAAGTTGATTTCTTGGGTATACTGCGACTACTAAAAGCTTAACTTTTTTCTCTTTTTTTATTTGCATCAACTTCGGCGCAATCACGAGCAAGTATTTCTTTTGGTCCTTCGACAGAGCCAAGTTCCAATTGAGGTTCGGGAAGATTTAATTTCTATTAATATTTTATAATTTTTAAGTAGTTTTTAATTCAAGAAAATATTTGTCCATTAGAATTATAAGGAAAATTATAAGGCCACCATGATACTTTTCTTTTTGATTTATTACTTACCAATAAGAAATTAAATCATATTGATTTGAATGAAAGTGAGAACGTCATGAATGCTTATAACTTGAAACGGAGGATCCTAGGACAGAGTAATTTGCCTGCTAGATGATGATATCCTTTGATATGATGTTAATTTGCGTAATTGCTTCAGCTCAGGACAGGATGGTTCTACTGTCTGTATCTTCGGATTTCATAAAGGACTAAAGCAGAAAAATGAAAGGACCACCAATCCTACGATGGTAATTCCTACATATGATTTACTTTTCTTTTTACAAAGAACTATTCCTGAGAATGCCAGTAACAATGTTAAGTAATTTATTACCAATTATCTCTTGTATTGGCCTAAAGAAGATGTAAGCTCATATTCTATCATAATGATTGTCGTTTAATCTTTCTTGACTTCAGAATGCTAGATTTATAATCTACTTATAACATATACTTTATAATCTAATGTGACAGTTTATATATTAAAATTCCGTTGGAGATATAACTTCTCTCATCTTTTTTAATTTTTTCTTCTCTAGTAAATTTTATCACGTAGACTCACGTCAAGTTAAAGATGAAACTCTTCGTAAAGAAATGAAAACAAAAATTTATTCTTCGTAAAGAAATGAAAACAAAAATTTATGTAATGCCTTGGCTAGTTTAACTGGATTATTTCTTTCCGCGATTAGAGAGAAACAATTTAGATATATTAATAAGTACATGATGATGGTGCAAATTTAGAACTACCGTTGATACTATAAGTTTCCCCATGACACTAATGCATTGGAAGTTTTTCTCTTAGCGATTCTCAAGAGTGACCCGAAGACATCATATGCTTGTCTTGAGGTTTATGACTTTCAACTAAACCGAAATTTTAAGAGAAAGTACAATCCTTAGTTTTATGACTTTATAAACCTTTTAAGAACGTAATGTTGAGAAAGCATTCGAAGATATTCTAATTTTGCAACCAAAGGACTTGAATGCATAGAATTTGTACAGATTTTGAATAGGTTTTGAAAAGTTGATTTGCATATAATTAAAAATAGAGCACGATCCTTAGTTTTATGACTTTATAAACGTTTTAAGAACGTATGTTGAGAAAGCATTCAAAGATATTCTAATTTTGCAACCAAAGGACTTGCATGCGTAGAATTTTTACAGATTTTGAAGAATGGGTTTGAAAAGTTGATTTGCATATAATTAAAAATAGATCAATTGATTCTCCTATAATCGTCACTCTAACCTCACCCAGATAGCGTTCTACTAGTGAAGGAATTCTTCTTTCTTGCCGGCTGTTGGAGTTGAGAGGAGATCATGTTTGGTGACAAAGAATGACAGAATAAGCGTAAAAATGGCGTTGTTTGGAACTGGTGTTTAAAATTGGCGAATAAATTTATTTTAAAAAGTAAAGAAAAAAACAAATAAATCATGACCTCACAAATTAAATAAGATAAAGTGTTGTTAGATCCTTAAAAAGATAATATAAAAATGAAAAATTAAGAAAATAGACACAATTAGGGGGCCTTGTTGAATTTTGGACACATCCTGAAAAATTTTCATGTCATAGACACTTTCTTGACAAAAAGACTCAAATACCCTTGTATAATCAATTTTTTCCCAAAACCTTCTTAATTCTCTCTTCAAACAAAATTAAAAAAAGTCAGTAAACGAAGCAAAGAACAAAGAAACCAGTCATAGATCCATACACTTCACTGTCCGAAACAGCCTCAATAGCTGAAATTGAGCAAATAATGTAAGAACAACTTTCCTTAATCTCTCTTTAAATGGCATGAAAATTTCATTAGGTTATAATGTTTTCGTTTTTTATCGTTTTGGTAACTATTAACCGCATTATATAGCATAAATATGGGATATGTATGTGAAGTTGTGAACTAAGGTTAGAGATAGTGCCGTTTTTGTGAAAATTTATTGGAAATTGGCAATCGTTGTGAAACCAGTCGACGGATGAAGAAGACGAGATTTGTCCAGCGTCGTCGAGTATCGAGCGATTTTGTCGGATTGAATCTCGACATGTCGGATGGTAGTGTCAAGTGTCTAGGCGTCGTGTCGATTCTAGGTTCAAGTGTAAAGGGTTTGAGTTTCGTCGAGCGTCTAGTGGCGTGACGAACTGGACGAAAGCCGGATGCAAATTTTGTCGAGTTCGTGTATCGAGTGTCACGCGTCCAGCTTTCGTCTGACATGTCGAGTGTCGGATACTTGGAAACAGACGTGTAGATGTCTCGAACCATATATATCGAGTATCGTCGAGAGTCGTTAGTCGAGCGTTGAGAGTCGTTAGTCGAGCGTCGAGACTCGTGTGTTGAGCTCCTGAGCTTGTGAGTCGAGTTGAGTACCGAACGTGACGAGTGTTGGATGCAAATTTTGTCGAGTTCGTGTGTCAAGTGTTATTTGTCGAGCGTCGAGTGTCGAGGGTGTTTGTCGAGTGTCATCGAGCGTTTGGGTAGAACATTCATTTTTTTGACTTTTGTAAGCAATTTCGTAATTATTTTTTGTCTACGGATCTTATATGATATGTCTCAATCATGCAGAAAATGGTAACTTTACGCATACTTATTGAATACAATGGTTCTTGGATTGTGCAAGAGAACAGTGGTTATTTGTACACCGGTGGGACAGGAAAGCCATTGATAATTCGTAGGTGTGTTACCTATAATGAGTTGGTTGACTGTATTAGTACTAAAATGGGTTGGGATCTTCGTAAGCATAACATGAGTTTAGAGGTTCAATTTGCTTGTAAGGGTGTTCTGCCTAGGGATGGGAAATTTTCGATGCGGGTGCGGGTTTGGCATTTCTGCACCCGCACCGGAAAAAAATATTCTTCCCCGCACCCCGGAAAATCCCCAGATTTTTTCGGGTTTTTTCTGGTGCGGGTTTTTGCAGGTATTGGGGTGTTACACCCGCACCCGAAAAAAAAACCCGGATTTTCCCCGAATTTTTTATTTTATAAAATAAAATTTATTTTAAATAATATATGTTTGCATAAAATATCTCAAAGATGCGGCTAGCACTGATGGCAAAGCCAGTTGTAGAAAGGTTGGTGGCCTAGGTTCGAACCACAACTCCCTCAATTTATAAGTTTTAATTAAATATATAAAACAAAATTCATTATATAAACTTATCTTAAACAACTAACACAAAAAGGCATGTGGTTCAGTGGTTAACAACTCAAAATTAAACTTGCAGGTCTCGGGTTTGAATCTTGCCATATACATTTTACATTGTAAAATTAAAAAAAGGCTGGGCTTTGCGGGTGCGGGCCGGGGACTGGGGTTCCTTAGTTATACTGGACCCGTACTGCACCCGCACTTATTTGTACATAGTAAACCCGTCCCCGGGCCTAATCCCCGGATTTCCGGGCTTTTCCCCAGCCGGATTGGGCGGGTAATTTCCGGGTACCCGGCCCAGCCGGGGAAAAATGCCATCCCTAGTTCTGCCAATGCCGATTTGTATTGAGACTAACGATGATGTTTCTTTTTTTATACAACATTGTTTGGAAGACCAACAATCATATACACCATTAGTTGTCAAACTTGAAGAAAGGGAGAAGAAAAGATAGAGGTTCAATTCCTTATGCTCTTCTCAGTATTAACTTCTTTTTTCTTTTTATTTTCTTTTTTCTTTTTAATCGATGGTGGTAGAGGAGTTGTTAGGTTTGATACATTATTATAATTTTTTAATTTGATTTCTGAAAAAAAATTTTGATCTGGTCATGGATTCTTGAGAACAATGCAATTCACCAACGCTCATAACTCTTCCTCCTCCTTCATTGACAATGATGTCGTCTTCTTCGTCACTGCCACTCTCTACCTCCTACCTATCAGAAGCATAAACAAACAAAATCCAAATCCAAAACGCAAACAAAACACACACAACAGAAATACTGGGTGATGGCTTCGACGAATCCAAAACAAACAGAAACCGAATCTGCCACCAACGCTTTCTTCTCCCTTATATTTCTCAACCTCTTTAAGTGAACAATCTTCATAAATTCCATCTCCAGAGACACACATAAGAGAAATATTGGGTAATGACTTCGGCGTTGAGTGATGGCTTCGACGTCAGGCGCTAGGTGTAGTGAAGGGAAGGGAGAAGGGAGGTGGCTATGGGGGAGGAAGTGGAAGTGGTGGTGGAGGAGGCGGCGGTGATAGTTGTATTAGAGGAGAGGAAGGAGGAGGTGAGAGAGACAGAAAAAAGAGAGAGTTAAGAGATTGAGAGATATGGAGAGGAGACAGCTGAGAGATTTTTGGGTGTGAAGAAGAGGATGAAGGGAGGAGGGCCGAGAGGATGAAGGGACGAAGATTTAATAATTATTTTTATTAATTTTTTATTTTCAATAAATTATTTTATTAATTTTTTATTGTTAAATGGTTATTATACTTTTTTATTTCTAATAAATTCTTTTATTAATTTTTATTATTAAATGACTATTATGCCCCTCAATACTTAACATAATTACAAGTACTTAACGAAAAATCTGATGGAAGGGGTCTCCATGATGAATTTTGAAAAAGTTAGGGGCAGGCGGTGATGAAAAGTGGCAAACAGTGAATATGGACATAATTAAGCCAAAACCAAGGGGGTGTGTGTGTGATTAGCCCATTTTGTTGTTGATGGCCACGATGTAGACGGTCCACATTTTGATAATGAGGGAGAACGGGAGATCTTGAATGATGTGAACTAGGATGTGCCGTTTACCGTGCCTTCTCCAATTCACTCCACACCTATCGTGCCTCCTCCAATTCACTCCATACCTACTCCTCTAGTATATTGACATCAGCAAGATCCGGTGTCGAATAATGAGCCGAGAGTGGATGCAAATCGTAGACATGAAGAAGTTAATGTGGGCTCTGGAATGACAGCTGTCGGGCTAACACATTCTGATGGATGGGCCTATTTTGCATCCACCTTCCACAGATGGCGATGATGCCGCATCGTTTGTAGTTAACGGGGTTGAGGTTGGGGTTGGGCAGATGTTTAATAGCAAAACGGAGCTTCGTGAGAAGTTATCGATGTTGGCATTAAGATGGAACTTTCAATTCAAGGTGAGGAACTCCAATGTAACAAGGTTTGAGATTGTCTGTCGCGCTGAATCTTGTACATGGCGTTTATATGCCATAAAGGTGGCCGACTCACATTTCTTCCAAGTGAAAAAGTATAAGAACCACCACACATGCTCCGGAGCCGCACTTCACCTAATTCACGAACAAGTAACTGCACATGTCATTGGCAAACATATTAATAGCAAATTCATTGAGGCATCGAGAATATATCGTCCGAAGGATATTATGTCCGATGTTCAAGAGTCATTGGGTGTCAGTATCACATACAATAAGGCATGGAGGGCAAAGAAGGTAGCTTTACGAGAACTTCACGGATCTTATGAGGAATCATTCACAGTACTCCCCCAGTACATGTACATGATTGAGAAAGCAAACCCGGGGACCAAAACGTCATTAGAAACTGATGACGACAACCATTTTAGATACTTTTTCATGAGTATGAGGGCCTCTATTGCTGGATTTGCATCATCAATTAGATCAGTTATTACAGTTGACGGTTCTTTTTTGAAAGGGAAATATAAAGCTACAATGTTTTTGGTTTCTTTTATGGATGGAAATAAACAAATATACCCCTTGGCATTTGGAATTAGGCATTCTAAAAATGATGACTCGTGGAACTGGTTCATGAGATAGTTGCGTGATCATGTTGTACAAAATATCCGAGATCTTGTCTTCATTTCTGACCATCAATGTAGTATTGAACGCGCTGTTCTAGTAGTTTTTCCTCATGCACTGCATAGATTGTGCACTCATAATCTGAATGGTAACTTGAAGGCAAAGTTCAAGGACAAGACTTTGTTGGAATTATACTACCGAACTGCAAAGACATATCACTATACTGATTTCAACTATCATATGCGACAAATTGAATCGCATATGTCAGTAGTAGCAACTTATCTTCGAGAGATTGGAGTGGAGAAATGGGCACGTTCATAGTTTCATGGTCAACGGTATAATATAATGACAACAAATATAGCTGAGTCGATGAACAGCTGCTTGCAAAACCATCGATTCCTCTTGGTGACATTGCTAGCTGATTATTTCCAGGCCAACTTGTAGAAATGGTTCTATGAGCGTCGACACCTATTTGCTAACTCAGAATCACATCTCTCGCCCTAGGCTAACAAGTTGATAGAGGAGCGTTTAAAAAAGGGAGAACGTATGAGGGTTAGTCGTATATCTCTTACTATGTATGAGGTTAGAGCCAACGACCGTGTTAGCATTGTTGACATGCACGCTCATACATGTACATGCCGAGTGTTTGATCTTGACCAACTTTCGTGTGCACATGTATTAGTTGTATACAAATGTATGAATCTACTTACGTGCCATGATGATTGTGCCTATTGGTATACAAATGAAATATTACTACATGTATATGCTCTCCCAGTTGTTCCGGTTAGAGTTAGTGAGGATTGAGTGGTTCCTGAGGAGGTTCGCAGTAGAGTGGTTCTCCCGCCGTCATGAGGAGACCAGTCAGTCGTCCTCAGAGGAATCGAATCCCTTCTGTTTGGTGAGTGTAGCTCATTTCAAAATTGCGGGCGCTGTGGAAGTTTCGGCCACAATCATCAAACTTGCTGAAACCCAGTTCCACTTCATAACAGGGGATGATGTATACCAAATGAAGGGAAGGAGTTATTTTGTCTTTGTAATATTATTTGTTTGATGCAAGCAACATAGTCTATTTTTTTATTGTAATTTGTGGCTTGTTCAAATTAATAACTTTCGGGTGTTTGATTTTGTCATTGTATACAACATTCATGTATGAGGCATTCATTCATGTACGTCGTCATTGTATGAAACATTAATGTATCAAACACATCTTAATGTGCGTTGTCGTTGAACTAAATATTCGTGTCTGACGTTCAGTCACATACGGTCCGTGGACAAAAAATCATTACGAATTTGCTTTCAAATCCCTCGAAAACGAATCTTCTTCCCAAACGCTCGACAACACTCGACATAAAAGCTCGACGCTCGACACTCGACAAATAACACTTGACATGCTACGTAAAACGACCGATGTAAAATGACCAACACAACACATGAAGGCTCGACATGAACTCGACAGTCAAAGCCGGATACTTGACTTTACCATCTGACATTTAATGAATGGATCGACACCCCTCGACACTCGACACACTAATTGGAAACTTAGGATTTAAACATAAAACTCGACCCTCATTTCCCGCTTCACACAGAAGTTTCTGAAACCCTCGACAACTCTTGAAACGTATAGAGACGTAGCATTGGCTAAAGACAGAAGCAAAAGAACGTAGAGAGAAGCCCCCATCGACACTGAGGTACGTTTATCATCGGATTTTTTGTTGTTTTAGATATTTATTTTGATGTTTTCTGTTTCGCTGGATTTGTTTAGTTTTTAGGGAATCTCAAGGATTTGAGTTTTCGTCTGGTTTGTGAACTTATTTTATGTTTTTAGGGATAAATCTACTATTATTATGTGATTTTTATTGTGTGATGTGTATGGATACTGTGGAAACCGATTGGTTTCATCACGAGGTAGGCGGCGATGAGTGTCGAATTTTTCTAGGGCCACTCGACAATTGACACAAATTAGAGATTTGAGTTTCCGTCAGACTTGTGTACTTATTCTGTATTTATAGGGATAAATGTAGTGTCATTATATGATTTTTGGTGTTTGATGTGTATGAAAACTGTGGAAACCGACTGGTTTTGTCGCGACGTAGATGGCGACGAGTGTCAGATTTTTCTAGGAACACTCGACACAAACAATGATTCGATTGTGTCGAGTTGTGTCGAGCGTTCAGGCAGTTTGCACGTTTTATCATGTGTTTTTGCTCTTTTGAGTCATATTTTTCTATAATGGCCTTGTATTTGCAGGTTTAAGCAAATAGCTGGTGAATTTGGACTGTCCTTCACCCTAAAGACACCATATGAGAAGCACTATCATGTGGTGATCACAAACTTGGAAAGTTTGAACTATATTGAATCGATTCAAGCGACGTTGATGCGAAGTAGAAAGAAATATTTCGTGATACATGTTTTGGATTTATCCTAGACATCCGTTGGCTGTCCTTTCCATCTCAGTTGGTGCTCCATGTGCTTTAGTGGAAGGCTAACACAGTGGGGTAAGATCAGGAGATGTGGTTCCTTATTCAAGGTAAAAAATGTGGTGTTGAACTACAATGTAGTTATAAAATCTTAATTTTGAGCATCTGGTATTTATAGTTATTTTTTTGTTACCATTACTGTTATCTTTTTTTTTTTTGGCCTTCTTTCTAGGAAAATTGATTCATTTTTTTGCTCACGAGTTCGGTTTGGTTACCGGATTAAGATTTGCTTCCACACTGTTAGCAATACTGACACTGTTAAATCCGTGCCCTTTGTTGGATACATACTTCAATGGCGAGGACATGGAGCTTACGGACTTCTATGAGAGACTTTAGAAGTTGAATGTGTCTCGTATACCAGACCAGGATGCTGTGAAGCTGGCATTGTACTACGTGTTGGAGCATTTTTTTATGGCACAAGATCGACGCCGACATGTCTCCTGTGTGTTGTTGAATTTTGTCAACACACTGGATAATTTTAATAATTATCCATGGGGTTCGGTGTCTTTTGATAAGACATTAAACGAAATGAAGAAGGCTTTGGTCGAGAGGTTAGAAAAATACAAAAAGCGAGCCCAAGCGAAGACGAAGCAGGTAGAGAGATATAACTTAGAAGGGTGCCTGTACGCCATTCAGGTATACACTGCAACACATGTGTGTTAATGTGTTTATTTCTTTCTTTGACGTACAAATTGCATTACATAGTGTCACTAAATAACCCTTATATTTATTAAGGTTTGGTTGTACGAAGCCGTGCCATACATTGGTACAACTTTTGGGCGAGTGCCGAACATCTGTGCAGGAAGGATACCGCGGTTGTTGAAGTGAGAGACAGTTAAGACCCTGTCCGAGCACATAGTCATACATGATGTACTGCAGGTTAGGAGGCTGGTACGTACGGATCCCATGTCTTACGATATTGTCTTCTTTTTGTTTACACCGAATCACTGTTTAACATGATGGATTATTTGTTGATGTAGGCTCGTTCGCTCGTCCTTCTGGAGCCGTCTGAGGAGGAGCAACAAACTGAGTGGTGTATAAGGCTCGCTGATGTTGTTGGCATCCGGAGAGGTGCACATGTGGCATGGGCAACAACTGTGAATGCTCCATTACTGCCCATTGAGAGTATTGAGCCACTTCCGACAGAGGATCCATTAGCTCTATCTCCCGAGAGTCTATCAGCTCCCCTTCCTGCTGGTCCTAGTTTCCCTGTTGGACCTGATATGGAGCCAGCAGGAGATCGAGGCAGTCCTGACATGGGGGCAGACGTTGACAGAGGGACTTTCAGTCTTGTTCCACAGCCGTTCTATAGCTATGGACATCCAGGAGCATCGACTCCGACGTCGGGTCATGCGACCACCCACTATGACATTTCCCCTCCTACACACGATATTCCTCCAAGCTCGCAGGTATGTAATGTGAATTTACATTCGTATTCTTATCCGTTTACATTTGCTACTCTGTTGGTTTATAAAGGCTCTCGTTAATAATGACATACAAGCGTCGTCGGTCCATAATGAGTTCCAGAGCACAGTTTTGCATGAGCTTGCATTGTTATGGGGCAGAGAACAAGGAAATGCGGGAGGAGATAGTTCTTCTACGTAAGACTGTTGTGCACTTAGGTAGACACTTCGGATACGCTGACACGATACGTTACAATTTTTACAAAACGGATTATGTGATTTCCACACACTTAAGCTAACGATCAAGTTTAGTGTTTTTAAGGAATCGGATGCAGATTCCGACGGAGGTTCGACTGATGACGATGAAGTTCAGTAGCCAACGAAACCTAATACCTTGGACACGAGTGTTCCTGTAGTGGATGCTCCTCCGAAAGGCTTAGTTTCGCGCCGGGGTCACCGCTTACTTCCGACAGTCCACTAGGTAGGAAGAGGGCGAGGGTTCAACCGCAAGATAAAGCCGCTGAAGACCAGCATGTACAATCCAAGCAGCATGTACAAGCTAAGGCCCCGGTTGCTCAGCCAGCAGAGAGACCATATCAGCAGCCATCAGCGGATGCAGGTAGTGGTGTCATCTTATGCAATCGGGTTCCACTTTTTAACCCACGTGCCCCTCTAGCATCTACTGATCTCGATGCATCTGATGCATGGCTCGTGGGCCTCGAGGGTGATATCGATTTGGCCATCTGCAGCGCTGATCGTAAGTTCTTCAAGACGCTGCTAAAGCTGTCAAAGTGGCTTGCATCTGAGGTAGTTTAAGTCCATCTCCTGCTATCCAATATTGCAATATACATTTGGAATTAATATTGATATCTATTACTGTATTCAGCACATGGATTGCTACCTATGGATGCTACGCTGCAGAGCTCACGATATGGCCGAACCTGGAGCTCAGAGGTCTGCTTTCTTTGACATCACTTTTTGGGTAAGTATTTCCTAAACATCTGAATGTCAAGGTAATTTTTGATTCCTTTAATGCGGTAAACGAACTCATGAACTTGCAGTTGAAAGTGAAGTCGTTGTGGGAATAATACTCGGACAGACTGGATGACATTAACTGGCTGAACGAGGATGAAATGGTCCAGTTTGTCTGGGGATAGTTGCCCCTCGTTGGAAGACCATGGGTCGACGTGAACGGGGTGAGAACATTAATATTCACATAGTTTGTATGTGCCATTTTATTTGAAATGTTGTGATTGACTTCTATGTTGTCAATTTTCTTTTCAGCTCTATCTCCCTATTAATATCAGCGGCGATCATTGGGTGGCAGCTGAGGTGGATTTGAATCGTCGTGACGTTGCCATATACGACTCAGCTATTGGGCATAGTTCCACGGACATAATCAGAGAGACAGTCCGGTACCTAGCTGAACTGATACCTCGTATGATGTCAATGGATATTTACAAAAATCCTGACTATCCCGCTTCCCGATATGACATTATGCGCCTCAAGGACGAGACCGAGGTGCCACAGCAGGAGGCTGGGGGAGGAGCATACGGCGTGTACTGTTTGAAGTACATTGAGTTCCTAGCAGGGGGCGTTCCACTGACAACCATTAAGGCATTCACGGACGAATGCCTGCGGGAGAGAATGGCGGTATAATTTTGGGTCAGTCGCGTTCATTCACAGACACAGGAGGCCGCCACGACCATCACGGTGCCCTCCAAGGTTGGGGCCTTCACTGCGCCTGCTGATTCTGTGCCTGTTGATGTTGTGAACACTACCGGGATCGTCACGACACCCTCCGAGGTTAGGGCCTTCACTACACCTGTTGATCCTATGCTTGCTGATGTTGCGGCCACTACCGGGACTCCCACGATCGTCACAGCGCCCTCTGAGGTTGAGGCCTTCACTGCTCCTACTGATGTTGCGGTCGCTACCGGGACTGTTGATGTTGTGTCAGCGGATGTTACGACCACCATTGGGCATGACGTTGTTGATTCAGCAGAGGTTGAGCAGCAGCCCAGCATGATTGTATCATATTTTGGTATATAGTTTGTGGATATTTACACATAGTATAGTGATTTTTTTGTATAGTCGCACATGGTTTCCATGTATAGTGGTACGAAAACTTGTAAATACATGTTTTTTTTTATGTATTAGTACATACATGTTTCTCATCTTTTCCGGTTGTATACATTTTTACATACATATAAAGCTACCATTTCCTGCGTGATTGAGACATATTATGTAAGGTCTGTGGACAAAAAATAATTACGAAATTGCTTACAAAAGTCACAAAAACGAATGTTCTACCCAAACACTCGATGACACTCGACAAATACCCTCGACACACGACACTCGACAAATAACACTCAACACACGAACTCGACAACATTTGCATCCGACACTCGTCACGTTCAACACTCATCTCGACGCACAAACTCAAACGCTCGACAAACGAGTCTCGACGCTCGACTAACGACTCTCGACAATACTCGACATACATGGTTCGAGATATCTACACGTCGGTTTCCACGTATCCAACACTCGATATGCCGGATGAAAGCTCGATGCTTGACACTCAACACACGAGCTCGACGAAATTTGCATCCAGCTTTTGTCTAGTTTGTCACGCCACTTGATGCTCGATGAAACTCGAATACTCGAACCTAGAATCGACATGACGCTTAAACACTTGACACTACCATCCGGCATGTTGAGATTCGATCCGACAAAATCGCTCGACACTCAACGAAGCTCTACAAATCTCATCTTCTTCATCCGTCGACTGGTTTCACAACGATTGCCAATTTTTAGCAAATTTTCACACAAACGGCACTATCTCTAACCTTAGTTCACATACATATCTCATATTTAAGCTATATAATGCGGTTGACAGTTACCAAAATGATCAATAAAAAAAATATTACAACCTAATGAAATTTTTATGTCATTTAGAGAGAAATTAAGGAAAGTGTATGGATCTGTGATTGGTTTCTTTGTTCTTTGCTTCGATTACTGACTTTCTTTAATTTTGTCCGAAGAGAGAATTAAGAAGGTTTTGGAAAAAAATTGATTATACAAGGGTATTTGAGTCTTTTTGTCAAAAAAAGTGTATATGACATGAAAATTTTTTAGGATGTCTCCAAATTTCAATAAGGCCTCCTAATTATGTCTATTTTCCTAATTTTCCCATATAAAAATCAGCGATGAGCAAAGGACCTGTATCCATCAAAACAACCCTCTTGAACACGGTTATTTGGTCTAAATGTATACTTTAGCACAAATTATTTTCCTTGGTGATTTTTCCCATAGATAGCCGTGGTTTCTTTAATTTTCTTTCCGTCTTATTGAGAGAGTTCACTGAAGGCCAAAGGAAAACAGAAAGTTACTACATTGACAACATTATGACATGGTGATGACTGGTGCTTGACTCGTTATTTCATCTTCTGTTAGACGGACAAATCATGCAAAAGAACTAAATGGTTTTTTTAAAACTTTTTTTATTGGCTTAAACACACTGCATAATAGTAGATCTCTCTCCTTTTTTTTCATCTATACTTGCAAGTTTTATTTGCAAAAGATAAAATAGAATAGTGTATTTTAAAAAATTATGTATAGTAAATGATATGACACAAGATTAAAAGTACCACATCACTCGTTATATTATCACACCACCTATATGACAAATCTACATTAAATACACATAACTTTTTACACAAAATTTCAACTAATTAAGATATGCGAAAAGTATCATTATCCTTTAAAATATGGTTAATGATTTCCCTTGCTCTAAATTTGTTTATTTCGCTTTGCTTCTTAAATTGCAGCTTGTAGATTTTCGTAAATATGCTTTGGATCATATTTAAAAACTGATTCTTTCGATTTAAATTCATCAACTGAAATGGAGCGTCGTTGCAACTAAGAACCAATAAATTAATGGTTTACAATAGGTGGGGCTATTTGCACCCCCTTTTCTTGATTAATACTTAGGGACCCCCTCTTCAAATTTAATATTCGTTTTTATTTCAAAAACCCACTCTATTACCAAATATAATCCTTTTTTAAACTAAATTTTATAAATACTTTTTTTTCCCGAATAAATCTACTATTTTGATACCAATAGCCACCAAATAATAAACCTGGTTTTACATATTGAAGTTTTTGTCAAGTCATACTTGCTCATGAAATTAGTTTAGTAACTAATTCGAAGCCATAAATTTATGACAACATTTTCAAAAGTTATAAAAATTGATCATTTAAATGATAACAAAAATTTATATAGAAAGATATCTTAGAAAGTAGTTGCATTTAATAAAAATTCCTCGTAAAACTGTTGTACTATCCATTCAATATTTTATTACTCTAGGACGTCAAATCTATTGCATTTCTATCTTCTCTCGTTCTTGAACGTCAACTCCGTTGTATTTATATCTTCTCTCATATTCTTCGGTTCTCCAATTTTTGGTCCTCCTTTCCAGAGAGCTTTCTTAAACTCTTGGTTCTCTATTTCTTCTATCTCAAAGATTGATGTCGAAAACTTACACTCTCTCAATCCAGAAATTATTTGAGTTTAACTAGCAACGAAAAGGGCAAGGAGAGCGACATGGTTACTGAGCAAGTAGTGTGATCAAAGGGAAAGGACCGAAATGAGAACTAGGAAGGCTTATAAATAAAAATGACTACAAATTGTTAGGATCAATAAGGATAATTACAAAGATTATTTTGATATTGGCTGGGAGCAAAATTTTCCAGCATGCATAGGGTACAAGATCAAATTTTGATAATGAAAATCACATGAAAAAATTATGAAGGTGAGAATCCTCAATCACCCATTGCGTGTTGATGAGAGGTAAACTTAATACCCAGATTTGGTGTTGTAAAAACTTGGGAGAATGGAAGTCCACGTAATAACGAAGAAGTATTTGAAGACGAAAGAGAGAAAGGCTGATAATCAATGGAAACAGGCGTGATAGAAAAAGAAAGAGAGAGATATGTACGATTTGATTCAAGCTCTCTATTCAAGGAAACTTAATTAGTACGAAGGAAGGCAAAAGCCGGATGTACAGTCGGGAAGGGTGATATTCGGCCCGGATCTGCATGCAAAATTTCTTCGTGGATCCGGACAATTCCCCGGAATTTGTTGATGCGGAGCCAGAGCGGATTTTTCCTACATAAATCTGGATTTTTCGATTACCCAGAACTGCACCTGGCGCAAAAATTTTAAGCTTGATTTTTAATTTTCAAAGCTTTTTATTCCCTTTTTAAAACAACTCTCTCTCCCTTCTTATAAGCTTTCTTTTTCGGTTGCTTCTCCCTCTTTCCCTTCAACGTCTCTTCTTCAGTTTCATCACTTTCTTCCATCCATTTTCATCAAATGAAGCAAACGTCCATTTCTCGGATCTTATTCTTCATTCTAGGCCTAACCTTAGTTTCCATAAAAAAGAATTGAGAAAGGGGCGATATGACAACATTTGGAAGGGGCGATAGCAGCAGCGGGAACTCTAAGAGGCGCGACAAAATTAGGGAGGCATTTTCAGTGCTTGGTGCTTGATGTTTTCAGGGAGAAAAGAGTATCGGGGACTATTAGAGGCAAGAGGCAGACTTCGTTCAAAACTCTTCGATGTTTGCTGTATCGATAGTCAGGGTGGTAGGAGTTGGATTTCAAATAGAATTTGGGGTTTCTATTAGATTTATATGAATCTTGTAATTGGGATTTTAATTTTTCTTTTTCCAATTTTATTTAGGCTGCCAAGAACAATTGGGTTGGCTGTGGTAAAATTGGGCTTTTATATTCTAGTTGAATTTCAAGAATTATAAATTAATAATGACTTGTTCTATTTGGTCCCACTTTTCATCTCTTCAACCTTCATTTTTACTTTGATTTTTATTTACAATTTTACCCTAATATAAAATTATTAAAGAGGACAAAAAAATACTAAATACGCATAACCCAATTATTTACCATACAATAAACCCCAATTCTATTAATTAATTATTAACGGCAATTTATACACATACACAATTTCAAACCGTCTCCAACTTTTGAACCTATATTCAACCCTCAACTTTTCAAGGCAAAGGTCATGAAGGAAGCAGTCATTAAACGGGAAGAGGATGATGATAAACAAGTAAGATTTCGGTTCTGTCTCCTGGTTTTGAATAAACTCAGTAATTTGCCTAGTCATGGTCAAATCTTCACTTCCCTTTACGTAAATTTGTAGCCCTTTTTATGTAAAATCATAGAGTAGTGGTTGTTGAGGTGGTAAGTTACTCTATTCATTCAGCTGCTTTTTTCTTTTTTTTTTTTTTTTACCGTGACCATGACCACGTGGTTAGTTACTCTATGCTTGGTCATGAAATGGCAAATTTATTTGATTTTTTTTTAATGTAAAATCGTAGAGTAGTGGTTATAAAATCGTAAATTTGTTCTTGATTTTCACTTTTTGACCGTGCAATGTAGAGGAGGAAAGGAAAGGATGGATCGTCTTAGAAAGCTACTGAAATTTTAGAATTCATTTTTCATCTTGGTATAGTATTGGGCAGGCAGGGAGGCAGGCAGGCTTTGAGATCTTAACTTCATAGTAAGAAATTCTAAGTTTTCTTTATTTTGTAATTTTTTTGTTTGCCCTAACAATTTTCTTCCTATATATATTTTTCTCAGTAATTATATTGATCAATCAATTATATATGGATAGAGCTTGCGGGGAATTATTTGAACTCACTTAATTTTGTCACTTGGGTTATATGAAGAATTAGAAGACGACTTCAAACTACAATTTTGGTGGAAATTAATCATTGTTGTCTTGTTGATGCACACAAACCCTCTATTTGTCCTTTTTTGAAGTGTAGGTTTACTATTTCATAAATGAACAAATGGATATTGCGCAGTTAGTGATTCATAATTTTCTACAGCTATCTTACTTTGATTTTTGATTTTGAAGTTCATATATATTACGATAGACATCTCAAGAATTTTTTTTTTATATTTGTTTCACTAAAAAATGTTGAGTATTCATTTTTTTATGTATTTATTTTAATCTG
Organism: Boswellia sacra; assembly: GCA_013180625.2. Classification (NCBI taxonomy): domain Eukaryota; kingdom Viridiplantae; phylum Streptophyta; class Magnoliopsida; order Sapindales; family Burseraceae; genus Boswellia; species Boswellia sacra. The sequence continues at coordinate 377,011 of SNVD02009822.1, forward strand.
CAATGTTGGAATTTTAGTATCTCTGCAGGTTATTCGTCTTAGTAAAATTATTTGAGATACCTAGAAATCTCAAAAAATTATGAAATTTTACAAATTTGTTTATTTTTATTTATAGTTTAAATTTGAAAATTTTTGTAAATTTTGGAGCTCAATGTGAATTGTTATCTATTTTTTAATGAAGGGAGATTAGTCTTAAATATTGTAAGAAAAAATTGTTGTATCAAAAACCTTAAATTATTTGAGGTGCTTACCAATTTATAGTGCTATGAAACTTTACATAATGTCAGATACATATTCTTAGAAGGTCTATGTAAAATCTTAGATCATTTGGATAGGTAGATTATTTATTAAAAATCATAAAACCCGAATTAGTGGAAAAATGTGTTTTTGTTAAGTTGAGTATAATGATCATATACATCTAATTTATGATATTTTTATAGTGTTATTTATTTTATGCTTGAATTTGGTGATTTTAATTTTTTTTTTACATGCTGTCGTAACTAATTATTTTGTTTTTATGATAAGGACTCTACATACTAGAGTGGCCTTCAAAATGAATTTGACATTATATAGACTATACAAATACTTTTACAAGTGGTATGGTATCTAGCTCAACATTTTCTTTCAACTTGCTTGCATATTATATATTATTTAGTTTGTTGATATATACATTTTATTATTTGTAGATTTTTAATAGTAGGGAAGCACTTGTGCAATGGACTCGTAATATTGGCAAGAGAAATAGGGTTGTGATTATAATAAAAAAAATCTAATGTCAGTGCATATGGTAGAAAACAAAGAATAATTTTTGTATGTGAAAGGAGTGGTGTTTACAAAAGCACCTATAGTGTTGGTGAGAAACCAAAATGACCTAAGGTAGTAGGCACGAAGAAATGTGGTTGTCCATTTAAATTAAAAGAGCAAAAGTTGGGTGATAATGATGATTGGGTATTGCAAGTGATACATGGATTTCATAATCATTCTATTACACAAAATCTAGAAAGCCACTCCTTTCACAAAATCTAGAAGGCCACTCCTATGCAAGTAGACTTAATGAAAAAGAGACTAATCTCTTGACAATATGTTAAAAAGTAATACTAAGCCAAAAGATATACTGCATACATTGAAGAGAAGAGATATACATAATGCCACTACAATGAAGACTATTTACAATGTACGACATAGATCTAAAGTTGCACAACAAGCTGGCAAGTCACAGATGCAATTATTGATAAGCAAATTAACAAAGCATGATTACATCGAGTAGCATCGCAATGATCCAGATACGGATTGTGTTAAGACTTGTTTTGGGTACATCATTTTTCAATTGAGCTTTTATGAGCATTTCCATGTGTGTTAATTACGGATTTTACATACAAAACTAATAGGTAACATTTTCCATTACTAGAGATAGTTGGTGTCACATCAACTAAGATAACATTTTTATTTTGTTTTGTTTATTTTGAATCTGATTGGGCATTAAAGAAATTGAAGGGTATTTTAGATTATAACATGTTGCCTAATGTAAATGTAACAGATAAAGAATTAGCATTAATGAATGCGATTCAAAAGGTTTTTCCAAAGTCAACTAATCTTCTATGTAGATGGAATATATAAAAGAACGTATTAGCTAATTGTAAGAAGCTATTTGAAACTAATGAAAATGGAATGCCTTTATCAGTAGTTGGAATGTATTAGTGTATTTAGCTCCAGAGATAGAATATCAACGACACTAAACTGCTATCGAGACTGATTGTTCCAGATATCCACAAGTACTTGCTTATGTAAAGAGTACATGATTGGATAAATACAAGAAGAAGTTTGTTTCTGCTTGGACAAACTTAATAATGCATTTTGGAAATTTGACCACAAACATGTATTTTTTTAATTTAATATTAATTGTTATCATTTCCTATTGTTTAAGTACTTAATGATTTCTAACTTGGCTTTAACAAGGCTGCAAGTTCACATTCAAAATTACAGAAACGGCTAAGATCATCCCAAGGAACTTTTGAGACATCTTGGACCAAAATTTACACTTTGCTAGAATTGCAACATGCAGATATTAAGGCTTCATTTGAGAGGAGTTTGACCACTGTGCAACATAGTTTTAGGCCTTCGATTTTTAAGGAGTTGAGAGGGTTTGTATCAAGAAATGCACTCGACATGATACTTAAAGAGTCTGAACAAGCTGATTGTATTGGTGCTGATGTTTTTACTTGTGAATGTGTAGTCTGACGAACACATGGGTTTCCATGTGCCCATGAGATTGTAGAGTACAAGCGTGAAAGTCGACCTATTCCTTTATCTTCTGTACATCCACATTAGAGGAAACTAGACCTAGTGCATACAAGGAAAAACAATAGCTCAATGTTGAACTATACAACAAAGATAGAGATTATTGTGAAACGTTTTAATGAGATGGAAGATGCTCGTAAGTTGCGATTATTGATGAAATTAAAAGAGTTAGCAAATCCAGCTTGTACTTCTCTTGCCGAGCCAAATGTTAAAGTTAAGACACAAGATCAACCTTCAATGAAGTTGGATAAATCTACTCATCGAGATCCATCCAAATTTGAATATGTATTCTCCGCACAGGATAGTCATTCTCCAAAGTTCATGGCATCAAATACAATTTCATCAAAACAAAAAGGGAGGCCAAAGAAGAAAGTGTTCCAATCACAATTACTTAAGCCTAATTATATAGATTCATTCCCTATTGGCTTAAGGTCTTATATATGTGATATTAAGGATGTCGCAACTGATGGCAATTGTGGTTTTCGAGTTGTTGCTGATTTGATGAATATCGGTGAGGACAATTAGGCTCAAGTAAGGAGGGACTTAATTGAGGAATTACAAAGTCAGTTTGATGAGTATACCAATTTGTTTGGATATGGTAATAGAGGATATGAGATTCTAAATCAACTATCATATTTTGAGTCTAATCCAGGATACAATTATTGGATGACCATGCCTGAAATGGGATATCTCATAGCTTCCAAATATAACATTGTGTTTTTACTCATATTTCAGCATCGGTGTCTTACATTCCTCCCACTTAGATCCATTCCATTATCACGTTCATCTCATAAAATTATCACGATCAGATTTGTTATTGAATTTATTTTATTTTTTTAATTTTACTTATTTTTGTGCAGGTATTCATGCTCCCAGGTTCACCTATGCCTCCAATAGCATCCACTTGGTTCAAATACGGCAAATCATGTGCCGAAGGATAGACAATTCCTTGTACGACTAATATAATTGCTTTTAAGGATTTAGTTCATGACAATGCCACACAAGATGTAATCAGTTTGGGCAGCCAACAAAATGATTGTTAACCTTAATTTCTTTATTTTATACGATATTGTTAAGTCATGTCCATCATCACTGTCAATACTTTAAATGATTCCAAATAACTCATCATTGAAATGTTCAGTCTCTTAGTCTATTGTTCTTGTTTTTCAAGTTTCTGTTTTAATTATAGTTTTATTTAGTTCTCGGTTTTATTTTATTTTATCTAGTTCTTGTTTTTGATTCGGAGACAATGCAACATTTGTTTTATGAGTTGAGCTACTATATATTTCTGAGTTTTATGGGCTGTAAAACCTTGGTTGAAGGTTGATTTGAATTTTGGAAGGATTCTACTTTTCTATTGTAATTTTCTCTAATAAAACTCCTTGAAAATTGCTTTACATCAGATAGTGATTTTAGCTTCAACTAATCAAATCCAAATCGACCTTCAAGCAAGGTATTACTTGTACATCGGAGACTGATTTGTTACTTGTAATTTTTTGGTTTTATTGATTTGTTAAAAATTACTTTTACATCAGAGACTTGATTGCATCTGAGATTGATTTATTATTTGTAATTTTTTAAGTCTTACTGATTTGTTAAAAATTACTTGTATATCAAATACTTCATTGCATCCGAGACTAATTAATTATTTGTAATTTTTGAGTCTTATTGATTTGTTAAAACTTGTGCATCAGAGATTTGAGGCATTGATGACTCTTAGTTGAAAGTGACAAACAAATTCACTACCCTCTGTCACGCAAAACAAATAAAATGAGGTATTGATGACTCTTCGTTGAAAGTGACATACGCACAATCAATAAAATATGGACAGAGAGCATCTCAACCCATCTTGCCTTAAAAGTCTATATGATGATAGGATAAGAGACAAGACACGCAAAGCTCCAGCTATTTATGTGTGTGTATGCAGCACTTGGCCATTTGGCAAAATTTTAAATATATATTCTTCTACGTGGCATTTTGTGTGGAGGACAAAAGCAAGATTCCTCTACCATTCCCCACCACCACTGCCAATAACAACAACAGCGACATTTAATACTCTCTTGACAAAATGAAAATAGAGAAACAAGAAGACAACAAGCATGAACTGTCCCAAACCCAGATAGCTCCAGGGGAGTCGAAAACTTGATTTTATATTGAATAAAATTAAAAAGGGTAGATAAGAAATTAGAGAGGGTTATTTTTGAAATTAAATGAGGTCTTATAAGAAAAATAGAGGGATTTACTTTTATTTATTGAGTGAATTTAGAAGTAGTGGTTGAAGAGATAAATAGCAGAGGAGGAGGAATAGAACATCTCATTAATAATAATAATAATTAGAATTACTGATAATTAGCCGGATGCAGAGCGGATTGCACCCTCCCTGGATCCGCTGCATAGTGCAATGAATGCAATGTGGGGGACAATTTCTCCCTGGATCTGCTCTGCAAATGCAGAATTGCGGTTAATAATCCACATCTGCGAATGTGGATTCTACGGATATTTAGATTTGTGCGGGCTGAATTGCCATCCGTAAGCAATAGTGCTTGATAGCTGTGAGTTTGGGTTACCATTCATTTTGTTTTTTTTTTTTTAATTATAGTCCCTTTCCAGCGTTGGATAAATCCAACAGCTAATAAATTTAGGTTTTGATTTTAATAAGATCCTAGGCGAGAGATTCTGTACACACAGACACACACATATTCAATCGTGTTATAGCTTTTACTTGCTTATTTGACGAAAATTTCCTACAATTTGCTCATGAAAGCACCGGCCAGTTATTGAATGAAATCGAAGGCAGTGATATGGTGTTGCAAGTTTCTTGATCATACAAAAGTTTTAGCTTCTAATTTATTGAAGGACAATATAATCGTTAAACTATCAGAAAAGCTGGCTGATATGTTATATAGCTCCATTGTATTGAGAGAATCATTTGATTAATTAATTTTTAATGAAAATTTTATGTTTTAATTGTACTTTCTTATTCAACAACTATTAATCTATTAATTTATTATTAATTATAAATGTTATTTTTAAAATCATTTTTATGTTTGAAATAAAATTTTAACTTTTTAACAAATTTAATATTAAGTGTATTTAGAAAAGAGGGACTAAAGGAGTTTTTGGGTTTTCGGTACGTGTACCCCATCATTACTTTCAAGACGCTTAAGGCTTCTTTGAGTCGAAGGAAGTTAGTGAAGTAGATTTTATTGGGTATAATCCGTGAATCAGAGTATTTACACACAAAAAAAAAGTTTCATTATTGGATTGAATAAATATTTTTTAATATTAAATTATCAAAATGAATTTCTTACGAGAGAAGAACAAAAAAATCTCCTAAAACACAGTAGGATCATATTTACTTTTCTACAGCCTTAATAATTTTTTTAATCAACCCTAACAACCAAAAGCCGGTACAGTGGCACCGCCGCCCGCAGCAACCGAGAACTTTGCGTCACAGCCGGCCAGCACTACCCACAACCACCCAAAAATCAGCCGCAAAAGCCTTCAGGGGTTTAGCCCTATTTCTCTCAATATCAAACAACGAAGAAGCTGTGAGACTGAGACTGATACTGAGCAGGGTTTTGTTGTCACCATGTCCACCAAACTCTTCCCAATTCCCACTAATCTCAAACTGTCGTATCCAAACACTAGGATTTTCCCCTCAATTCCTTCCCATTTCCTCTCATTTACTGCCAAATCCCTCCCTTTTTCTTCCTCTCTTCGTTCAAAACCTTCTCTTTTCGCTCCCCCTCACGCTTCCCCGCCACCCCGCAACCCACCACCCGACCCGTCACACACACACTCTCTCTCTCTCACCCAGGAAGCAATCTCTGACTATCTTCTTGAGCTGGGACTTTCTCATGAGGACTCTGCTTTTATCTCCTCCAACTCTCCCAAGTACGCCCAGATGCTAAGTGACGGCGTTAGGGACTTGGAGGAGTGGAATGCTTTGAGTAATAAGGATTCTGATGGTGGGTTTAAGGAGAAGATGATTCGAATGGCCAAGGAGAAAGGTGATGATGGCCAGGTTGCTTTCTTGGAGAGTGTTGGTTTGAGTCTTTCATCTGCCTTAAGTGTCGCTAGATACTTGTCTGGGGAGTCACTTTCTGATCTCATTAACAAGGTTTGCTTTTTACTATTTGGCATTAATGCTGCAATTGAGGATGAAATGGGAATAAATCAAACCCATTTGGGATTCTAATTCTTCAGTTTTTGTATGAAAGTTTAGAATCAGGGAATCGCAATGCAAATGCAAGCTCATCTATGAACTGAAACAGCAGATTTGGAATTGGGTTGTCCAAATTTATTGAATGTTTTCTTTTGTGATGATTTGATAAGCAATTACTTTACTCTTCTTGTTGGATTATGAAGGAAGCTTTTTTAAAAGTTCTTAGCCTAATTATTTTTTACTTTTAGATGTTTGCTTTCGATATGTTGCTAGTCTGTTCATGGACATACAACCCATAAATTAAAACGAAGATCTGCAGCGGGTTATTATTTAAGTTTCCCCTTATTTTGAGCTGTATATGTTGTGTATGCTGTGTTGATTGTTGATTTTTTATGTTTTATGGTTTTTTAAATTGTTAATAATGCTATGTATTCTGTTAAGAAATGACTAAGGAGCATACTCGTTTTAGATGCCTTCAGAAAGTTCTTCTCTTGCATAATTTTGTGGAAGAAACTTTCTATATCTATTTGCTAGAGTTCTTGCTTATGTTGCATTTGGCTTTTAGGTTAAATATTTGAAGGAAGTATTATTTTCTGGCAGTAACATGCAAGGGCTTGTTGGAAAAAATGCCAGGCGTATGATGAGGCTTTTATCAATTCCTATTGATGAAGATGTGCAACAGACCTTAGCTTTCTTTGAGAAGGTCTAGTATGACTCTTTCAATTCGATTGTCTTGTTTATCTTAGTTATAGTTTCTTAATCTGATTCATCTATTTGTTATTTAAATTACGTTGGAGATGCATTTCTCAAATAGATTTATTTGGATTACTTTTTTTCTTTTTTCATAAGTTTCTAATTTCATTGTATAGATTGAGGCGAGGCGTGGAGGCTTAGATATGCTAGGTTCTGCAGATGCCTCTTTCCGATATCTTGTTGAATCATTTCCACGTCTACTTTTGGTACCGGTTGAATCCCATTTAAAACTTGTGGTGGAATTTCTTGAAAGCACTGGAGTTCCTCTGGGACGCATGGGGGACATATTTCTTTTATTTCCAGCCATGATGTTCTACGACATTAAGGACATTAGAACAAGAGCGTTGGTTTTTTCGAAGGTAACATTCCTATATGTTTCAAATTATATATATATATATTTTTTTTTCATTTCACTTTACGCTCTCTCTCTCTCTCTCTCTCTCTCTCTGTGACACACACACACACACACACACAGAGGTCATACGGTTGATTTGGTGATATTTTCTAGGTTGGTGCAATGGATAAAGATATTGGTAAAATGTTGCTAAAATATCCATGGATTCTTTCAACAAGCATTCAAGAAAATTACAAGGAGATTCTTTCATTTTTTGATGAAGAAAAGGTATATTTCCTATTAGCCTCTGTTTGCTTACCGAGCTAAGTAATATTTAATTTAAGTCATCTGCTCGTGCTTCAATGATGTTAGTTCCTTCTATATTATGAATCAGGGATGCAATTTTGAGTCAACATGGTCATTGTTGTGTTGTGTTTTGATTTGGAAAGAATGAGAGTGGAAAAAGATTGAAGTAATTTTCTCTCCTTTGGTTGTAGCTTATACAGGGGGAGAAAAGACAAAAAAAAAAAAAAAGGCATTGTGGAAAATTTTAGGCAAAATTTTTTTCCTTCGACATCTGATTCTAATAGTTCAAGAAAAAACGTTGGGTGGAAAATTCACCTAATCTCTTACCATTTAACCTTGATTTTTTGAGATTTAAGTTGTGATTTTACTTTATACATTGTTACCTTGCTTGTGGTTTACCTTCCCTCTCCTTTTTGAAACTTGTAAATCTGTCCTTGAGAAGAATAGCATCTGTAAATCCAAAGCTCATATGCAGGACAACTTTTTAGGACTTAAGACGTATGCATTCTGATTGGGGATTTAGGGGTTGTAAGAGTAATTTGAGAAATAAGATTAGGGATTTGATCTTTGGGACATTAGGGAAGTTCACTTAAGTTGGGAATTTCGTATCATATTAAAAACCCTCATTGACTTGATCTTGGATTGAAGAGTTATTAGCTTAATTTAAGCTAGGATGGTTGCTAGGGGATTATTGTTAGAAAATTAGCAAGCCTGAACCTTATAGATGTAGCATCTCTTAATAAATATATGTTCCTTAAACTGTAAACTCATACCTGATAGTGATGCAGAAGCCATTGATGATGAATTCTTGGTTGGCTGGAGCTGAAAAGGAAGTATGTGGGACGCCAAAGGCTTGGCTGGAAGAGAACACTATGCTCTAGCCCAAATCCTGATAATAAATTTTAATAGGCCACTTCACTTATATATAGTTGAGGGTAGAAACTTCCCATGTGATGTAAGTATCAAAATGATCCTTCCATCTTGGGTCTATAACAAGTCATATTGGATTACATTTGATCATGATCTAACTACTAGATTTGGGAATGACCAAAATGACTTATTACCAAAATGGTGATCACAAAACAATGAGTCTACACACATGATCTCTAATGCTTGGCATAAGCCACAATTAATCTAAGATAGATAGAATGATTTATGTTAGTCCACCGAATGTGGAATAAAAGCAACAATTTTTTCAAGCATTTAATTTGAGCAGGTCTTTGCTAGAGCCATTAAAACCTGATTTAGATCTATCCAAGTTTCCACCCCTTCTTTCCTTGGTTTTTTTCTTTTATATTGAATAGGCGACAATTTTTTTTGCTAGGTACCTAAACTGGGAGTTGATCGTGCTATCAGAAGCTGGCCTCATTTATTGGGTTGCTCAACTAGCAAGCTAAGGTTGATGGTGGGACAACTTGGCGAATTAGGAGTGCAAAACAAGAAGTTGGGTCAGGTTATTGCCAAAAGTCCTCAATTGTTGCTGCAGAAGCCTCAAGAATTCCTCCAGGTACATTGCATTAGAACATTTTGTTGGTGGCTTTTCATCTTTAAGTCCTGATCTTTAAAATTAAGTCCATTTTTTATTAGGATTTAAATTTTTTGGGGCACTTATTTGCTTTACAGTTCTCGAAATTGCATTACTTTTTATTTTATTTTTGTTTATGTTGTAAAATAGATTTGCTTTAATTTGCTTGTTATGTCATTTCATTTCATTTGATTTTTTTTTAACTTTTTATTTAGGTGCTATATTTAGCAAGTTTCCAAGTATTATTGTCCCTTCTTTTATCTTGTTCAGGACTTGATTGTTGATAGTTTGGAAAAGTATGCTAAGATCCTTATTGGAATTCTTCCTTTGATTTTGTCAGCCACATAGGCGTGTAGCTAACCACTCTTTGATGATGTTATTTACAGTCAATAGCAAAATTGTTTAGGATCTAGCATTATATGATTGTTGGTAATTTGGGATGTCTCCAGGAGCCTTATTGAAATGTAAGTGATGTAGGATGACTCAGAGATGTTCAATATTTAATTATATTTTCCTATTATCTTAGGATTTATTTAAGTTGAACTAGTATTTCCTTTTTTGATTGGCTTTTATTTTATGTTAGGATCTAGATTTTAATTTCTTAGAAGAAGTTTATTTCCTTTGTTTAACACTTTGGCCAATGTAAGTAGGGCCTCAGTTTTTTTAATTTTTAAACTTAATTTGATTGACCAATAAAGATTAATCATCTCATAATTTCTATTGGTTTCCTTTCCTTACTCCTGCCTTCTTGCCATCGGTCACCACTAGTGAGTAAAGAGTCACTGTCTTGTCAATTTGACTGCCTAGGCATCAATTTACCTTCCTATAAGTATTCTATCATTGATTGATAATAGTGAATCAGCCACACCACCTTGACGTGGTTGCCACAGCCATGGCCATACATGGCCAGCCTTGTGATGAAATCTACATTATACTTAGCCACTAATCTATCTATCTTGGTGTTTTTTGAGACCTCTATAAAGGTCTCTTGCGCAAATGACATCAATTTCTAGTGTTACGTTGGACTTTCTGGTGTTTCATCTGATCGTTTTTCGGGTTTGATACATATAAGTTCTCACTTTAGCACACTCAGTTAATCTGTTAGAATTTAAGTATGTGAATTTGATCTAGAAAGGCTAATATTCATATTCATAACCTTAAATCTAGCTACCCATTAGACCTCTTTTGAGATTCTTGACCGACTAATACCACGAAAAATAGAATAAATAGACTCGAGATTGGGATTGGCACAAATTTGAATTTCTAGAACAAGCAATGAATGTAATATAAAGCTAAGTTAACCATCTTTGTATGCTCTTACACAAGCTTCACACAAGTCTAAATATTGCATAGATGAGTCAGTATATGCTCAGTCAAGGAATTAAGACCCCTCACAGATAACCATGCAGAGATGTGACTGCTACCAAAGCAATCTTCCCCAACATCTTATCTGCATGAGCCTACAAGTGTGAGAGCCTGAGAATATCAATAAAGGAGATGATGGGGACAATTATAGTGAAGTTGAGTGTGCAAGGAGAGTAACCTAGAGAATACCTTCCTGAGTCTACTCAAAGATCTCAGACTACACCTAAACCGGGCATTGAGGTTGATATCTTACGGTTAGAATCTTCTCTAAAATTCTTTGTCCTTGTCAGTAGGTCGATTTTCATTTAAATTGCGTTCAAAATTAACTTCTAGTTCAGTGATTAATTTAACAGATGTGTTTTAACCAAGGAACTGTGCCTTTGATGGATTCTTCTTGGTGTTCACAGATGCTTCTCTTAGTCAATTGAGACAACATCACCACTTTGCTTCTCTACTTGTGAATTTGATTACTTCTTAGATATTTGGGTTGACCTATTGTTTATGTTTGCAGTTAATCTAGTTTAGTGTTTCTCGTGTATTGATAACATCTGTGCAATTTTGGAGCTTTTTTTTTTTTTTTGAAGACCTGATTATATTATTTATTTAAACATAAATAATGTCCCCTTGATTATTGTCTAGTTTCCCTTCCCCTTTCCTCTATGTTTCTCCTCTTTCATCTTCTATAATTATCTCCGATTTCTTGGTATTTGTTCCCCATCAATAAGGTTCACATCCTGAATTACCGATCTTAAGTTGTCCTTTCCGAAGAGATTTAGAGATCAACTGACATTTGTTTAAGTGGATGTCAATCATTTCTTGTGTCTATCTGGTGAAGGAAGACATTTATTTGCAGCTAAACCGTCCTTCTGCTGCTCAGTTAAGCTTCTTAAATCTTCTTATGGCACCTGTAATGAAAGCTTTTAAACTGAAATCAGATATCCTTTGAAGTGCAGGATTATATTTGCGTAATTGTTTGCTGAACTTCTTATCAGATGTTTTACTGTTTCCTGTAGGTGGTTTCATTTATGGAGGATCTAGGATTTGATAGGGAGCATGTGGGGAGGATACTTGGTCGCTGCCCGGAACTTTTCGCTGCCAGCATTGAGAAAACGCTGAGTAAAAAGATTGAATTTCTGACTGTTACTGGAGTGTCAGAAAATCACCTTCCTCGAGTTATAAAAAAATATCCTGAGCTTCTTGTTTCAGATGTCGACAGGACTTTACTTCCCCGGTAATGCTTTTGTTCCCTAAAACATTTGACATGAGTAGCTCTCTTGATATACAAATATATTTGGAAATGTGGAAAAGTGGGAAAAAATCCAAAGTGAAATTAAATTGCTTCTTCTGTTCCTGGTGTGTGCGAAAGTGATGTTTGAGAAGATATCACAGTTTAGAGAAATACAAAATATCTTACATCTGAATCTGGTGTATGGTATTATGAGCAGGATGAAGTACTTGATGGAAATAGGATTGTCACAGAGAGATTTTGCATTCATGGTTCGAAGGTTCTCACCTTTACTAGGGTACAGCATCGACGAGGTATTAAAACCAAAGCTGGAGTTCCTCCTAAACACCATGGAAAAGCCGCTAAAGGACGTGGTCGATTATCCCAGATATTTTAGCTATTCGTTGGAAAAGAAGATAAAGCCTAGATATTGGGTGTTAAAGGGAAGGAATATAGAAGTGAGCTTAAAAGATATGTTGGGTAAAAATGATGAGGAGTTTGCTGCTGAGTTCATGGGTGTTGCAGGAACACTTCCCCCTCCACCTAGCCAATAGTTGTTACTCCAGATGTTTCGTAGGACAATAGCTACTGTCTATAAATAGCAAAACAGAACAACATAGTGTAGGCTTTAGGCTGATGATCTTGATGCTCTATCTTAGGGTTTGGTATGGCAACTAGATCTCAAACCATGATAGGATTAGGAGTAGGTAACATGTTTGATCTGTGTAATCCAAATGTACAAGTTTCAGGACTAATTTAATTATTGGTTACTCTATTTACTTATTTTATTTTGTATTGTCATTTTATTTTAAAAAAGGGTATTTTATTTTGTATTGTTATTTTATTTTAAAAGAGGGTCTTCTAGTAAAACTTGATTTTTTTTTGTTAATATTTTCAAAATACTATTTTTTGAAAACGCACATTTACTGATACATTTAAATCATATCAACTGTATATCTTTTTCAAAATTCGATAAAAAATTTAAAATTAATTAGATATTCTTTCCAAAAATTTTGAAAACAAAAACGCATAAAACACAAATAAACACGACTTAAATGTTGTTACTAGTATTACTATATAAAGAATAATAATGCACATAATATCCATTTATATTATCAAAATGTACAACTTTATATTATACAATTTTAATATTGGATGAGTGATTTTTACCAATAAAATACAATTAAAACAACTTTAACCAACATACGCACTAGACAAGTTGTTCAATATAGATTCATATAAAATGTCTTGCAAAAATTGACAAAGTAAACAAATTGTTATGGTTCATTTTAAGCGGTCAGGCTAATGAGATTTAAATTTTTAACTTAAATTTAGACACTAACTGCCTACCCTCCATCTAAAATAATCTAACAGTTTATAAAGATCTAAAAATTAAAATACTAGACATCATTTCCACTCTATTATTTGTCAAATTAATAAAACAACTTCCCATATTAGGAAAACAAAGTCGCACATTAAAAAAAAAAAACAACACTTTTTCATCTTCACCGTGAAATCTATAGAGTTCTAGCAATCCAAAGTCTTAATTAAAAAAAAAAATTGACTTGTGAAGAAACCCGAAAAAATAACCAAGAGAAATTTGATAGGAATGTATTTTGCATTGACATTTCTTTTGTATAATGGAAGAAGAAGGATATATGGATAAAGGAATTGTTTGACTCATCAAGCCCATGAAAGACTGCAGGTTTGAAACCTTGAGATGCTGGTTACAAAATGTTGGTGCTGTTGGATATAGAACTATAAGAGGAGTTTGTGAGGCATTTATCATGATCACGACTAAACCTTTTGCTCTTTATAAATTTTTGAAACTGTTTCGCTGCTCACCGTTAGATTGTTTTTCTTGCTCATCATTTAATCTCTTTCAAGATTTTTAAAAAGAAATATCCATAAAAAAATCAATCCGTATGAAGTTTTCTCCATGAAAAGAAGAAAAAACCTAGATAAATTTGGGAAATAATAGAATGGAAGTGATGTATAATGTTTTAATTTTTAAGTCTTTATAAGAGATTATATTATTTTAGACGGATAATGTGAGCATTAGAATTTTGTTCATGGTTTGAAGCCCGATGATGAAAAAATGAACACTGATAGGAGTGATTTCGATTGGAAAACATACTTGGACTTTGGGGATAAATGGGGGATAAAAAACATTTAAAAAAGGGGTCTACGAACGTGTGTCTATGGAGTATGAACATGTGTGTGAATTCTCTGGAAACGGTTTGCAAAAGCCCTAAACTGGAGAGTACACACACACGTGTGTACTATACACACGCACATGTGTACTCAAGATCCCACGTCGAAAAAATGTGGTTTTGCATCTCCCTCTAGTCCGTATACAACTGTAAAACAGTCACGAAAATCAAGAAGAATACTTAAAAAATTCTCTAAAATTGCTTTCTTTGATTAAGTGAGTAATTAGTATTTTGATTTGAGTTTTGAAAAAGTTTAAAGGAAGAAATCAATCTTAAAGATAAACTTTGAGGGTTAATTAAGATTTTTGTTCTCTTAGTTTAAGAATTGCTTATTAGCATTTTTAGGATTTTATTTATATTTTGGTAAGCATGTTTAGGATTTTATTTATATTTTAGTAAGCATGTTTAGGATCTTAATTATGTCAGTTTAATTATGCATGTTAGGTTAGTTTAATTATTTATTCATTTTAGTTGTATGATTTAGTTATGTTTTAATTATGTTTATGTTATTATGTCTCTCCTCCTTCTTCTTTTCTTTTTCATTTAATTTTTATTTATTTTTTTTAATTATGTTATGTCATATTATTCTTCTCTACTCCATCTCTTTCTCTTATTCTCTTGATTTGGTGGGTTACGAGTAGGCTTGGAACTGGAACGAGGTGGGTATGGGGCAACATGTATCCAACCCCGCCCCGTTCATTTTTTTTTTGCCCCGCCCCATTGCCCCATTGCGAGGCGAGGCGAGGCGGGGCGGGGCGAGAAAAAAAAATTGAGCGGATCCAGACCCGACCCGTCCCGCTCCGTCCTGCAATATTTATATTTTCATCACACCCCTATAATATTTATATTTTTGCAACTTCATCCCTCTGTAATATTTCTTTTAAGTCCACTCATATATCCACATCTAAAGGTTGCCACATATAAAGGTTGTCACATATCCTGGAAACCCACATATATTAAAACTTAACAAAATAACCCTCTTTAATTTCTCCAAGTCCCTATATTTTAAAATTTTTTATTTTTACCCTTTTAACTGTGCTGGACGGGGCGGGTCAAACGAGTCTAGGTGCAAGACCCGGCCCCGAATCTACCCCAGACGGGGCAGCACTTATGCAGCCCCGTATCCGCCCCGATGATGTTCTAGGGCGGGTATGACCGGGGCCCTGAACCCAACGGGCCAAATGCCCAAGCCTAGTTACGAGAGAGCTTCTCCAATCAATAGCTCTAAAGCTTGATGGTGAAGCTTCCACCCAAAGGATAATCCTTATTTCTTTACTATCTTCAAGTTGTTTACTTATAAGCATTGTTGATTAATATCCTTTCATCTTCTACCCTTCTCTTTCTTTGTTTCTTATAATTTGGTTTGATGAATGAGGAGATGTATTCTCCAAATAATAGCTCGAAAGCCGGAGAAGTCTCCCATTCAAAGGATAATCACTTTAAGTTTTCCTTTACTTTTATGCTTTATTAACTATTTGCTTTCTTTTATGTTATGTTATCATGCCATCTCTTTCTTCTCTTCTCTACCTATTTCTATTTCTTATTATTTGGTTGGTTGAGTGATGGGATTTACTTCCAACTTATAGCCTAAGAGCTTGATCGAAGAACCCACATTCAAGTAAAGACCTCTTTTAACTTCTTTTACTTATTATGTTCTCAACTTCACGTTTGTGCATTCATGCATTTCTCCCTTCTACCTTTCTTTTAACTTTATGTTACATGCATCATATTTCATCTCTTTTCTTTTATTTTAAATGAGCTTGACGTGTTGTACAGAATCACTTCTCAAATAATTGCTTAATAGCATGATGGAAGTGACCTCACTTGGATGAAAGCTAGTTAATTTGTTCCTTTTTTGTTCTTTATTTTATTGCGATGTCAATTAGTCGTTTACTTTTCTTAATTCTTTTGTTTCATTACATTTCCATGTCATTATTTCCTTTCTTTTCATTTTTTTTAGCTTTCTTGATTATGATGTGATGGACATGAGGAATCTCACGAGGAGTGCATTGTTGGCACTATAATGTGAGAAATGTCCAAAGGATCATCACACTTTGATTCTCATTACTTGTTCTTTATTTTATTTTCTACTTTCTATTTCTCCTTCCTTTATTAATTTGGTTTGATAAGTGACAAAGGATGCTCATTGTGCATGGTTGCTTTGAGAATTCAATGTCACTTAGACAAGAGCCCTTTTTCATTTTCATTTTCATGATCATTTTATCATTTTTTTTTTTTTACTTTCATTTGTGTTTATGACTTGATGGGTAGAATGAACATTGTGGTTGAGTACTTTTAAAGTATTTTGGAATCAAAGACTACCCAAATGATAGTCAATATTTCTATTTGTGGTTAATTATGTGTCTCATGCATTTTACATTCTCTTTTCATTACTTAGTTTCTTTTAATGCTTTATTAGTTATGTCATTTGCTTGCTTTTTCATTTATTTGGTTGTCTTATTTATCCTATTTTGTTGTCTTTATTATTTGCATGTCAATTATGATATCATTGGATTATTTAGATTAGCTTAATTCCTTTGCTTTTATATTCATATTTTTTATTGTCATTTATTTGCATGTTTTGGAGTTTTATCTTTTATCTTAGTAACATGCCTTTATTAATGCTTTTTCATTTTATAGTACTTGTTTATTTTATACAATTTACCTTATGACATTATGGTGAATGGGTGTAATCCTCTTCCCTTTCCCTCATGTTTGAACGGAAATATAACTCTTTTCTCTTTCCCTTTTCTATGAATGTATAACATGTCAATACCTTATATGTAATAAGCAAGATAAAATTAGTTGTGTATAAAAAATGGACTTAGGATCAAGATGGACAATAGTAATGCCTTAAAACAATGAATCCGATAAATCCTAATGGAGGCCAGATTTTGTTCGGACAGATCGAAGAGTCATACCCAACTTCCCGAACGTATCTCTGAATAGGTAAGGGTAGTCCATGGGTTTTAGATACAGAGGATTGGACCGTTGTCATGCATAATTTACCTTTGATTATTCCCGAGTGGCAACTCCTTACTCTTCTCTAGGTCTTTTCTTTGTGACTTGACCTGTTTGACTGTCTAAGTTTTGCAAAGAACTTAGAAAAATAGTGCCAAGGTTGCTTGTGCATTGGGAGGGATGGAAACCCCGCCACAAATGGTAGGTAGTTAATGTCTAAATTAAGTTAGAAACTTATGTCCTATTAGCTTGACCCATCATAATGAAACATAACAATTTATCGAGCAAAACCCTAAGGGTAGTAGTGATAGTAGCTCATATTTTTATTTCAAAATGTTGTTAACTATCAAATTGTCACAAAATCTCACTTTTCACTATAAGAAAAATTGTCTTTAGCGACCAAACATTCTACGACTAACTTAATTTGGTTGCTAAAAGTTATAGCAAAAAGTAGGTACGGAGATAAGAAAAGGTAATTATTTTTAGCGACCAACTTTCATTGCCCAAAGTAATATTCAACGATAAAATTAAATTTTGTTGCTAAATAAGGTGGCCTCGTTTAAGTTTAAGCAAGTTTTAGTGGCCACCCTAAATTTGGTCGTTGAATATGATTTTTCGCGATGAAATATACGGCCGCTGACAGTTATTCCAAATTTGGTTCACGACATACATTCAACAACCATATTCGGTGACAATGCTATTCCAAATGTATGGTATTAATATGCATTTAGTGACCACTTACTCGGTTGCTGAATGTGACTTTTAGTAATCAAAATGAATTTGATTGCTAAAGTGTTTTTTTTTTTAATATTCATACTTACAAACTTAATTTATTAATTTTGATAATTACAAAAGCAATTAATTTTCAACACGAATAATGAAATCTATATAGTTTTGAATGTTTAAGATATTTAGACAAATATACTTTTATGTATTATATTTAGTGATTTTTATAACTTATTTTAGTGGGAAGAAGGATTATTATATTGAATAGTTAATTTAATCACAAAACCTTAACTAACACTTAAATGAATTGTAATTAAACATATTTAATTAAGTTAATTAATAAAATTTTAAATACATAATTAGATTTGATCAAATATTGTTTAAAATAATTAATAGTTAATTTTTAATAGTTATTATTTGATTTAAATTATTAAAAATAAAATTATGATTAGTTTTTTTTTTGTCAATTATATATACTACTCCAACCAACACTTTCGACGACAAAACTGTGGTAGTCACATGTTGTCCCAAATATACAGTGTCCAACCTACATTTAGTGACCGTTTATATGGTTGCTAAATGTGATTTTTAGCGAACAAAATGAATTTGGTCGCTAAAAGTGATTTTTGCAAACTTAATTTATTAATTTTGATAATTACAAATTTATTCAATTAATTTTCGACATGAATAAGAAGATCTATGTAGTTTTCAAAGTTTAAGAAGATATTTAGATAATATAATTTTATGTATTATATTTAATGGTTTTTCTAACTTAATTTAGCAGGAAGAATGATACCATAATGCACGTGTTCACCATGTAATTCATCCTTCTCATTTTTAATTTATTAAATTATCATTTTAATAAGTTTTTAATAATGAAAGTACAGTTAAGTTTGAAGACAAAATTGGCAATAAATAATTAATTTAATCACAAAATTATTAATTAACGTTTAAATGAATTGTAATTAGGCATATTTAATTAAGTTAATTAATAAAATTTTAAATACCTAATTAGATTTTGCCAAATATTTATATACAATATTAATTAATTTATAATATTTATCATTTAGTTTAAAATATTAAAAATAAGATTACGAGTAGTTTTTTTTTAATTATGTATATTACTTCCCACCAACACTTCCAGCAATGAAAACGGGTAGCCAAATGATGTGCCAAATATACGGTGTCCAACATGCATTTAGTAACCGCACATGTGACTTTTAGTGACCGAAATGAGTTTGGTAGCTAAGAGTGGCTTTTTTTTTTCCTTTTATTAATACTTAGGGATGGCAAAACAACCCAGCCGGAGCCGGGGACCCGGAAAACCCGGTCATCCGGGGCCGGGGAATTACCCGGAAAACCGGGGTAATTGGCCGGGGCCGGGGTAAAATTTTTCTGCCCGGCCGGGGCCGGGGTGAAGGTGTCGCGGCCAGGGACCCGGGATTGAACCCGGGGTATACAATTAAAATTAAAAATTATATCAATTTAATCCATTAATTTTCAATTCTTATATATAGCCCCTTAAGCCCATAAACTATTTTACTAAAATAACTCTAATAGGTCTAACAACTTTAAGCCAAGCCCAAGCCCAAGCCCAGCCCCAGTTTTTTTAAAAAAAATTAAATAATTTCTAAGGGAATGCAACCAAGAGGATTTGAACCCATTCCCTCATCAAACAAGACTAAGGCAGGGACCGCTGGGCTACAGGCGAGTTTGCACTTACAAAAGCAATATACTTTTATTATTCTACTAAATAAATTAAATGAGTTCTAAATCTACAACACAAGGGATTCGAACCCGAGTTCTCATTGCAACCATTGAGCAGTGGACCACTGGGCTGCAGCCCACATTAAGCCATAAAAGCGTGCAACACATATATAACCATAACTGAAAAGAATCAAAATTTCAAAAAAATTATACAACCTGGGTTTTAATCCCGGGTTATTGAAAAACCCGGCTCCGCCCGGGGTACCCCAGCCCCGGCCCCAGGAAAAAAATTCCTGGGAATTTTCCGGGGTCGGAGCTTGTAATTACTTTTGCCAACAAACGGTCGCATTATTAGCCTAGCCCAGTGGGCTCCCAACAATGATGCTTCTTATCTCGAGTTCAAGTGCACCGTCATCATCTTTTTTGGTATATGACCAAAATAATCATGTTGATGCACGATTTCCAGAAGGTCGGGAAGCGGGTCGGAGCTCGAGTCGTACGTCGAGTCCAGTCCTGCGAGCACAAAAAAATAGTCTGGGGTGCCGGCGAGAACCCTTCGACGCTCAAGTCAGTTTCCGTCACTCCGAAATTTTCTGGGAGAATTTCCTAGAGAGAGAAGCTCTCAAAAGCAAAGGAAATTTAGAGAGAGAATGAGTTCAGAAAAGTGTGCATACCTTGAGTAATAATTCGGAGGGTTTATATAGGAGTCAGGATGGATCATTGTGGGACCCAGATAATAGGTCCAAATAATGGGCTTTAGTAATGGACTTACTGTATCAGAAGTAATTGAGGCCCAATTTCGTTATGGCCATAACAGTAGTCCCCCCAGGCCCAAGTCGACTAACGGGTCGGCGTAGAGACTATTTACCTATTCTGGGCTATAAATTAAATGTATTAGGAGGCCCAAATAGTGAGTTTAATCATATATATAAATCTAATGCGACTTGAACCCTAGATGGGCGTCACGGAGATGGAAATTATATAATTAACAAATATGGTGCAAACTTTTCCGTTGATGCGTTCGAAACTAGCAAGTATACTAGTCGCACAAGTAATAAAGTGATAAGTAAGATATCGTTCCCACGAGGATTGATTCTAATTGAATTTGTTATTTCCAGCAACAATAAACTAAACAGGGGGGATTTTTGTTGAATGCTTTACTAAATGAAATAAGAATGCAAGTAAAGAATAACAAAACAGAAAGTAAATTTGAATGAAAAATCAATGGGAGAAAGCTGGTTAAGGGATCCTTCTCTACCACAAGATATGGATTTGCGAATTAATTGTAGAATTGTCATCTAATTACAGCATTGAAGTTATCAACCGTAGATAATAACAAGCTCTATTACCCCAATCTTTCCTTACTTTGTTGTTAAATAAAACAAGCTCTTTATTTAATCTCTATCCATTAAACAACCTAGAACAAGCTCTCTGAGTTTAATTCAATGGATGCATTATGATAAGAAAGATAGGTTGATCTAAGCAATAAACACACAAGCTCGGATTATTTAACTTAGGTTGTATTCTCCAATTGTAATCTCTGATCACAATTTTGCTACTAATGATTAGAAATTCAAGACAATTACGGATCAAGATTTCTAGTCTAGCAATAAATCACAAACAGATTATATTCAGGTGGCCACTCAAATACAATCAGCAAGCAATCATAAGCATTAAATATGGGAGAATACAAGCATCTTCAATTAGAGAATTGGATAACAATTCCTTACACAATCAACTTACAAAAACCATATCAGGGGCTTTGAAATCACCCTCAACCAATTCAGATTCAATTACACCTGTTTAAGAACGTGGTAAATACAATACAACATGGAGACATTCCAGAAAATGAAAGGGAAGGGCAAAACGTAGCAAATTTGATGTAATTCTCTTTGGATTGTAGTTCTTCCTCTTTCCAAGCTTCCTTTCTCCTTCAAGAACTCCAAGAGATGAAAGAATTCCAGAGCTGCAGCCTTCACCACGTTCTCCCCTCTTCAAGTTATGAAAATAAAACCCTAAAATGTGTTTAAATACTCTGCTACAGTAACCTGCTACAGTGTCCCGTATTATATATGCTACAGTGATCTGTGGAATTACATTTCTATACTTCTCACACTGTTTTGATTACAACTTTTGGTACACTGAATGGATTTATAAACCGTAAATTTCTCCAGAAAATAGACTTCGAGAGCTTTCCAACGGTATATAATATGTCATCGGGTTCATTGTATATCAATACAATTAAATCCGAGAAGATTGTTGACTAGCAGAGGTGAAAATGAAGGGTTTTACTCAATTTTTGTGCAAGTTGCTGCAAAACTCCTACAAACATCAAAACCACACAAAAACATAAAAATACCAAGGAATATAGCAAAGAAACATGGACGAATTGATATGAAAATGATATATAAATAGACACTTATCAAATTCCCCCACACTTAGACTTGCTAGTCCTCGAGCAACTACGACAATATGAAATAAAACTAAACCGAAACAGAATCAACAAAAAATTAAAACACACAAATGCTTCATCTTGCAAATAGGCCTCAAATATTGTACGTAATTATAACCCAAGGAAAACTTCAAAATAATGCACTTGATCAAGAATTTTATCTCAAAGATTAGTTTCGCTTCACTTCAATTCCTCAAGTGTGTGTGGGTAGAGCCATTCTCACCTAATCACTTGTAACCCGGATGAGTTTATGCTTAAAAATGAATCATATTTAATAGTGAAGATGTGTGTATAAATGAACTCCATAGGCCTGCTTTTCAAGTCACTCTCCATTAATGTAGACATGTACAACACCAAGGATCAAGTAGGACTTTATTAAGCTTGTAACGTTTGGCTTGGGTGAAGGTATGATAAAGGAAAATAATTTGGCTCAAATCACCCACAAACACATAAATCATTCAAGACTATGTAGAGCTCAACCCTATAACACAACTTCATTTCAATTCACCAGGTTACTCCCTCAAACTTATTTAGAACACTCAATCTTTTTTTTTTTTTTTTTTTGCAGAAAACAAAAGAAAACTACACCCCCACACTTTGTTGTTTCATTCTTTTTAAGAACACTTAAGGGTATAGATCTCTTATTATTCTTCTTTTGTTCTTTTTTTTTCTTTTTTCTTTTTTTTTATTACACTTCCCCTCCCCCACACTTAAACAACACATTGTCCTCAATGTGTAAGTATGTGGACGATAAGTACAGATTGGCTTGTTTTTTCTTTTTTGTTTTTACAAACATAATAGAACTCACTTGCATTGCTCATGACACATCCCAA
Organism: Boswellia sacra; assembly: GCA_013180625.2. Classification (NCBI taxonomy): domain Eukaryota; kingdom Viridiplantae; phylum Streptophyta; class Magnoliopsida; order Sapindales; family Burseraceae; genus Boswellia; species Boswellia sacra. The sequence goes on from SNVD02009822.1 coordinate 399,877, forward strand.
CCTCCTCTAACTTCCCAAAACCAGAACATAGCTCAAAATTTAATTGTGAATGATCTACATGCTCATAGGTAAGTGATAAACTGTTTGGAATAAATTCATTTGAGGTTAGGAAATCTTTTAGTGAGTTAACAAAGAAAAAGGCTTACAGAGGCTCAAAGGGGTAACTAGGGATCAATTTCAGTCAAGGTTGGCTATTAAGGCTCAAACGGTTCAAAGATGGCCTAAATCATTTCCCCAATGTTGCACAGTCTAGGATTTCGCCTCGAGTGACCATCAAACAAGTTCTAGAATTCATTGAAATCTGGAGAAACACTTAAATTACATAAACTTTCTCTAGTGAACAAATAACTCAGTGATAATAGCTCAGTGCTCAATGTTGCGCAAGGAATCAAAAGCAAAGCGAAAACCAATAAACATTTCAAGCACACAGATCCATGCATCATTTATCATTTCCAAGAGTTATTCTTAATTCAATCATTATCTTATCATCGACCCACAAAATGCAAGAAAAGAGGTACGTGGGATTGTTACACCTGAGTCAAGATTATATATTTCAACAATCCTTAGGACAGTAGCCCGCAGACTTAAGGTTTCCAGCCTATATACCTTTATTATGGAAGAACAAAACGAGAAACAAGACACTTCAAATAACATGAAATAAACAAACTACAGATTTATTTAGAGAGAATGCGTTTCAAGGGTTAAAGAAACCCCATATTCTGCCATTCTCAGGTTTTTCCACAATTGTTTTTTTGAATCGAAACTGATAAAGATAAAAACACATAACAACTCTAAATTACGCAAAACTAAACTCACTCATAAAATAACAAAGTTCAAAAAGTCAGCAAACAAAAACAAGTTAGTTAGAATGGGTCTAAAAAGTTCAGAAGTTAGCCTCCTTATTCAGCCATTATGGATTGAAGAGATCCAGAATGCGTTTCAAGAGAACTTGAACTTTTTAAGCCACCACTTTAAAAACCGAGATTAGACAATATTACCTGGGACGAAAGAAATAACCTGAAAAAGCTCAAAAGAAATAACATGAAAACTCTCAAATAAACACAATAAAAAAAAGCAAACAAAAACAAGCAAACCAGCAGATAGAGATTACAGATGGAGCGTTAAATCTAGTTTACGCCTCTTATTGCCTTCTCCAAACCAATCTATCCGAGCCATTGTTAAATCAGGCGAATAGATGAATTCTTGTAATTTGTCAATTAACTCCCCAGCAGTTGAAGCTGTAACCAGGATTTGCCTCGCTGACTGTGAGATGAAGTTTTTTTCTACTGCTTGATCAAGAAAAAACAACAAACCATCAAAAAAATTATTGACATTTAACAAACCAATGGGTTTCCGATGGATGTTTAGCTGTGCCCAAGAGGTGATTTGAAATATCTACTCTAATGTACCATAACCACCGGGCAAAGCTATAAATGCATCAGATTTAATGACCATATGTGCAATACGCTCATGCATGCTAGAGACCTGTAACTCTTCCCCCATTGTGTTGCCTAGGATATCTCGCACAGCTAATGGTTTAGGGATAATGCTGAGAACTTTACTTCCTCCCAAGGATGCAGCTGTCGACACACACCCCATTAACCCAAGACTACCCCCTCCATAAATCAAATGAATACCCCTCGCAGCTAATGTCCTACCAAGATCAAGAGCTGCTGTTGTAAACTCTCCATCTTTACCGAATTGCGATCCACAAAATACACATATATTTTGGAATTGTCGAATTGGTGCTTTCTCCATTTCTAAAAGTGCTCTAAACTTGTGTAAGACAATGATGCAGGTTAGGTATTATGCAATTAAAGTGCAAGACAGCTTATAAAATGACATTTCAAAATATGCAGCATGGATATATACACACGTAAAACTCTCCAATTTGACACGTGGGGACATAATTTCGGTGGGAGTTGCTCGATGCAGATTTATCGCCCCAAGATTTGAAAAAATGAGATATGCTTTTCGGTGGGGTTTGACAAACCTACACCTTGTCCCCACGTAAGCATGAAAAAGTAGAGATTACTTTTCGGCGAGGTTGACAAAACCTCCATACTGTCTCTGCACATGTGCATGAAAAATGGAGATATACTTTCGGCGAAGTTTGACGAAAACCTCCACACTTGTCTCCACGTGTGCTTATGAACATGGGGTAGTCATATGGTTTGTGCAAAAGAAAACTTGAAATTAAAACAAACAAAATCAACAAACAACAACAACACAAAAACAACATTGATAATCAGATCAAACGAAACAAGAAAAAAATTTGACAATAACAACACACATTCAAATATACAAGTAGTTGTGCTTGTGGCTCACATCTTCCTCTGGTTTTACGTCCAGTAACGACTGAAACGCCTTCTATGAGTCGGGGATTTGCTTCCCATCCAGTTTTCTTATAAACTGGCAAACAGGGTCGTTTTTAGTCAGATTCCCAAGAATATAACATTGCAATTCATCACGAAATTGTGTCCATAGATTAAGCAATTCACGCTGAACAAGTCCACAAGAATGTGACTCAAGAGTTAATAAAACATTATCTAGCGACTCATTACTCAAACCATTCTTAATAAATGAAAGTTTATCTTCTCTATTCCTGGACGTAAAACCTAATGAACGACAAGTCTGGTTACAATTCCATCTAGCACATTTATAACATACTTGTAACCTTTTCGCTCTTCGCCTTTTGGCTAGTAGCTTTTTCCTAGACCAGGCCCCCCCAATGTATTTGCGAGATTAATTCCGGCTTCACTGGACAATCTCACATTTGCTTCGATAAAGTGCCTCGGATATCACAGGCACATTTAGAGCCTCACCGCCCAAAGCCCCCCCACCCCCCCCACCCCCTTCTAGTCATCCGTACTTTATAAATTTTAAACACAGCATTTTTAGAAGTGAAGGGACATATTTACGAAGGTTTTCGACAGAAGATATCGGCATCCATTGAAGAGGAGAAAAGAAGAGATATTACCTATAATGCGATCGTGTTTGTTTTTCTCCAAGATATGCACGTTTCAAACCTTTGGCGAATGACTTCAACTTCCATTTGGATGTTTCCACCAGCTGCTGCACAAATGAGCTCAAAGCACAGAGTAATCAAATTAAACAAAAGAAAGGAAAAGAAAAGAGCAGAAACGAAACAAAGACACATAAAAGAGATAACAACACAATAGCAAACAAAAGTCAAAAACAAGTAAAAAATATAAAAACAAATGAGACAGATGGCAAAGAGAGATAAAACCTGATCAATTTGATGGCCTACAAAAGGAATTTCCTTGAGACACAAAAATCGATCATTATTACCTCATTTTATTTTTCTTTTCTTCTTTTTTTTATTTTTCAAAAACATTGGGTTGCCTCCCAATAAGCGCTTGGTTTAACGTCCTCAGCCCGACGTTGGTTCCATCATGGGAGGATCCAATTTCTGTTGTGCTTCTCTAATGGGCTTGGATCCCTCTTCTAACAAGATACGGTCAATGCATATGGATGGGCCTTGGATGTCAACAATTGTCCACTCAATAGCTATTTTGTGGTCTGTAAGTATTCGGACGAGTTTCTCTTCTTGTATTCGTGCAAGGCACATTTCCATTGTAACTCGCAAAGTATCATTCTCACCCAAGAATCCATAATTCAAATGATCTGGAAGTGACTTAAGCTCCAAGGTATTGGCTTTCATCACAGAGGGAAGAAGTTTCTCATTAGATAAAGGCAATTCAATGTACGAAACATCATACCTATTTGTGGTGATAGCTATAGTCTCATCCAAGCTTGTCACAGCTTCCTCCACTTCTTTGGACACTTGTATCAGCTTTCTTGGTTCTTTGAAACTTTCTATCCTTATGTGTTCACTAATAGCAACATCCACTCCATTCTTGCGAGTTAACTCAAAACATTGTTGTTTCAAATAATCAATAACGTCAACTGCAAAAACAGAATGTAAGTCATTAGAGTACCTCATTTCCTCAAAAATATTAAAACATGTCACCTTGCCATCAAACTCTATGGTCAAAGTGCCATAATGAACATCAATATTGATTCTAGCAGTTTTCGAGAATGGCCTCCCTAAAAGAATCGGTGTTGGATTAGGAGATGTCTCATCCTCTATTTTAAGGACATAGAAGTCTGCTGGAAAAACCAATTGATTCACCTGCACAAGACATCTTCCACAACTCTTTTGGATATGCATTAAAATGATCAGCAAACTGAATGGTAATACCAGTTTTCGCAAAAGGTCCAAGATTTAAAGAAGCATAAATAGAATATGGCATGACATTAATAGATGCTCCTAAATCTAACATAGCTCTTTCAAACTTGGTATTACCAATGGTGCATGGAATGATGAACGTACCTGGATCTTTGCATTTTGGAGGAATTTTTCTTTGCAATACAGCTGAAACATTTTCCCCCACACTTACTTTCTCATTTCCCTTCAACTTTCTCTTGTTGGTGCATAACTCCTTGAGAAATTTTGTACAACGAGGTACTTGCTCAATAGCATCCAGAAGTGGTATATTTACCTCGATTTTGTGAGAAGTTTCCAGGATTTCTTGTTCTTGTTTCTCCTTCGATTGTGCAAATCTACTAGGAAAAAGTGGAGGAGAAACATATGAAGGAATGGGAGTTATAGGATTTACCTGAGAAGTCAGTGTTTTGTTCATGGTGGAAGTGGTGTCATCTCCTTCATCAGTTTGTGATTTCTTTGGCAGGACATCTAATTGCTCTTTATTTTGCAAAGTTATCGCACAAGAATTCTCTCTTGGATTGATCATCGTTTGACAAGATAATTCTTCTGAGCCTTGGCCCTCGAATTTGCTCATGCTAGTGGCCAATTGTCCCATTTGATTTGCCAGGTTTTGGATAATTGCCCCAGTTTCCTGCTGGAATTGCATTGTGTTAGTGGCAAGTAGGGGTGGAAATACGGGTTCACGGGTCGTGTTTCGGTCGTGTTGAGCTATGACACGATAAGAATTAACCCAACCCGAACACGACCCATTTATTATTCGTGTCAAAAACACCTAACCCGAACACGACACGATTATTAAACGGGTGACACGACTCGACACGCTAACACGAATAATAAACAGGTCATTTTCGGGTTTGACACGATTATGACACGTTTAAATGTTTTGACACGATTATGACACGTTTTAATGTTTTGACACGATTATGACACGTTTAAATGTTTTGACACGATTTTGACACGTTTAGATGTTATGACACGTTAACAGACACGATTATGACACGTTTAAATAATTAACACGATTATGACACGAATATATATTTCAATTTTCAACCTTTTTTTAAATAACAATAATCAAATATTTAAAATCCATCCATAACACAATAAAGAGTCTATTAAATACTAAGTCGCATACAAACTTCAATTCACAACACAATAAAGAGTCCATTAAATATCAAGTCTTATACAAATTTCAATCCATAACATAATAAATAGTCTACTAATTTCCAAGTCTTAAACAAACTTCAATCCACAAAACACAATATCAAACAAACTTGAAATAGTCTCAACCACAACACAATAAAAAGTCACTAAATACCAAGTCTCAAACAAACTTCATTACACAACATGATAAATAGTCAGTAGAACATCAAGTCTCAAACAAACTTCATTCCACAACACAATAAATAGTCTACTAAATACCAAGTTCCATACAAACTTTAAATTTAGAAAAAAAAATCCATTTCAACTCCTTAACTCTTAAGCAACCTGTAAAAAAAATATATGTAAAAGATTATAGTTAATTTCAAGATAATATCAAAATTAAAATCATAATAACTTACACAATTAGTTTTACACTTACACAATTAAGACCTTCATTACATTTTAGAACTATCAGCCGATTCTCCAGCTTGTTGGTTGGTACTCAAGTTCAATATATTCTCAGTCAACTCATCTATCTTCAGACTTTCATCTTCTATAAAATCCAATTATTTATAAAATGATCAACTTAAATATTTATAAGCAAAAACTTATATATAGAAAGAGAGAAAAATTGTTAATAAGTTACCTTGTTGTCCAAACAACCAATCTCTAGTGCAAATCAAAGCCTCTACTGTATTAGGTGTAAGAGCGCTTCTATATTGATCAAGAACTCGTCCACCAACACTAAAAGCCGACTCGGATGCAACTGTTGAAACAGGAATGCTTAAAATGTCACGAGCCATACATGCAAGATCAGGATAGCGAAATTGGTTTCCTTTCCAAAATAAGAGAATATCCAAATCGTTCATCCTTTCTGTCCTTGGTTCATCCAAATACATCTCTAATTGTGTCTTTCGAGTTAAAGTTGTCAGTTTAACATTGTGTAAATCATCAAATTCCTATAAATAAAATGAGAAATAAGAATCATCAATAAAATAAATAAATTTGTAACACAAAAATATATTTCTTGAAAAGTTTTGTACCTTCAGTAGAGCATCTTCCTCACTAGCATTCATAGTTGACAAGTCGTCTAAATTCATATCATCATGATTTGTAGATGAAGAAGGTGCACTACAAGCTGATTTTTTTTTTTGGTACTCATTGTATAAAGAAAACAACTTCTCTCTAACTTTAGAAAACTCTAGATCAAAATCAACCCCATAAAGCTTTTTATATGCAAATTCAACAAATTGCAGTTTGTACCGTGGGTCCAGGATAACTGCTATAGCCAAAATAATGGAATAATTTGACCAATACTTCTCAAACTTAATTATCATGCGTTTGGCCATATCCATCAAATAGCTATGTTCACTTTCCAAGTGTTGCTTCAAAGTCAAATGAGCCACAAACACTTTAGGAAAGTACAACGATGAAGTTGGGTACTTTGAGCCAGAAAAAATACATGTAGTCTCATAGAACACACGCAAAAAGTTGGTAATTTTCTCCACTTTTAACCAATCCTCTGGAGAAGGACAATAAGTGTAGTTACAATCACTCAACATCATGTGATAAAAAGCTTGATTGTAATACAAGGCACTTTCAAGCATGAGATAAGTGGAATTCCATCTTGTAGGAACATCTTGCCTTAAACCCTTTTTACAATCTAAAGACACTTGTTTCACACATTCAAGAAAAGCCTTTTTTCTTCCTTGTGACCCTTTGACATATTTAATGCTCTCACGAATTTTCCATATTGCTTTATCTATTTCTTTCAAGCCCTCTTGAACAATCAAATTAAGGATATGAGCACAACAACGAATATGAAAGAAAACTCCATTGGATAATAATGCTTTCCTTAAATTTAATTGGGCTTTTAGAAAATCAACACAAGTATCATTAGATGTAGCATTATCCAAAGTGATTGAGAATATCTTTTTCTCAATTCCCCACTCACTTAGCAACTTAAATATTTTATCAGACAAAACAACACCGGTGTGTGGAGGTAACAAGGCACAAAAGTTTATCACCTTCTTTTGTAAAACCCAATCTTTATCTAGAAAATGGGCTGTAAGACACAAGTACCCATCTGTAGTTATGGAAGTCCATAAATCAGAAGTTAAACATATCCTACCAGGTGCTTCCTCTAACATAGCTTTTATTTTAGACTTTTCCCTATTATATATCTTCAAAATATCAAGCTTGGCAGTTTTTCTACAAATGGACTTCACATCTTCATTCAAATAACTGAAAATTCTTCTAATACCATTATACTCAACAAACTGAAATGGTAAATCATGCATAACAATTGCAGTAGACAACATTTCACGAAAGACAAGAGGATCAAATCTAGGATTACGGATTCCCACAGTGCTATCAGTTTGGTTTATCATATACTAACCTATATCACGTGAATTTCTTCTCGGACAAGTCTCCACATGCCGCTTCAAATTACCCGTTCCATGCCGAGATTCAGAGAGATAAATTACTCCACATAATTTGCATTTAGATCTTTGCTTCTTATCTGGATATTCTTCCCTTGGTAGTATGTCAAAAAATTTCCAAACTACTGAAGTTAATTTTCTTTTGCGTGTCCCACTTTGACTTGTGCCTCCTTGTGTTACTTGTGTACTATATTCATTCTCAGTACCCATTTGAAAAATGTCATCTGCACTTGCTTCATTAGATTCCACTCTAACGGGTGAATTAATTCCCAAATTATCCATTTTTAAGGGCTAAAACTGCATAAAATTAGAAACAAAATCAGATTTAACAAAATAATAATTTATTAATTCATATTAAATATGCATATACATAAATTGCCGAATTGATCTTCAAAGTAATAACATTAAATGAACAAACCACAATGTAGAGATGATATGCAATCTATTATATGATTTATCATGTACATTACAATTCTAAATCAAAGAAAAGTTATATAACTATTTTCTTAGCAATATTTTAACTAACCATATATACATTTATATCTCTCACTGTGATTACACACTTTCAGCTTTACTTTCTGTTTAATCTAATGGGAGCCCTAATCAACTTGTTCTTGATCTTTAACTTGGAAAAGCTTATAAGGTTAGCTATAAATAAATAAATAAATAAATAAATATATATATATATATATATTATTTGACTCCAGATAGAGTTTCAAATATTTTTTCACGTCTACCTAACTATATCAATAATTCAACATGTCATCATGTCAGCTTTAGGATTTATATACATCTGGGATCATAAAGCAATCCAAGTTAGCTTCAGTTTTTACAATACAACAATAGATGCACAATTAAATAATTTAAATTAGAGCACTCAAAGTTCAGTATTAATTAGGTTAAATTTAATTTAATTAATTAATATTTTGTAATCATATAATTGTT
>SNVD02009823.1:0-42732 GCA_013180625.2 Boswellia sacra
ACCCTGTTTGCCAGTTTATAAGAAAACTGGATGGGAAGCAATCCCCGACTCATAGAAGGCGTTTCAGCCGTTACTGGACGTAAAACCAGAGGAAGATGTGAGCCACAATCACAACTACTTGTATATTTGAATGTGTGTTGTTGTTGTTGAATTTTATTTTCTTCTTGTTTCGTTTGATCTGATTATCAATGTTGTTTTTGTGTTGTTGTTGTTTGTTGATTTTGTTTGTTTAATTTCAAGTTTTGTTTTTAACAAACCATATGACTACCCTATGGCATAAGTACACGTGGGAGACAAGTGTGTAGGTTTTGTCAAACCTCGCCGAAAGCATATCTCATTTTTTCAAATTTTAGGACGATAAATCTGCATCGAGCAACTCCCACCGAAATTATGTCCCCATGTGTCAAATTTGAGAGTTTTACGTGTGTATATATCCATTTTGAATATTCTCAAATGTCATTCCATAACCTGTCTTGCAATTGAAAAGCATAATATCTAACGTGTCTTACACAAGATTAGAGCCCTTGTAGAAATGGAGAAAACACCAATTCGGCGATTCCGCAATATATGCGTATTTTGCGGATCGCAATTTGGTAAAGCTGGAGAGTTTACCACAGCAGCTCTTGATCTTGGTAGGACATTAGCTGCGAGGGGTATTAATTTGATTTATGGAGGGGGTAGTCTTGGGTTAATGGGGTGTGTGTCGATAGCTGCATCCCTAGGAGGGAGCAAAGTTCTCGGCATTATCCCTAAACCATTAGCTGTACGAGCTATCGTAGGCAACACAATCGGGGAAGAGTTACAGGTCTCTAGTATGCATGAGCGTATTGCACATATGGTTGTTAAGTCCGATGCATTTATAGCTTTGCCTGTTGGTTCTGGTACATTAGAGGAGGCATTATTCAAATCAACCTCTTGGGCACAGGTGCTTAACTCCATCATAACCCTTGGTTTTCGAAATGTTAATGACTTTTTCGACTGGTTTGTTTCCTTTCGTTGATCAAGCTGTAGAAACAAAACTTCATCTACCGTCAGCCGAGGCAATCCTGTACAGCTCACTGCAGGGAGAGTTAATTGATAAACTCCAAGAATTCGTCTATTCGCGGCTGATCCAACAACGGCTCGGGATAAATGGTTTGGAAAGCGCAACTGGATTAACCCTGCCATCTATCAATCTTATTTGCTGTTTGCTCGTTTTTGTTTGCCTGCTTTTTAGTGTGTTTATTTGAGATTTTTCATGTCATTTCTTTTGAGTTTTTTTTTTCAGGTTATTTTTTTCACCCCAGGTAATATTTTCTAGTCTTGGCTTTTAGAGTGGTGGCTTAAAAAGTTCAAGTTCTCTTGAAACGCATTCTGGATTTCTTTAATCCATAATGGCTGAATAAGGAGGCTAACTTCTAAACTTTTTAGACCCATTCTAACTGACTTGTTTGTGTTTGCTGATTTGTTGGACTTTATTATTTTCTGAGTAAGTTTAGTTTTATGTAATTTCGAGTTGTTGTGTGTTTTTGTCTTTATCAGTTTCGATTCGAAAAAAAAAAACATTGTAGAAAAACCTGAGAATGGCAGAATATGGGGTTTTCTTAACTCTTGAAACGCATTCTCTCTCAATAAATCTGTAGTTTGTTTATTTCATGTTGTTGAAGTGTCTTGTTTCTTGTTTTGTTCTTTCATAATAAAGGTATATAGGCTGGAAACCTTAAGTCTGCGGGCTACTGGTCCTAAGGATTGTTGAAATATACAATCTTGACTCAGGTGTAACAACGCCACGTACCTCTTTTCTTGCATTTTGTGGGTCAATGATAAGATAATGATTGATTTAAGAATAACTCTTGGAAAATGATAAATGATGCATGGATCTGTGTGCTTGAAATGTCTATTGGTTTTCGCTTTGCTTTGATTCCTTGCGCAACATTGAGCACTGAGCTATTATCACTGAGTTATTTGTTCACTTAGAGAAAGTTTATGTAATTTAAATGTTTCTTCAGATTTCAATGAATTCTAGAACTTGTTTGATGGTCACTCGAGGCGAAATCCTAGACTGTGCAACATTGGGGAAATGATTTAGGCCATCTTTGGACCGTTTGAGCCTTAATAGCCAACCTTGACAGAAATTGATCCCTAGTTACCCCTTTGAGCCTCTGTAATCTTTTTCTTTGTTAACTCACTAAAAGATTTCCTAACCTAAAATGATTTTGTTCCAAACAGTTAATCCCTTACCTATGAGCATGTAGATCATTCACAATTAAATTATGAGCTATGTTCTGGTTTTGGGAAGTTAGAGGACGTTGGGATGTATCATGAGCAATACAAGTGAGTTCCATTGTGTTTGGAAAAAAAAAAGAAAAACAGAAAAAAAAGTCAATCTGTACCTATCGTCCACGTACTTACACATTGAGGACAATGTGTTGTTTAAGTGTGGGGGAGGGGAAGTGTAATAAAAAAAAAAGAAAAAAAGAAGAAAAAAAAGAAAAAAAAGAAAAAAAAGAACAAAAGAAGAAGAATAAGAGATCTATACCCTTAATGTTCTTAAAAAGAATGAAACAAACAAAGTGTGGAGGTGTAGTTTTCTTTTGTTTTCTAAAAAAAAAAAAAAAAAAGATTGAGTGTTCTAAATAAGTTTGGGGGTGTAACCTGGTGAATTGAAATGAAGTTGTGTTATAGGGTTGAGCTCTACATAGTCTTGAATGATTTATGTGTTTGTGGGTGATTTGAGCCAAATTATTATCCTTTATCATACCTTCACCAAAGCCAAACGTTACAAGCTTAATAAAGTCCTACTTGATCCTTGGTGTTGTGCATGTCTACATTAGTGGAGAGTGACTTGAAAAGCAGGCCTATGGAGTTCATTTATACACACATCTTCAATATTTAATATGTTTCATTTTTATGCATAAACTCATCCGGGTTACAAGTGATTAGGTGAGAATGGCTCTACACACACACACTTGAGGAATTGAAATGAAGCGAAACTAATCTTTAAGATAAAATTCTTGATCAAGTGCATTATTTGAAGTTTTCCTTGGGTTATAATTAAGTACAATCTTTGAGGCCTATTTGCAAGATGAAGCATTTGTGTGTTTTAATTTTTTATTGATTCTGTTTCGGTTTAGTTTTATTTCATATTGTCGTAGTTGCTCGAGGACTAGCAAAGCTAAGTGTGGGGGAATTTGATAAGTGTCTATTTATATATCATTTTCATATCAATTCGTCCATGTTTCTTTGCTATATTTCTTGGTATTTTTATGTTTTTGTGTGGTTTGATGTTTGTAGGAGTTTTGGAGCAACTTGCACAAAAATGGAGTAAAACCCTTCATTTTCACCTCTGCTAGACAACCATCTTCTCGGATTAAATTGTATTGATATACAATGAACCCGATGACATATCATATACCGTTGAAAAGCTCTTGAAGTCTACTTTGTGGAGAAATTTACGGTTTATGAATCCATTCAGTGTACCGAAAGTTGTAATCAAAACAGTGTGAGAAGTGTAGAAATGTAATTCCACACATCACTGTAGCATGTATAATACGGGACACTGTAGCACGTTACTGTAGCAGAGTATTTAAACACATTTTAGGGTTTCATTTTCATAACTTGAAAAAGGGGAGAATGTGGTAGAGGCTGCTGCTCTGGAATTCTTTCATCTCTTGGAGTTCTTGAAGGAGAAAGGAAGCTTGGAAAGAGGAAGAACTACAATCCAAAGAGAATTACATCAAATTTGCTAAGTTTTTGCCTTCCCTTTCATTTTCTGGAATGTCTCCATGTTGTATTGTATTTACCACGTTCTTAAACATGTGTAACTGAATCTGAATTGGTTGAGGGTGATTTCAAAGCCCTGATATGGTTTTTGTAAGTTGATTGTGCAAGAAGTTGTTATCCAATTCTCTAATTGAAGTTGCTTGTATTTTCCCATATTTAATGCTTATGATTACTTGCTGATTGTATTTGGGTGGCCAACTGAATATAATCTGGATATTGTCTATTGCTAGATTAGAAATCTTGATTCGTAATTGTCTTGAATTTCTAATCATTAGTAGCAAAATTGTGATCAGAGATTACAATTGGAGAATATAACCTAAGTTAAATAATCCGAGCTTGTGTGTTTATTGCTTAGATCAACCTATCTTTCTTATCATAAGGCATCCATTGAATTAAACTCAGAGAGCTTGTTCTAGGTTGTTTAATGGATAGAGATTAAATAAAGAGCTTGTTTTATTTAACAACAAAGTAGGGAAAGATTGGGGTAATAGAGCTTGTTATTATCTACGGTTGATAACTTCAATGCTGTAATTGGATGACAATTCTACGATTAATTCGCAAATCCATATCTTGTGGTAGAGAAGGATCCTTTAACCAGCTTTCTCCCATTGATTTTTCATTCAAATTTACTTTCTGTTTTGTTATTCTTTACTTGCATTCTTATTTCATTTAGTAAAGCATTCAACGAAAATCCCCCCTGTTTAGTTTATTGTTGCTGGAAATAACAAATTCAATTAGAATCAATCCTCGTGGGAACGATATCTTACTTATCACTTTATTACTTGTGCGACTAGTATACTTGCTAGTTTCGAACGCATCACTTTGACAAACTTGATTTTCTTGTTCTTGGGTAATGTGAACAAGACATTCATCCTACCAGAGCTTTTGCTACCATGACACTATATTAAAGCTTCTTTCGAGACTTAAAGGAATACAAACAAGCCATGGACATGTCTGAAGAATGGAGTTGCCACCTAAGTTTCCATTAGGAACGAATAGGGGGCAATCCGATCCCTCACTTTAGAACCTAAACTACCCTCATCCCTTCAGAGATAGGTTTAAGAAGTTAGGTACGAGCCCTTTGCCTCACCCGGATCTAAATCTGGCCTCCATTAGGGTATACAGAATAAAAATAGCTTATATTGTTATATAATCCACATAGTATTGTTCGTTTTATGCACACATTTTTTAATTTATCTTTATTAATCATGTGAGATGATTTTCAATCAAGGACAATTGTATCTTTGTACAAAGAAAGAGGGAGGAGAACATAATTACGATTCCTTTTAAACATGGGGGAATCAGAGGAGGATTACCATAATTTGTTATTCAACAAATAAAGTAAATTCTACTTCTAAACACGTCAAAAATATTCATTCATTTATAACGATCATAGCATATTTATGCATATTTATTCGTTCTAAGTGATGGTCCCTCACCATGAATGTAAGTCCATTGCCACTTCATGGTAATTATTAAAAATAAATCAATCAAGATTATAAGCAACGCCATAAACAAAAATCATGGCACTTCTACCTAGATTTGATATTTCTTATCATGGTAATTCTATATATTCATTGCTATTCTAGCATAATTCAATTGATAATGAAATTTATAAAAATGACAATTCTAGCCTACAAATGACATTTCTAGCCTAATCATGGTTATCATGGCATATACTACCCTAATTCAATCAAACATGGATATTTTAGCGTAACTCAAGCAATCAAAGCAAATCATGCAATTCTTGCCTATTATATGCTATTTTCTTGCATGCCTCAAATAATTATAAGTCTTCCTAGCATGATTCTAACCATTTGCTCTTAGGAGTGGCAATTTTTGACACGACACGTGAACACAACTTGACACGGCACATATTTAAGCGCGTTTGGGTTTTGGCATATTCGTGTTCGTGCCGTGTTCGTGTCGAAGATGTCAACCAGTTTAATAATCGTGTCGTGTTTGAGTTGAGAGTCTTCAACACGCGAACACGATTATGACACGACACGATTATGACACGAACACGATTATGACACGAGTAACATGAATACATATTATACATGATTGACACGATAACACAATTAACACGAATATTGACACGAACACGATTATGACATGAGTAACACGAATATATATTATACACGATAACACAATTAACATGAATATTGACACGATTACATATTAAATTTAAAAATACTAAACTTTTTAGACATTTTAGTCCCTACATGTATCCAAATTTTAAAATAAAAATAGAATTTTAAAAACCTAATAAATTTTAAATCTTAGGATATTTTTGTCATTTAACAAAAGTTGGAAACCTAATTCTCTAACGTGTCATAATTGTGTTAACGAGTCATAATCGTGTCAATCGGGTCGTGTCAATAATATAAACATGTCTTAATTGTGTTAGACGGGTCGTGTTCGTGTCTAACACAATTACGACCCGTTTATTATTCGTGTTAGCGTGTCGTGTCGTGTTACCCGTTTAATAATTGTGTCATGTTCGTGTCGTGTCATAATGACACGAATAATAAATGGGTCGTGTTCGAGTTGAGTCAATCTTTATTGTGTCACAACTCGACATGACACGAACACGAATTGCCACTCCTATTTGCTCTTGAGCATAACTTTAAACATGTACTCCTAACATGATTCTAAGCATTCATAAAGAAATAAAATACCTATTTATATTCTAAATAAGGAAAGGAAATATGACTTACCTTGACAAGCATTCCACCTTGCAAAACAAATAAAGGATTAAACAGTTATATAAAATCCTAAACATGCTTTTAAGCATCAAAATAAATCCTAAACATGCTTATTCTAAGGAAAAATAAACCTAAACATGCTTATTCTAAAGCAAGAAAAATAAATAAGAAAAGAGGAGGGAGAATAAAAAACTGCTCTCAAGATGTACCCTTTTCGGGTTTAGAGTAATAGAAAGCGTCAAAAAAATATTCAACTACAAAAGACTCCTTGAATTCTCAAGTGTGTCTTCAAAAGGGAGAACAGAAGATTTATGTGTGTTTTAAAAGTGAGGAGAGGGGTTGTTTATATAGTGAAGGGTTGAGGTTGAAAAAGGAAGCAGAAAAAAAAAAGAGGAAGGTCCATAATCAAAATTGAAGGGAGAACAACTGGTCGACTGTGGTTGGATCATTAGTCAGTGGTAGGATAGCAAGACGACTATCCTACAACTGTCAGTCAGTTGTGGCCCACCAAACCCCTTGGTTTTTTATTTTTTCAGTGCAGTCTCTTCTGACCTTCAATTGTTCGATCGCACGTAACTCTTTGATTACAACTCCGATTTGTGATCCATAAAATTTTATGAAAACTAGACATCTCTAGCTTCACAATGGTATATGACCTTCATCAAATTCCTTCGGGATTAATTTCTATGATGTTTCAAAATCATGTGTCATTTTCAAAGGTTTTGGTCAATTTTTCTTGAACTCCCTTCTTTTTGCTTTTGAGGGTATTTTGATAATTTGTTTTGCTCTTTTTTCATCTTCGATTCATCATCAAGCCTCAAAAATCAAGTATCTATAACTTGTCCTTTACTTTGAAGAAATTTGTGGGACACAAAAATCAACAAAGTACTCTTGCTTTGTATTTCCTTTTCTCATCCTGGCATCCTCGCCTTCATCTACATTCTATCAGATTTCTCATCATTTGCTTTCCTCTTCAATTCCTGCAAAAGAGGTATTCCTACTCAAGGGCCGATGTGCCCACTTAAAGGCTAATTAGCTTTCTTCTAATGCATAAAACACACTCTTCTAGTGTGGATAGATGCACCTTTCTCATGCATGGATTGCATCCTTATGATAGATGATATGCACTCTTATAGTGCGGATCAGTGCATCCTTCTAATGCACGGGAATGCATCCTTACGATGCATGATATGCACGCATCTAGTGCAAATAGATACATCTTTCAAATGCAAGGAATACATCCTTACTATGCATGGTATGCACTCTTCTAGTGTAAACAAGTGTATCCTTATGATGCTATGATGAAACACTCTTCTATGCACCTAAGTCCTAGGGATTGTTAGCACCCTTCGATGCGCCTATTCTAAGGACGTCAAACACTCTTAAATGCACCTACTTCCTAGGGTTTTTAAACACTCTTTGGTGCACCTCTTCTTAGGGTTTGTGCCTATTCTAAGAGCTTAGAAGGCTTATCTACTTACTAAGGTTTTTTAACTCTCTTTGGTGGGCCTCTTCTTAAAGCTTGTGCCTATTCTAAGGGCTTAAAATACTCTTACGTGCGCCTATTTCTTAAGGTTTCTTCTAATACGTGCCCACTAGGAAAACGTTTATCATGTACTACTTAGACCTTTTCATCTTTCATGCCTTCGGCTGAGTATTCTTCATTCTTCTTTGATCTCTTCAAACTTTGCATTCGTTGGGTTTCATTCCTTTCTTATGAAAATTCTTGCTTCTATTCTTGATTTCTTCTAGTCCACTAGGGAAAATTCTTGATTCATTATGGTTTAGACTTTTCATTTCTTCGTGCCTTTGATAGTGCATTCTTTGTTCTTGATTTATTCAGATTTTTCACTCACAAGACCCTTCACTAGGGAATTCATATCATGTTGTTGATTCTTGGGCTCACTAGTGATCTTTCCACCATCCTTGCAAATTCGTGCAAAATATCAAACATATTTTGATGATTTAAAATCAATTCAAATTTTACCTTGTTTGACGTGTTTTTCAACAAACTGCTTTCTAGTGTCTAGAGGAATTTTTCCATATGATTTTGATCGAAGATTCCATCGATTGATATTACTCAACTTGTGAATTGCTAGACTATTGCCATGGCTGAGTACTTGTCACTAGTGTGTTTGAAAATTCTTTCGATGTCTTAAGGTCGATGGAGAGTTTTTTTCCTCTTTTTCTAGACTTTTTTCTCTTTTTTTCCTCTTTCTCGCTTTTTTTCTTTTTCTCCTTCTCTTCTTTTCTTTTTTCTCTCTCTTTTCTTTTCTTTCTTTTCCTCTTTTTTTTCCTTTTCTTTTCTCTTTTCTTTCATTTCTTTGGCTTTTACCCTTTTGCCCCTCATTAAAGGTACAACTAGCCAATTATGGGAGGACCAATTAGTCGATAGTCACTCGGTAGTGGAGGGTCTATACAACGACTCTTCATCTTCCTCTGCTTTATTCGTGTGCTATTTCTTTATTTTTCACCCGATTTGCTTCCAATTTTCTCTTACATTACCATTTTGACTTCCTATTTCTAATGGCTGGTCATCCAGTCCATCTTGAATTGAATGAGTGTGATCCAGTCTAGAGATTGATTTTGAAAGGTCTTCCGAGAGACTAAGAGGTTTCTGTTGTCTATGACTTAGATTCCTACACAATCAACCAAGTATGCATTTTTCTTCATTCTTCACTATTCCATTTTCTAGGAATTTTTCTAGGTATGTATTCATGTAGAGACTTCAATTTCTTGCCTTAAGACTTCCATGAGAATAAGATGTGTGGTTCATTTCTGGAGCCCATAGTTGGTTCTTAGAGATGGAGAAAAAGGTTATTAGGAATAGGATTATTGCTACCGGATTCTATAAGTTTATCACTTCTCTTCCACATGCCCTTTAACACACTGATCGTCGAGCACTAACTGCTCTATGCGAAAAGTGGATGAACATGACTCACACTTTTTATCATCTGATTGGTGAGATGACTATCACGCCATTTGATATTGTCGCTTTGACTAGCCTTTCATATGGTGGGGAGGTTGTACCCATTGATGCTTGAATTACAGATTCAAGAGATCAGAAAGATTTGGTTCGTCCGCTTCTTGGATGCGACATGAAGATCAAGAACAACATCGCCATTTGGTACAATTTGTTATACAAATTTTTAAAGAGAAGATCGAATCTAACTTCAATTGAGGTAGATCAATATGCATGTAGCTTTATCGTGCATCTGTTTGGTTTGATGCTTTTTGCCAACGTGTCGAACACCACCTTTTTTTACTTTTGTTCCTGCCCTCCGGGATCTTGACCACGTGAGGACCTTTGACTGGGGCCGTGCCACTCTTGCTAGTTGTACATTGGCTTAGACTATTCTTGTCAATGTGTTACTGTGATTACCGATTTTCTCTATTACTTGAGCTAATTTTTTTCCTTTCTACACCTTCGTGTTTTGTTCGTATGAATTCCATTTTTGGTTTTGTCTTGTTTATAACAGACACGGGCCTACAAGTTAGGAGTGCTAACATCCCGACTTCCTGCTTGTCAGGATTTTTCTTTCCAATAAATGAAGAGGTAGGTTTCACGTCGTACGAAGCTCAAGAGGTCCCACGAGCTATATTTCTTCCATGATTACATCCACACGATAACCTCAGACAATGTAAAAGTCATTGCAATCACTATTTCATTCTTACTCATTTTCATCATAGTCTCACCATTTTTCTACTTTTTGCATATTTGTTCTGAATGGTAGGGGCTCGTTGAGAATTGGTCGGCTACTATGAGAGTTATCGCTCTATTCATCAACTACCATATCCTTCTTTCATGCGTTGATAGCATGATGTGACATCTAGGTCACAGAGTCTGGGACTGGTTTAGAGGTCTAGACCATTGCTAGATTCCCTATTCTCCACCAATTTTGATGATAGATTTTATTGACTTGGCTATGGAGCTAGAGGTGACTATATGTACTATTAGGATTCATTCGAGCGAGGTCGAGTTTCCAGTGACGATAGTTTCTTATGCTGAGTAGGCTTGAGCCACATTATTGTATACTAGGCTAGGTTGATCTGTTGATGAGATTCCCCATCCTCTTACTAGTGTTGCTCATGGCTCTTGCAGTCGTGCTGGTAGCTCTTCCGCCCGTTGTGGGAAGAGATCAAAGGTTACTTCTTCTGGGTACTAGCATTTTTACCTTTTTTGCTAGTGCTACAGAGTTACCATGTCTGCCTCTAGCGCTTACAGATAATCCAATTGTTCGAACTGGTCATGTGATTGGTGTCTACCCTAGCATTGTAGCCTACATGTGGGATGCTAGTAGGCAGATCAGTAGCCATGTGATCATTGAGGATTCAACCATGCTTGTTCCTTTCATTCCACATGACACCATTCTAGTGAGTCCTCTTATCATGTCTTTTTTAAGTTTCCTATTACTATTCAATTTTTTTGTAGTCATAAAAGATGCAATGCAATATAGGTTTCACGATCTTCCATAGAGCGTGCCTTTTGGATGCAATCTGTTTCTCAGGGTTATATCTTGTAGATATCTCACCAACATCAGGTAAAGCAATATTCTATGCTTCATGTATGCATGATTTCTACCTCAATAATTTTTCCAACTATATGCTTTCTGCTTGGACCAGACAAGTCGTCAGGACAATGCTCATTTCATGGGAGAGATTACGCGTCTTCAGGCTCAAGTTACTACTTTCTCTATTGATGATGATGATAATGGTGATGAGTGAGGACTTTCGCCATCAATTTCTCTTTCGTGTTGATTTCTTTTTGTTATAATTAAAGCAATCAGTTTTATGAAAATGCTTCAAAGACTTAATGAATATTTTTCTATTTTTAGTTTTATACACTTCTTCTTAAACTATGCGTATTTGATCAATTTGCATCCAAATTTGTTTCTACATTATCATTTATTCAATTTTGAATAAAATCACAAAGGTTGGAAGTCGCTCATTTGAAATTGCTTATTGGTATGTAAATCAGAAGTTGAAAATGCGAGAAAGGAAGACCAGGGGGCCTTTTTACCATAACCACTATTGGTTGGCTATTGGGCCACTGGCTAGCTATCTGACCACTTTTGATCGGTAGTGTGACAGCCAGTTGGAAGTCTTTCCACTGCCTACTAGTGGTTCCTCTTCCTCTTTCCTTTTCTTTTCTTTTTTATGCTTTTATTTTTACCTAAGCCATCCTTTCAGGTTTTCGATTTAGCAAGCTTGCACTAATTTTTGCCTGAATTGCCCTTTTTGAGTTTTCAACTTAGTGGCCTTTTTCTCTATTCTTCTTTTTTCTCTACCTTAACTTTTGTCTAAGCTACCCTTTCAGGTTTTCAGCTTAGCGGGCTTGCCTTAATCTTTGTCTAAGCCGCCTTTTTAGGTTTTCGACCTAGCAGGCTTTTTCTTTTTTTTTTTTTTTTAAAGATTTGGTTACAAGAAGGGCTGCCTATTTCAACACTTGAGTGAGATATTTTATATTATAGCCCTTGACTTCATATAAGGAGGAGACTTGAGAGACAGTCTTCTTGGGTTGACTGGCTTTGAGTCATTCTGGATACTTATATCAGTTGGCACTGTCCATGATAGAGGTTGGAGGATGTGACAGTTGAGACCTATATTGCGTGTGTGCCTTTGGGGGGTTTCACCTATAATTCATTCTATGATCCTACTAAAATATGTTAGCAGTATGGGCTTAAGCAAAGGATCATGGATTCGTCGACTACTTCTAGTCCTGGGAGATTGTTTACTCGCTATGTAGAGTGTGTGAGGAATTCTTGGCTGTATCAGAGCATTAAGAGGAATCTGTTTCATGATCCTGATTTCGAGATGGATGATCGATACAAGGGTTGGGTGATCTTTCATGCTTCCATTCTTGACCTTGCTGTTTGAGACAGGCAATGCTGTGAGCGATATGATGAGCCTACTCTTAGTCTAACAAAGAGGTAAAGACGACATTGATAGTTTCGCTATTACTCCCTAGGGTTGGGTGATCGATGCTTTCCTTTTGCTATGATGCAAAATAATGAGACATTTCAAGGCATATTTTTTTCTAGAAAAGTTCATTTCATTAATAAGAGTACGATCATTTTTCTTTGAGCAATATGTACACAATGAGACAACTTCTGTCATTAATCAGCCATTTTTGGTTTTCTGATTAATTAGTTTTCCTCTCAGTCTCTTTTTTTCCTTTTTTTTTTCATTTTCACACATATTATTTCTTTAGCCTATCCATGTTGATGCGCTAAGTGAACTCATTCCCTTCCATGTCTAATAATGACGGCTCTGTCAGACATGACCTTCATCATAATGAATAGGCCCTCCTAGTTGGGTTTGAACTTCCCTCTTGGATTAAACACTACTGGCCTTGCCTGTTTAATGACCAATTCCCCTTCTTTGAATTTTGTCACCGTTATAATCTTATTAAAGGCCTGAGCAACTTACTTCTGGTATAGTTTCATAGGATATCTATTTTCATTCTCTTCTCCTCAATCAAAGCCAATTGCCCACATCTATTTTGAATCCATTCCTCTTCAGGAATTTTTGCTTCCATAAGAACCACACCGATTTCATTTCTATCACAATTTGTAGGATCACTTCTGAACCATACAACAACGAGAAGGGTGTCATGCCAGTTGAGCTTTTAGGTGTGATTCTATAACCCCCTAACACAAATAATAGCTTTTTAGCCTAATCTTCGTATGTCCACTCCGTCTTGGCCAACATCTTCTTGATATTCTTATTGGCCGCTTCTACTATTCCATTTGCTTGTGGCCAATTCAAGACATTAGGGGTGGAAATTCGAGTTCATGGGTCATGTTCATGTCATGTCGAGCTATGACACGACAAAGATTGTCCAACCCGAACCCGACCCGTTTATTATTCGTGTCAAGGAGACTTAACCTGAACACAACTCGATTATTAAACAGGTGACCTGTAGGTGACATGACACGATACACAAGCACAAATAATAAATAGGTCATTTTCATGTTAGACACAAATATGACCCGTTTAACATGATTATGACACGTTTAAATATTTGACACGTTTATGACACATTTTACAGGCACGATTACAACACGTTTAAATGATTAACATAATTATGACATGATTAAGTATTTCACTTTCTAACCTATTTTAGCACTTTTAAATTAAAAAAGTAATAATATGAAAATATTCAAAATTCATCCATAATACAATAAAAGGTCCACTAAATATCATGTTCTATACAAACCTAAACTGCAATTTAGCTTAAGGGAAAAAAAATCTATTGCATCTTTTTAACTCTTAAGTAGCCTACAAAAAAAGTGTAAAAAAAAATTAAGGGTGGTTCAAGATCATATCAAAATTAATAATAATATAATATTAATAGTAATAAAAATACAACCTTGAATTTAAATATCTAATAAAACATATAATGAAATTTAAAATTAATTTGTATTTATAATTGTGTCACTTTAAAAATAATCATGTCAATCCGTGTTAATCGTATTGTCATGTTTTATTAGTGTTAATCATGTTATAAATGGGTTTGTGCCACCCATGGATGCAATCCTTTAACTCAAACACGACCAAATTATTAAACGGGTTGAAATTTTCAACCCGAACACGACGCAAACACAATTAAGATAAACCTAAACCTGCTAATTTCTGTGTCGTGTCATTTCAGGTTCACAGGTTGTGTCAAAAATTCCCTCTCCTAGTAGATGCTAAATTTTTAAGGCTCATTGATAAAGTGAAGATGAATGTCGAGCAAAAAAAATGACCAAAATACCCGTAAGAGTCAAGAAGAGAAGGGCCTCAAAAATTGACACATGACTTTGAAAAATCACAAAGACCAATCCAGGAGGAATCTGATGATGAGTCATATATCATTCTGAAGCTACAGATATCTAGTTTTTGTAGAAATTTATGAATCATGAATCGGAGTTGAACTTGAAAAGTTATGCATGTTTGAAGGGATGAAGGTTTGAAAGGACCGCATCAAAGGATGACAAAAATGCAAAGCGGCTACAAGAAATTGATCGGTCGGCCATCAGACAACTGCCTAGTGGTTCAAAATAGCCTCATGACAATCTGACAATCGCCTAGCTATTGGCCAATGGCTGGGCATCTAGCAGATGGCTGCCCGGCTATTTGGGTAATGGCCATTCGGTCTTGTTGGGTTATTTTTCGAAGTTAGCTTGAAAAACTTCCTTTTCAGTCTACACCCCTCTGCTATATAAACCACCACTACCCCATCCCTATCAGCGCCCCCCTCCCCCGTCCCTCTCACTTTGTGATACACACCGATTGTTGACTATAATCATCTCTTCTCCCTCTTGAAGACACGCTTGAGAATTCAAGAAATCATTTCCAATATAAAAATTTTTTTTGGGCGTTCTATTGCTCTAAACACGAAAAGGGTACGTCTTGAGAGCATAATTCTGTCCTCCCTCCTTTTCTCTCTTTTACTTTTCTTGGTTAGAAAAAGCATGATCAGGGTTTTATTTTATTCTTAGGAGGATGTTTAGGATCATTACTAATTGTTCTAACCAAATTTGTTTTGCAAGATGGATAAGCATGTCGAGGTAAGTCCGTAATCCTTCCTTTTTTAGAATCATGCTTAGGAATTTAATTTCTTTGCGAATGCTTAGAATCACGACTAGGAGAACATGTCTATAATCAAGCTTAACAGCACATTATTAGAATCATGGTAGGAACACTTATTTGCTTCGATGAATGCTGGGAAACAGCATAAAATAGGTAAGAATTATTGTTTTGCCCTTAAATCCTATGATTGATGTTGGATATTTGAATTAGGCTAGAATATGCCATGAATGTCATGTTTAGGCTAGAATAAGCCATGAGAATCATGTTTTAGGCTAGAAATGCCATGATACTTGATATGAATTATGCTAGAATAGCTATAAGTAGAATTACCGTGATAGAATTTATCAAAATCTAGGCTATAATGCCATGATATTGGATTATTACTTTGTTTGATTATTTATGATTGTATGAATATATCATGATTAGAAGTGTGATTGTATCATGCCATGAAGTAATGGTCGACTCATATTGATGGTGAGGGACCATCACTTAGAATAAACACTTGAATAACATGAATATGTATGTAGAGACTTGATAGATATTTAATAGACTCACAAATGATGGCAAGGAATTCATTCTCTATCGAGTCTCGACTTGAATACCTATGATATATATGATGGATTGTATGGATGAAATACATAATTTACTTTATTGTTGAATAACAATTGTTGTAATCCTCTCCCATTCTCCTCCCTCTTTCTTTGTATAAATATACAACTTTCATTGATTGAATAATCACCTCACATGCCTATCACAGATAAAAAAAGGAAATGTGTGAACAAAACGAATAATGCTTACAGACTAAGTAGCAAAAGGAGATATTTCTATTTGGTATTTCTCAAGTGGAGGTCAAATTTACATCCGAGCTGGTCGATGGAGTCCTACCTAACTTCTCGAACCCAATCTGTGAAGGGATGAGCGTAGTTTAGGTCCCAAAGCGAGGGATTAGATTACCCCCATTCATTCCCAATTGAATAATTGGGTGCCGACTCCTTTCTCCATATGTGTCCATAGCTCGTTTGTGTTCCTTTAAGTCTCGAAAGAGGCTTTGACACACTGTCATGGTTGCAAATGCTCTAGGAGGATAAAGGCCCCGTTCATAGTGGCAACTCCACTAGGGATAAGAGAAGTTGATTCCGATGGGAATACCAAATGTTAATATCTCGTGTTGATATAATGAGTCCTTGCATCACTACACTTTTGCACACAATGAGTATGAAATACCTAAACTAGCTGTATGGCATTAGCATGAGAAGTCTTTGGCTTCATTCGACCCCAAGATGACTCATGTTGGTGTCACCACCTTTGAGCACGTACCATCAAATTGGTATAAAAAGAGACCAGCTCAAGGGGGCATCTCTCGCTCGAAGGAGCCTAGACCCTAGAGACTCAAGCCCATGTAGATGACTTTAGAAATTTTTAATAGGATGAATATCTAAAACCCATGTTGAAATGCATGTCTATGGATGTAAATTCCCCATTATTAGAATAATCAACTCGAAAACTCATGAAACTATGAAAAAATGCCACATGTCAAGTCACCCATAAAAGAACAAAATGGGAACATATGCCATAAGTTAAGGTTATCATGACGTTATGATAATCATGAAGAATCCAACATCAACATGAATGTTAAAATTAGGGAAGAAAGAATCTCACATTCCCACATCCCATGATGATGACATGGGAATGAGGCAAAAAATCCTAGGAAAAGAGACTTGACCTCATATGTGTAGGAGGAATAAGGTTGGAAGGCTTCTATGCCCGTGTATAAGCATGCATAATCTCATGCATACATGCATGCATGCATGGCATTAACACTTTTGTTTTGCAACCATCAATGCTTAGGTTAGACAAGATGGTCGTTTGATAAGACAAGAAGATGAAATGGCATCACCCAACAACAGTAATGCGAAAATGATCCAATTGAGAGTCGACATGACCACGCTCCAACAACAAATGGTCGAACTCATTGAAGCACTCTAAAATAGGCCTAATTGCATGAATCAGTCACCAGCCGAAGGTAATGGCGATGGTAATGGTTAGATAGCTGAGGTAGAAATAAGGAAAAAAGCCTAATCAACCACGACGAACCTGAATCGATCAAGTAGTTAGCCAAAGACTTGGACAAGGTCAAGTCCTTTTTGAAGAAGAAGGGGCTGAAGGGGGTCGAAAACCTGGGCGACATCTTGCTTGTGGGAGACCAAGATTAGCCTACAAAGTTTTGTTTGCCAGACTTGCCAAAGTTTAATGGAGAGAGGAATCCCAAAACATTTGAGACAATATGTGGCCATCATGGCCACCACTCCTTTAACGAAAGAGCACAATTTGAAGTACTTCATGCTATCATTAGAAGATGATGTGATAGCATGGCATCATGACCTCCCAAAGAAAGTTTGAGAAGATTGGGGGGAACTTTCTTAACAATTTATGGAATAGTACAACCATATTACCCCACTAGGGGTAACGTTGAGGGATTTGGAGATGACCAGACAAAAGCCCAATGAGACATTCTCCAAGTATCTAGTTCATTGGAGGACAAAGCTGCCAAGATGACCACGAGGCCCACAGAGAAGGTTCAGGTCCAGATGGTGATCATGGAGCCCATGTTGTCATTAGTGATAGATTGGAAGGTTTCCCTATCAAAACATTTGAAGATTTGTGTGACTCAAGCATCCAAATGAAAAATTAGAGTCTAGATAGAAGAGAAGCACTCATGGCTACCCTCAAAGAAATCAAGGGTAGTACCACCAACCTAATGGGCCTAGCACAAAACACGTAGGGGTGAAGGCAGTTGCCTCATAAAGAAGGTTTAGTCGTCCAGGAAGGCCACTTTTCAAAATCTTTACAAGGTTGAGAGCCGAAGGGATCTTGCAGTCATTGCCACTAAGAGAGCTTCCAAATCTATTGCCAAGGAATTAGAGGCACCATGACAAGTACAAATTCCACTAAGTGACTAGTCGCAAGACTGACGATTGCACTCACCTTCACCATGAGATTTAAGATTTGATTAACAAGGGCTAGATTCCTGACTCGAAAATATGTGAGCCCAACACAAGTAGCAACCATTTGCCCAATCATAATCGGGTACCTTCTCCATCAGCAACATGATTGGATCAAGCTTGACTAAGGAGCAAGTTATGAATTCTTTGGAGAAGTGTAGATCAAACAGGGCCCAGAGAGCCAAGAGGAGGGAGAAGTCCAAGTTAGAACAATCCATTAGAAGGGTGGCCTCAACAAAGAAGCCTAAGGCTGGAAAGCCCAAAGAAAAAGAGCCCAAGGAGATCGTTGAGAGGATGGAAGATGAGCCCGTTCTTTTTGCAACTAAGATTCATACTAGGAAAGGTAGATGGAGCAACATTGTAGTGAAGAGAGTCAAGCGAAGCTTAGAACCCAAACTTGTGAATCTTAGTGACAAAGAAGAAGAGGAGCCCCAAACGAAGAAGAAGAAGAAGAAGTTTTAGTGATACCCATCAAGAAGAAGCCCACGTCATCAAGCTCATTTGCCAAGAAGTGGATGGCTAGAAAAGGGGCTAGAAAAGGTCCACCACCTAGGAGACTCAAGGTGAAGAAGGGCAGTGAAGCTAGGAAAGGGAAAGGAGATGAGAGTCTTGTAAGGAGAAAGAGCTTGCCTAGAAGGTATATATAAAGAAGTGAGAGTTATGGAAATTTGGGATGACATCCTTTAAGTCAAGACCCTTCCAAACTTTTGGGCTAACTTTAGTAGTGATGACGAAGAAGAGATGAGAACTGAGGAAGAAAGACATGAGGGGGAAACACTCAAGGGTGAGAGAGAGAAAATGTGCAAGGAGTGACAAGGAGTGGTAGATTTTACCATGAGAAGGAAAATGAGAAATCAACTGAGAAGACAATTGAGAGGGGCAAAGAAGTTGCTAATGAAGAAGCAAAAGAAAAGGAGGATCAAGTGATCAAACAATTGATGAAAACTTAAGTGAATGCTAGCATTTGAGATCTACTTATATCATCCCAAAAAATAAAGATAAGCCATGGCAAAGGCTTTCGCGGTAGTGATATCGATGTTTGCCACTACTAGTGAAATACTGACTGCCTTGATTGGAGGAACACCCAAGGGGGAAAGAGAAAGAGGAGAAATCACCTTTACAAATGAAGATCTACCATTCAAAGGGAGAAACCATAATAAGCCATTGTTCATAATCGTAGAGATTTTTTGGAAAAACGTCTCCTTGTATCATGGTGGATGATGGGTCCAACATAAATCTTGTGCCTATGAAGATATTGCACAAGTACGGAGTTAGTGAAGATGACTTAGGCCTTGTGAGGTGGTGATCAGGGTTTATGATGATTCGAAGAGAAATGCCATAGAAATCTTCAAAGCTTTAGTGAAGACTAGACCTATCGAAGTTATGACAAGATTCACAATTCTAGACATTCCAGTCACATTTGCTGCCTTGTTGGAACAAGCATGGTTCCATCCACTTGGTGGAGTTTCTTCCACCTTGCATCAAAAAATCTGATTCAACATGGATGGGGAGATCGTAACCATTCATGTAGCCTCAACAATTGCACCAGCTGCTTTGACTGACGAAATAATGAAGAACGAAGGGTAAATGCCAGGAACTAGACTTGGGAGAAATGGACATGGCCTATCACCTTTTCTAGACTTCAAAGGTTAGACCTCTAGAAAAGGGTTGGGCTATGAATTTGAAGGGAAGAAGAAGATATTGAGCCCAAGAAAGGAAAATTCATCAAATTTGTCAAGGCCCAAGATACGAAGTACGTAGGAGCTACTGAACCATAGGTTTTCAAGGGAATACTGAAGCTCCAATTGTAGATCTTCAGAGATATCCTTTAGGCCGGAGTCTCCAAGACGGATGACTTGGCAGGAGAGATGGAGAAGATAACCATTAAAGAGGAGAAGCCTCAAGAACAAGCACCGCCAATGGATCCATCTGTCGACCTTGCTGCTTTCATCGAGGAAGGAATTAAAAGTGTATCGTATGAAGATATGTTTTTACCCAACCCCTTCGAAGAAGAGCATATTGTTTATGTTTTGCTTACTTTTTTGATGCCTTTCCTAATGGTGTTGTGCATAATAATTTGCATTTCACTAGCATATTTGAAATTCATACGATTTAAACTCGTGACATTAATCTTGGTACAATCGAAAAACCTAAGAACATATGCATTGCGCTTGATACAACGCCTGAAGAGAGAGAGAAATTTGAAAAATTATTAAAGAAACATGAAGAAGTCTTCACTTGGTCCTATGACGACATGCCCAAAATCGAGAGAAGCATCGCTAAGCACTCAATTCTAACTTAGCTACATGTGAAACTGGTTAAGCAGAGATTAAGAAGAATGAGGCCAAAGTGGGCTCATAAAATCAAAGAGGATGTCTCTAAACAAATTGAAGCCAAGTTTCTAGAAGTGGTGAAGTATTCGAGATGGTTAGCCAACATTGTGCTAGTATCAAAAAAGGATGGAAGGGTTTGAATATGTGTGGATTATTAAGAATTGAATAAGGCCTCGCCAAAGGATGATTTTCCTTTGCCTCATATTGGTGTGTTGGTAGATAGCGCTATTGCTAGTATGATATTATCTTTTGTGGATGGGTTTTCTGGATACAATCATATAATGATGGCCAATGAAGGCATGATGAAGACTACGCTATTCCACAATATGACGCATAAGGAGATAGAAGTTTATGTGGATGACATGATGGTGAAGTCTGAGACTTGAGAGGTTCACTTTGGAACTTTAGCCAGATTCCTAGAAAAAATGAAAAAATACAAGCTGCGGCTAAACTAAAAAAGTGTGCCTTCGGAGTTACCTCAGGGAAGTTGCTGGGGGTTGTAATTGGAAGGAAAGGGATAAAAGTGGATCCAGATAAGGTGAAAGCCATTACGAAGATCCCATTGCCTAAGACTGAAAAAGAAGTCTAAAGGTTTCGTGGGAAGATCCAGTGTATCAATCGATTCATCTCTAAATTGATAACTGTTTGTGCAACGATTTTCAGGATTTTAAAGAAGAATCAACCAGTAGAATGGAATGATCTATGCCAAGAGGCATTCGAAAGGATTAGGAAGTACTTGCAAAACCCACCAATTTTGAGACCGCCAAAACCTAGGAAGAATTTAATTCTTTGCTTAGCTCTAAAAAAGGAGGCCATTGGTGCTATGTTGGCACAAGAAGACGAGAAGGGTGTACAGCACGCTAGCTATTATCTCAGTAAGAAGTTACTACCCTATGAAATGAAGTATAACTTTGTAAAGAAAATATGTTTTGCCATGGTTTGGCTTTAAAAGAAATTGAGACACTATTTTCAGTCTTACAAAATTAATGTTATCTCGAAGGAGGGTCTGATGAAGTATCTTTATGAGACACCAGCATTGGTGGGGAAACTAGCAAGATAGTTGGTACAGTTATCAGAATTCGACATTGAGTATGTCACCAAGAAGGTGGAGAAAGGAAGAATAGTGTAACAAAATTCTTGGCTATGAACTGGTTGATGACAATGAACCACGGGAGTCAGAGTTCCCAGATGAACATCTAGGGGTAATCTAGGTAATGGGATGGAATGTTCTTTGATAGAGTTGTTAATCACAATGATGCTAGAATGGGAGTATTCTAGTATCGTCGATTGAAGAAGTCATCCTATTTGCCAAAAAATTGGAGTACAAAGTCAACAATAATATGGTCGAATATGAAGCTTGTACCTTTGGTCTGGAGATTGTGATCTCCATTGGCATTGACGAAGTGGAAGTAATGGGAGATTGAATACTAGTCATCCCTCAAGCCAATAAAGATTGGGATTCATGAGAAGGGAAGCTAAAACCCTACCTTGAACACATCAGAAGACTGATTGGGAGGTTCAAGCAGTGTACCTTCACCTATCTTCTTAGAAGTGAGAATCAAATGGTTGACGCATAGGCTTTGTTGGCATCAATATGGGCAAGCATGCAAGAACTATTGGTGAGACCAATAGTGGTATCACAAGCATGGGGTCCTTGTTATATGGAACCTTATGTAACAAAGATCAAAGTGGATGAGAAGCCTTGATTCTATGACTTAAGGAAATATATAGAAGAAAGGAGTTTGCATGAGGAGGCCAACGAGAAGGATAGAGCTATGTTACGTAAGCTGGCCCAATAATTTACTTGTCATCAAGGGATGATATACAAGAGAATGCTGAAAGGGAGGCAACATGAGGTGTGTGGATGAGAAAAAAGCAAGGAGACTTTTAGAAGAAATCCATAGTGCTGTGTGTGGGCCACACATGAACATGCTAGTGCTTACAAAAAAGATCATGACGCAAGGATTTTACTAGCTAACTATGGAGACAGATTGTGTTTGATTTGTGAAGAAGTGTCACCAGTGCTAGATTAATGGAAACTTGATCCATTAACTACCCTTAGAGCTATAAGGGATAACTGCAATATGACCCTTCGCTGTATGAGGCATCGATATTATAGACGAAACAAGGTTGTCAGCCTCTAATGGACATCGATATGTGGTGGTGGCGATCGATTACTTAACCAAATGGATAGAAGCTGAGTCCTATACTAAGGTAGGGGCAAAGCAAATGGCGAAGTTCATTGAGAAGAACATGATATGCGGATTTGGGGTACCACACCGTGTTGTGACTGGCAATGGGGCGAATTTTCAGGCTGAGACTAGGGCTTTGTTCGAGAAGCATGGAATTGAACACCATAGGTCATCTCCATACTGGTCACAAGCCAATGGGACAATAGAAGTAGCTAATAAGAACCTCAAGAAGATGTTGGCCAAGGTGGTATAGACATATAAAGATTGGGCAAAGAAGTTGTTTGTGTTATGGGGTTATAGAACGACACCCAGAAGTTCGACCGGCATGACGCCATTCTCGTTGGTGTATGGTTTAGAAG
Organism: Boswellia sacra; assembly: GCA_013180625.2. Classification (NCBI taxonomy): domain Eukaryota; kingdom Viridiplantae; phylum Streptophyta; class Magnoliopsida; order Sapindales; family Burseraceae; genus Boswellia; species Boswellia sacra. The sequence goes on from SNVD02009823.1 coordinate 22,934, forward strand.
TGGTCCTACCAATTGAGATAGAAATGAAATCAGTGAGAGTTCTGATTGAAACAGAAGTTCTTGAAGAGAAGTGGATTCGTAATAGACATGAACAATTGGCTTTGATTGATGAGAAAAGAATGAAGGCGAGGTATCACATGCAGCTATACCAAAAACAGGTTGCTTGAGCCTTTAACAAAAGAATATAGGCAAGGAAGTTCAAAGAAGGAGAGTTGATCCTCAAGCAAGCGAGACTAGTTGTGTTTGATCCAAGAAGGAAGTTTAAACCAAACTAGGAGGGTCCACTTGTTGTGACGAAGCTCATGTCCGGTGAAGTCGTCATTTTATCAGATATGGAAGAGAATGAGTTCACTGAGCCCATCAACATGGATAGGCTAAACAAATATTATGTATAAAAAAAAGAGTGAGAGGAAAAATAATTAATCTGAAAACCAGAAATGGATGATTAATGATAGGAGTTGTATCATTGTGCACATATTGCTCGAAGAACAAATATTGTACTTTTATTAATGAAATGAAACCATTTGGAACAAATATGCCTTTGGAAACGACTTGTTATTTTGCATAACAATAGAAAGGAAACATCAAACATCTAATCTAAGACCTAATAATGTCACCTCCACATCTTCGGCAGACTATGAATAGGCTTACTATAACACTCACGGCACATTCTAGCTCGAATAATAGGATTAGGAATAGAGCTTGAAATGTCACTTAATCCCCGTATTGGCCGTCAGTCTTAAAATCAGGATCATGGAATAGGTTTCTCTCAATAGAGCGATGTGCCCAGGAGTCTCTCACACACTTTAGGTAACGAGCAAATAGTCTTTCAGGATCGAAAGTAGTCGGTAAATCACTCTAGCCTCCACCATAGACAGTGCCAGTGAATCTGAGTATCAGGAATGATTCAAAGCCAGTCAATCCAAGAGGAATGTCTCTCAAGTCTCCTTTTTGTATGAAGCTGGGGCTTGTAACGAGAAATATCCCATTTGGGCATCGTTAGAATAGACAATCACTCTTTTAACCAAATCCGAGAAAAAGAAATAAAGAAAGATAAGTAAGAAGAAAAAAAAACCTGCTAAGCTAAAAATCAAAAAAGGGTGGCTTAGGAAAAATTTAAGGCAAGCTTGCTAAGCTGAAAACCCAAAAAAGGGCAGTTTAGGCAAAAATTTGGGCATGAGAACAAAAAAAGAGCTCGCTAAGTTGAAACCTGAAAAGTGTGACTCAAGCAAAAGTTAAGGCAAGCTTGCTAAGTCGAAAACCCGAAAAGGGTGGTTTAGGCAAAAGTTAGAGCATAAAAACAAAAAAGATGAATCACGTATGAAAAACCTGAAGAACCAGGGGACTGCCACTAAATCTCTGACTTGGATCCATCTTGACACGATCCAGCCCAATCAATGTCTCAACTAAAATCAAGGGAATTGTCGTGAGACTAGCTGAGGAACGATGATCAGAAGATGCAGATTTTTGAAACCGTTTGATGAGAGTAGTATAAACTATGCAAGAAGGCAGAATTAGAATAGGCGAAGCCTACTAAATGAAGCCCTATCCATCATCTTGAGCAAAGGCATGATGGAGAATAATGTCACCGTACCAGCCTTGGTGTGAATGTCCATGGTGGAAATCGGGAATTCGAAGAAGTGGGCAAGATCAGCTGCTGATGGTGTCTGGATAGTGGGAAGAATAACGCTCTCATAACTAGATAAGTGATGACCAAGTATGGCTGAGAATTCCTCATATAGAAGGCAAAGCTCCTGCCTATTAAAGTGGAAGACATGATCGTGGAAATCCTAGAAGGTTGTGCAGTCCTTCAGAAAAGGGTTGTCAAGCTTGACATGACAAAGGAACTTCAGATGATAGAGGCCGACAGACTCAAGTCGTTTCCAGTCCTCGTCCCTCAAAGGTCTTAGAAGAGGCTGGAAGATCTGGAAGGAAGCTTCATAGATGTTGAATGACACGAAGAGATGTTAATGTAAAGGAGAAATCTCGAGAAACAAGAGAGAAGGTGCAGAGAAGTAACAGGAGGAAGCAGTACTTAAATAATGAGCACATCAAGACAGAAAAATGGAAGAATCATTGGAGAATCATCGATCGGCAATCTGACTATTGGTCGATTGTTGCATGATAGTCGACCGACTGTCAGAGAGCTACCCGACTATCAAACAATCGTTCGATTCTCTGATGGCTGGCCAGTAGCCATTAAGGCTAAACAGCCTATTAAGCCTTCCTCTTGCGCGATCCTTCGACTTCAAAATGCATACCGATGGATCATTTCAAGCGAACGACTTCTAGATTTTGTAGTTTTATTCAAAATTGAATGAATGATGATGTAGAAACAAATTTGAATAAATTTGGATGTAAATTCAGTACGATACGCAAAATGTATGGTATCAAAAGTAAAGAAGTTTCACTAAATCTTTGAAATTTATTTGATTTTCAATCATGAAAGTTCATACGTGGAAGCAAAATAAACAAAGAAAAATCCTAATGAAAGCCGGTGATGACAATCGTCACTTATCACCATCATTGTTAATATCAAAAGAGAAAGCAGCGACCTGAACCTAAAAGCGCTCCACCTCACACTATAGACGAGTAAAGAACTATTAAGATAGAAATCGTGCATAAATGAAGTATATGATGACACCTTACCTAATACTAGTGAGACATTTGTAAGACATATCCATGCAAAGTGGCCTGCATACGAAAAACCCGTTCCATGGAAGATCATGGCACCTGTATTGCATTGCATTTATATTAGTGATTAATGACAGAGATTTTGAGAAGAACATCAGGAAACTTACAAAAGTGGTCTCTTGTGGAACAAAAGGAAAGGGCATGTTCGGATCCTTAGTAATCACATGACTATGTATTGACCCATTGCCATCCCACATAGACAATGTCACTGGGGTAAGCCTGAAGATCACCGATCACGTGACTAGCCAAAACAATTGAGATAGCTGAAGAAGTTGGAGGAGGAGGTGGCTGCTGAGCCACCGTTGAAATAGAAGTCGAAGTGCTTGTGCCTGAAGAGGAGGCTCTCGATCTCTTCCCACGATGAATAGAAGCACTACACAAGTGACTAGACATTGTTGGAGGATGAGGAGTGTCATCAGTAGAACAACCAGATACCTAGTAGACAATAGGGTAGCTCGAGCCCATTCGATATAAGGAGTCGACATCAATAGGAACTCGATAGTAGCCCAGTGAAACCCGTTCATATAGACTGATACCCTTGGCTCCATGGCCAAGTAAGCTGAATCAATCATCAGAATCGGTGGTGAAGGAGGAATCAAATAGCGTACAGGACCCTTAAACCAATCCCACACGTCGTCACCCAAATACCATATCATGTTGTTCACACAAGGAAGGAGGATGGGGTATAAGTTGAAAGAGGTAGCAATTCTCATAGCCGTAGACTAGTTCTCCTCGAGTCCCCACCACTTAGAAAATGGTAAGGGTATGGTATAAATGAACTACTAACTATAATTTCTTTGTTACCTTTTCCCAATTCAACATGTGAATGTAGTCACGAAAGAAGTCTAGCTTATGAGATCTGTCAAGCTCTGTACGACGTGTAACCTACCTTTTCATTCAAGGAAAAGAAGAATCCTCACAAACAAGAAAATGAGATGGTAGAACTCCTGACTCGTACGCCCACATCTATCACGGATGGTACAGAATAAAAAACGGAAGTCATAAAAAAATAAAACACAAAGGTGTGAAAAAGAAAAAAGTTACCTCAATGATTGCAGTTAATCTTAGGACCCTAACAATGCTATGACAACGTGATCTAAACCAAAATACAGTTGGCCAAGAGTAGCATAACCTCAATCAAAATATTTTAATTGTTCAAGATCCTAGAGGGTAGGAAGTATAGTCGAAGCAGTTGTGTTCGATGTATTGGCAAAAAGTGTCATACCCAGTAGATAAACTATAAAGTTGCGAGCATACTGGTCCACTTCAACTGGAGTCAGATGGGACCTATGTTCCAATATTCATGCAAGGGAGCATATCAAATGGAAACATTACTCTTGAACTTTACCTCTCATTTAGGAAGATCTTTGATCAATGTATGCTAATCCGTCGAATATGTAATACAGGCGTTAATAGGAATCGATTGATCGCTGCATGGAAGACTGGTTAAGGCAGCAAAGTCCAAGGTCATAATCATCATCTCACCAAATGAAAGATGGAATGTGTGGGTCGTACCCATCCACCTCTCACACAAAGTGGCTAATGCCCGACGATCAGTGTACTGCTTAGCACGTAGAAGAAAAGTAATAAACTCATAGAATTTGGCATCGATGATCTTTCTCCTAACTACATCATTCTCTATCTTTAAGAACCAAACATCGGCTTTAGAAAATGCCCCACACATTTGGTTCTCATGATAATCCTAGAGCAAGAAATTAAAGTTTCTACATGAATGCAAGCCTAAACACATTCGAGGAAAATAGAAAAAGTAAAGAACGAAGCAATTGTGTACCAGATTGATTATATGAAAAGCCACATTGTAGACAACCAGCATCTCTTGATCTCTCAGAAGACCCCTTAATGTCGATTTCTAGACTGGATCAGTCTCATTTAGGTTATGGTGGATTGGATGACCCCCCATTAGAAAGAAAAAGTTGAGATGAACATGTAGGAAGAAATTGGGAGCGAATCAGATGTAAAATGAAGAAGTTATGCTTGAGTGAAGGTGCGAGACGATGAGCGAGCTTTATAGAAGCCCTCATCTCCTGGGCGATAGTCAGACAACTGGGTGGCTGTTGACCAACTCCTAGGAGGCAGTTAGATAGCCGACGACTATTAGACAGCCAGCCAGCCATCCCCAAAAAAAGGGGCCAAATGAAAAAAGAGGAAAGAAAAGAAGAAAGAAAAAAAAAAGAATGAGAAAAAAGTACATAGAGAGAAAAAAAGAAAAAAAAAAGAAAAGAGAGACAAAAGAGAAAAGGGAAGAGAGAGAAGAGAGAGAAAGAAAGAATAAAAAAGAGTAATAGGTGTCTATTTATGTATTACTTTTATATCAATTCGTCCATGTTTCTTTGCTATATTCCTTGGTATTTTATGTTTTTGTGTGGTTTTGATGTTTGTAGGAGTTTTGGAGCAACTTGCACAAAAATGGAGTAAAACCCTTCATTTTCACCTCTGCTAGTCAACCATCTTCTCGGATTTAATTGTATTGATATACAATGAACCCGATGACATATTATATACCGTTGGAAAGCTCTCGAAGTCTATTTTCTGGAGAAATTTACGGTTTATAAATCCATTCAGTGTACCAAAAGTTGTAATCAAAACAGTGTGAGATGTATAGAAATATAATTCCACAAGCACTGTAGCATGTATAATACGGGGCACTGTAGCAAGTCACTGTAGCAGAGTATTTAAACACATTTTAGGGTTTTATTTTCATAACTTGAAGAGGGGAGAACGTGGTGGAGGCTTCAGCTCTGGAATTCTTTCATCTCTTGGAGTTCTTGAAGGAGAAAGGAAGCTTGGAAAGAGGAAGAACTACAATCCAAAGAGAATTACATCAAATTTGCTAAGTTTTTCCCTTCCCTTTCATTTTCTGGAATGTCTCCATGTTGTATTGTATTTACCACGTTCTTAAACATGTGTAACTGAATCTGAATTGGTTGAGGGTGATTTCAAAGCCCCTGATATGGTTTTTGTAAGTTGATTGTGCAAGAAGTTGTTATCCAATTCTCTAATTGAAGTTGCTTGTATTTTCCCATGTCTAATGCTTATGATTGCTTGCTGATTGTATTTGGGTGGCCAACTGAATATAATCTGGATATTGTCTATTGCTAGACTAGAAATCTTGATCCGTAATTGTCTTGAATTTCTAATCATTAGTAGCAAAATTGTGATCAGAGATTGCAATTGGAAAATACAACCTAAGTTAAATAATCCGAACTTGTGTGTTATTGCTTAGATCAACCTATCTTTCTCATCGTAATGCTTCCATTGAATTAAACTTAGAGAGCTTGTTCTAGGTTGTTTAATGGATAGAGATTAAATAAAGAGCCTGTTTTGTTTAACAACAAAGTAAGGAAAGATTGGGATAACAGAGCTTGTTGTTATCTACGGTTGATAATTTCAATGGTGTAATTGGATGACAATTCTACAATTAATTCGCAAATCCATATCTTGTGGTAGAGAAGGATCCCTTAACCAGCTTTCTCCCATTGATTTTTCATTCAAATTTACTTTCTGTTTTGTTATTCTTTACTTGCATTCTTATTTCATTTAGTAAATCATTCAACAAAATCCCCCTGTTTAGTTTATTGTTGCTGGAAATAACAAATTCAATTAGAATCAATCCTCGTGGGAACGATATCTTACTTATCACTTTATTACTTGTGCGACTAGTATACTTGCTAGTTCGAACGCATCAAGTTTTTGGCGCCGTTGCCGGGGATTGATTTTCTAATCGATTTGTTATTTTGTTTTCATTGTTGATTCATATTTTCTTTGTTTTTCTTTTCTGATTGTTTGTGTTTAGGCGACATGGCAGTAAATTTCCAACAATTCAGTAGCCGATTTGAGCCACAATTGCATTGGAGTGTAAATGAGGTAAGCACTCAGAACATTGAACAACAACTTTTTGAGCTAACTTCTCTTGTCGAAAACATGGTTGTAGGAGATATGCAAATATCTTATGAATGTGGGATATATTCTACGATGGAGCATCCAATCGACATGTATCCAACTTTACAAGAAGAATATATTGAACAAGCCAATGCCATGGGTGGATTTCCAGGACAAACGAGGCAATGGTATGATCCTTTCTCTAGCACTTACAATGCTGGATGGGAAGATCAAAATAATTTCAGTTACTGGAATCATCAACCAATCACTCCAAATGTGATACCAAATCGGCCACAAAGTTTCAATCAACCTAGAGTGCAGCAACCATTTTCAAATGCAACCACCACCAATGCCACATCCAGCACCGCAACCAGCTTCGCAAAACTCAGGTATGTCTCTTGAAGATATTGTTAATGCACTTGCCACTAACACAATGCAATTCCAGCAGGAAACTGGGGCAAGTATCCAAAACCTGGCAAATCAAATGGACAATTGGCTACTAGCATGAGCAAATTCGAGGGCCAAGACTCAAAAAAATTATCTTCTCAAACGGTGATCAATCCAAGAGACTCTAGTGCGATAACTTGCAAGTGAGAGCAATTAGATGTCTTGCCGGAAAATCACAAACTGATGAAGGAGATGACACCACATCCACCATGAACAAAACATTGACTTCTCAGGTAAATCCTATAACTCCCATTCCTTCATATGTTACTCCTCCACGTTTTCCTAGTAGATTTGCAAAATCGAAGACGGAGGACAAGAACAGAAAATCCTCTGAAACTTTTTTGCAAAATCGAGGTAAATGTCACCACTGTCTGGAATTTTATCGAGCAAGTACCTCGTTATACAAAATGTCTCAAGGAGTTATGCACCAACAAGAGAAATTTAAAAGGGAATGAGAAAGTAAGTGTGGGGGAAAATGTTTCAGTTGTATTGCAAAGAAAAATTCCTCCGAAATGCAAAGATCCAGGCACGTTCACCATTCTATGCACCATTGATAATACAAAGTTTGAAAGAGCTACGTTAGATTTAGAAGCATATATTAACATCATGCCATATTCTATTTATGCTTCTTTAAATCTTGGACCTTTTGCGGAAACTGATATTACCATTCAACTTACCAAAAGTGTTGTGGAAGATGTGCTTGTGCAGGTGAATCAATTGGTTTTTCCAGCAAACTTCTATGTCTTTGAAATAGAGGATGAGACATCCCCTAATCCAACACGATTTCTTTTAGGGATACCATTCTTGAAAACTGCTATCATAGACCATATTGATGTTCAATGATGGCACTCTGACCATAGAGTTTGATGGCAAGTTGATGTGTTTTAATATTTTTGAGGAAATGAGGTACTCTAATGACTTACATTCTGTTTTTGCAGTTGACGTTTTTGATTATTTGCCACAACAATGTTTTGAGTTAACTCGCAAGAATGGAGTGGTTGTTGCTATTAGTGAACACATAAGGATAGAAAGTTTCAAAGAACCAAGAAAGCTGATACAAGTGTCTAAAGAAGTGGAGGAAGCTGTGACAAGCTTGGATGAGACTATAGCTATCACCACAAATAGGTATGATGTTCGTACATTGAATTGCCTTTATCTAATGAGAAACTTCTTCCTTCTGTGATGAAAGCCAATACCTTGGAGCTTAAGTCACTTCCAGATCATTTGAATCATGGATTCTTGGGTGAGAATGATACTTTGCCAGTTAAAAAGGAAATGGGCCTTGCACGAATACAAGAAGAGAAACTCGTCCGAATACTTACAGATCACAAAATAGCTATTGATTGGACAATTGTTGACATCCAAGGCCCATCCATATGCATTGACCGTATTTTGTTAGAAGAGGGATCCAAGCCCATTAGAGAAGCACAACGGAAATTGGATCCTCCCATGATGGAACCAACGTCGGGCTGAGGACGTTAAACCAAGCGCTTATTGGGAGGCAACCCAATTTTTTTGAAAAATAAAAAAAAGAAGAAAAGAAAAATAAAATGAGGTAATAATGATCGATTTTTTTTGTCTCGAGGAGATTTCTTTCATAGGCCATCAAATTGATCAGGTTTTATCTCTCTTTGCCATCTGTCTTATTCGTTTTTATATTTTTTACTTGTTTTTGACTTTTGTTTGCTATTGTGTTGTTATCTCTTTTATGTGTCTTTAGTTTCGTTTCTGCTCTTTTCCTTTCCTTCCTTTTGTTTAATTTGATTATTTCGTACTTCGAATTCATTTGTGCAACAGCTTGAGGAAACATCCAAAGGGGAGCTGAAACCATTGCCCGAAGGTTTGAAACGTGCATACTGGGAGAAGAACAAACTCAATCGCATTATCGGTAATATCTCTCCTTTTCTCTTCTTCAATGGATGCTGATATCTTTCTGTCGAACCTTCGTAAATATTTTTCTTCACTTCCTCAAACTGCTGTGTTTAAAATTTATAAAGTACGGATGACTAGACTTTGGGCATTGATGCTCCCAAATGTGCCTGCTGATATCCGATGGCTTATCGAAGCCAAGGTGAGATTGTCCGGTAAGCCGGACATTAATCTCGCACAATACATGCCTGGTCTAGGAAAGAGCTACTACGCCAAGAGGCGAAGAGCGAACAGGTTACAAGTATGTTATAAATGTGCTAGATGGAATTGTAACCAAACTTGTCGTTCATTAGGTTTTGCGTCCAGGAATAGAGAAGATAAACTTTCATTTATTAAGAATGGTTTGAGTATGAGTCGCTGGATAATGTTTTGTTAACTCTCGAGTCACATTCTTGTGGACTTGTTCAGCGTGAATTGCTTAATCTACGGACACAATTTCGTGATGAATTGCAGTGTTATAGTCTAGGGAATCTGACTAAAAACGACCCTGTTTGCCAGTTTATAAGAAAACTGGATGGAAAGCAAATCCACGACTCATAGAAGGCGTTTCAGCCGTTACTGGACGTAAAACCAGAGGAAGATGTGATCCACAATCACAACTACTTGTATATTTGAATGTGTGTTGTTGTTGTAGAATTTTTTTTCTTGTTTCGTTTGATCTGATTATCAATGTTGTTTTTGTGTTGTTGTAGTTTGTTGATTTTGTTTGTTTTAATTTCAAGTTTTCTTTTTGACAAACCATATGACTACCCTATGGCATAAGTACACGTGGGAGACAAGTGTGGAGGTTTTGTCAACCTCCACCAAAAGTGGATCTCTATTTTTTATGCTTCACGTGGGAGACAAGTGTGGGGGTTTTGTCAACCCCGCCGAAAGTGTATCTCCATTTTCCATGCTTCACGTGGGAGACAAGTGTGTAGGTTTTGTCAAACCTCGCCGAAAGCATATCTCATTTTTTCAAATCTTGGGCGATAAATCTGCATCGAGCAACCCCCACCGAAAGTATGTCCCCATGTGTCAAAATTTGAGAGTTTTATGGGTGTATATATACATTCTGCATATTTTCATATATCATTCCATAACCTGTCTTGCAATTGAAAAGCATAGTGTCTAACGTGTCTTACACAAGATTAGAGCACTTGTAGAAATGGAGAAAACACCAATTCGGTGATTCCGCAATATATGCATATTTTGCGGATCGCAATTTGGTAAAGATGGAGAGTTTACCACAGCAGCTCTTGATCTTGGTAGGACATTAGCTGCGAGGGGTATTAAGTTGATTTATGGAGGGGGTAGTCTTGGGTTAATGGGGTGTGTGTCAACAGCTGCATCCCTAGGAGGGAGCAAAGTTCTCGGCATTATCCCTAAACCTTTAGCTGTACCAGATATCGTAGGCAACACAATCAGGGAAGAGTTACAGGTCTCTAGCATGCATGAGCGTATTGCACATATGGTCATTAAATCTGATGCATTTATAGCTTTGCCCGGTGGTTATGGTACATTGAGGAGATATTTCAAATCACCTCTTGGGCACAGCTAAACATCCATCGGAAACCCATTGGTTTGTTAAATTTTAATAATTTTTTTGATGGTTTGTTGTCCTTTCTTGATCAAGCTGTAGAAAAAAATTTCATCTCACCGTCAGCAAGGCAAATGCTGGTTACATCTTCAACTGCAGGAGAGTTAATTGACAAACTACAAGAATTCGTCTATTCACCTGATCCAACAATGGCTCGGATAAATTGGTTTGGAGAAGGCAACAAAAGGCGTCAACTGATTTAACCCTCCATCTGTAATCTCTATTTGCTGGTTTGCTTCGTTTTTGTTTGCTTTCTTTTTAGTGTGTTTATTTGAGATTTTTCATGTCGTTTCTTTTGAGCTTTTTCAGGTTATTTCTTTTGTCCCAGGTAATATTTTCTAATCTCGTTTTTAGAGTGGTGGCTTAAAAAGTTTAATTCCTCTTGAAACGCATTCTGGATCTCTTCAATCCATAATGGCTGAATAAGGAGGCTAACTTCTAACTTTTTAGACCCATTCTAACTAACTTGTTTTTGTTTGCTGACTTGTTGACCTTTGTTATTTTATGAGTGAGTTTAGTTTTGCGTAATTTAGAGTTGTTATGTGTTTTTATCTTTATCAGTTTCGATTCAAAAAAACAATTGTGGAAAAACCTGAGAATGGCAGAATATGGGGTTTTCTTAACTCTTGAAACGCATTCTCTCGACATAAATCTGTAGTTTTTTATTTCATGTTGTTTGAAGTGTCTTGTATCTTGTTTTGTTCTTTCATAATAAAGGTATATAGGCTGGAAACCTTAAGTCTGCGGGCTACTGGTCCTAAGGATTGTTGAAATATACAATCTTGACTCAGGTGTAACAATGCCACGTACCGCTTTTCTTGCATTTTGTGGGTCGATGATAAGATAATGATTGAATTAAGAATAACTCTTGGAAAATGATAAATGATGCATAGATCTGTGCGCTTGAAATGTTTATTGGTTTTCACTTTGCTTTTGATTCCTTGCGCAACATTGAGCACTAAGCTATTATCACTGAGTTATTTGTTCACTTAGAGAAAGTTTATGTAATTTAAGTGTTTCTCCAGATTTCAATGAATTCTATAACTTGTTTAATGGTCACTCGAGGCGAAATCCTAGACTGTGCAACATTAGGGAAATGATTTAGGCCATCTTTGGACCGTTTGAGCCTTAAGAGCCAACCTTGACTAAAATTGATCACTAGTTACCCCTTTGAGCCTCTGTAAACCTTTTTCTTTGTTAACTCACTAAAAGATTTCCTAATCTCAATTGAATTTGTTCCAAACAGTTTATCCCTTACCTATGAGCATGTAGATCATTCACAATTAAATTTTGAGCTATGTTCTGGTTTTGGGAAGTTAGAGGAGGTTGGGATGTGTCATGAGCAATGCAAGTGAGTTCTATTGTGTTTGAAAAAAAAAAGAAAAAAAGAAAAAAAGAAAAAAAACCAATCTGTACGTATCGTCCACGTACTTACACATTGAGGACAATGTATTGTTTAAGTGTGGGGGAGGGAAGGTGTAATAAAAAAAAAGAAAAAAAAGAAAAAAAAGAACAAAAGAATAAGAATAAGAGATCTATACCCTTAAGTGTTCTTAAAAAGAATGAAACAACAAAGTGTGGGGGTGTAGTTTTCTTTTGTTTTCTGCAAAAAAAAAAAAAAAAAAAGATTGAGTGTTCTAAATAAGTTCGGGGGAGTAACCTAGTGAATTGAAATGAAGTTGTGTTATAGGGTTGAGCTCTACATAGTCTTGAATGATTTATGTGTTTGTGGGTGATTTGAGCCTAATTATTATCCTTTATCATACCTTCACCCAAGCCAAACGTTACAAGCTTAATAAAAGTCCTACTTGATCCTTGGTGTTGTGCATGTCTACATTAGTGGAGAGTGACTTGAAAAGCAGGCCTATGGAGTTCATTTATACACACATCTTCAATATTAAATATGATTCATTTTTATGCATAAACTCATCTGGGTTACAATTGATTAGGTGAGAATGGCTCTACACACACACACTAGAGGAATTGAAGTGTAGCGAAACTAATCTTTGAGATGAAATTCTTGATCAATTGCACTATTTTGAAGTTTTCCTTGGGTTATAATTAAGTACAATCTTTGAGGCATATTTGCAAGATAAAGCATTTGTGTGTTTTAATTTTTTTGTTGATTCTGTTTCGGTTTAGTTTTATTTCATATTGTCGTAGTTGCTCGAGGACTAGCAAGTCTAAGTGTGGGGGAATTTGATAAGTGTCTATTTATATATCATTTTCATATCAATTCGTCCATGTTTCTTTGCTATATTCCTTGGTATTTTTATGTTTTTGTGTGGTTTTCATGTTTGTAGGAGTTTTGGAGCAACTTACCCTTCATTTTCACCTCTGCTTGTCAGTGATCTTCTCGGATTTATTTGTATTGATATACAATGAACCCGATGACATGTTATATACCGTTGGAAAGCTCTCGACGTCTATTTTCTGGAGAAATTTACGGTTTATAAATCCATTCAGTGTACCAAAAGTTGTAATCAAAACAGTGTGAGATGTATAGAAATATAATTCCACAAGCACTGTGCATGTATAATACGAAAGCCTGTACAAGATCACTGTAAGATGACGTATTTTAAACATATTTTAGGGTTTTATTTTCATAACTTTAGGGGGGAGAACGTGGTGGAGGCTGAGTCTCTGAATTCTTTCATCTCTTGGAGTTCTTGAAGGAGAAAGGAAGCTTGGAAGGCGGAAGAACTACCATCCGGAATTACACAATTGTGCTAAGTTTTTCCCTTCCTTTCATTTTCTAGGATGTCTCCATGTTATTTGTATTTACCACGAGGTCTTAAACATGTGTAACTAAATCTGAATTGGTTGAGGGTGATTTCAAAGCCCTTGATATGGTTTTTGTGAGTTGATTGTGCAAGATATTGTTATCCATTCTCTAATTGAAGTTGCTTGTATTCTCCCATATTTAATGCTTATGATTGCTTGCTGATTGTATTTGAGTGGCCAACTGAATATAATCTGGTTTTGATTTATTGCTAGACTAGAAATCTTGATCCGTAATTGTCTTGAATTTCTAATCATTAGTAGCAAAATTGTGATCAGAGATTACAATTGGAGAATATAACCTAAGTTAAATAATCCGAGCTTGTGTGTTTAGTTACTTGATTCAACCTATCTTTTTCTTATCTAATGCATCCATCTGAATTAACTCAGAGACCTTGTTCTAGGTTGTTTTAAAATGTGATAGGAGATTTAATAAAGAGCTTGTTTATATTTACCAACAAAGTAAGGACAAGATTGGGGAATAGAGCTTGTTATTATCTTACGGTATGAATAACTTCATGCTGTAATTAGATGACAATTCTACAATATAAATTCGCAAATCCATATCTTTGGTGGTAGAGAAGTATCCCTTAACGCCACTTTCCCTTTCATCCCCATATGGTTTTTCATTCCAATTTACTTTCTGTTTTGTTATTCTTTACTTGCATTCTTATTTCATTTAGTAAAGCATTCAACAAAAATCCCCCCTGTTTAGTTTATTGTTGCTGGAAATAACAAATTCAATTAGAATCAATCCTCGTGGGAACGATATCTTACTTATCACTTTATTACTTGTGCGACTAGTATACTTGCTAGTTTCGAACGCATCAAAGAGAAAAAGAGAAAAAAAGAAATTCCTCATCGACCATAAGACATTTATGATGAAATCAGTGACTAATGCTTGACCATACAACGATTTAGCGACTCACAAGGAAAGAAGACCAACCTTAGTTAATAGAATCTTCAATTAGAATCACATGGAAGAATTGCTAAAAAAAACTAGAAAGTAATTTGTTGAAGAACACAACAAATGAGGTAAAAATTTGAATTGATTTTGCATCATCAAGAAATTTTTGAATTCTCCAGCAACTTGCAAAAACAAATGGAAGAATCCATAATAAGTCCAAGAATCTAGAACTCCCTAGTGAAGAGAATGGTGAATGCAAGAGAAGCCAAGAATGGAGAATGTTAGAACATGATAAATCAAAAGATTTTCCCCAGTGGATTGAAAGGAATCAGGAATAGAAGCTTTGGCATGAAACCCATTGAATACGAAATCTACAGTAGACTAAGGAAGCATGAAGAATACTCAGAAGAGGGACATGAAACCTAACAAATGCAAAATCTGAAGAGATCAAAGATGAATGAAGAATACTTAGTTGAAGGCTCAAAGAATAAGAAGGTCTGAAGACCATAAAACAGTGCATGATAGAAGTTTTCTCGATAGGCATGCATTAGAAGGAAACCCTAAGAACTAGGTTCACTTAAGACTATTTTAAGCCCTTAAAACAGACACAAGCCCTAAGAAGAGGCGCACTGAAGAGTGTTGAAAATCCTAAGAAGTAGGTGCACTTAAGAATGTTTTAAGCCCTTAGAAACGGCACAATCCCTAAGAAGAGGCTCACTGAAGAGTGTTGAAAACCCTAAGAAGTAGGTGCATTAAGAGTATTTGAAACCCTTAGAATAGGCGCATAGAAGAGTGTTACCAGACCCTAAAAGGTAGGTGCACGAAAGAGTGTTAGAAACCTTAAGAGGTAGGTGCACCGAAGAGTGATTTATAATAAGCTCATAAGGATGCTTCCTCACCCTTGAATGGGTACATCTGCCCTTACATGGGCATATTAGCCCTTGAATGGGCACATCTGCCCTTAGATGGGCACACTCACCTTAGATAGGCATGTTGACCTTTGGAAGGGCACCTCAGCCCTTGAATGGGCGCACCCGCCTTAGATAGGCATATCCACCCTTGGATAGGTATATCGGCCCTTGAATGAGCACATCCACCCTTAGATAGGCACATTAGCCCTTGAACGGGTACATCAGTCCTTAGAAGGGCATATTAACACTCGAATTGGTGCACCTTTTTATGGGAATAGAAGAAGAGAGAGAGATGATGAGAAAGTCTGAAAGAAGGAGGACAAAGCCGAGGATGTTGAGACAGAAGAAAGAAAGACGAAGTAAGAGTACTTTATCAAATTTTTTGTCTCACAAACATACTCCAAAGTATGGGTAAGCTATAGACACTAAATTTTTGAGGCTCGATGATAAAATGAAGATGAATGTTGAGCAAATAGAATGACCAAAATGCCCGTGAGAGTGAAGAAGAGAAGGGTAAGAAGAAGTTGGTGAAAGGCCTTGAAAACTAACACATACCTTTGAAAAATCACAATAACTAATCCAAAAGGAATCTTATGATAAGTCACATACCGTTACGAAGCTATGAATGTCTAGTTTTTTTTAGAAATTTACAGATCATGAATCAAAGTTGAACTTGAAAAGTTATGCATGATTGAAGGGATGAAGGTTGGAAAGGACTACATCGAAGGATAACAAAACTGGAAAGGGGCTACGAGAAATTGATCGATTGACCATCAGATAGCCGCCTGACAATCCAAGATAGCCGCCCAACCATTTGATAGCCACCCAACCATTGGCTAATGGCTGGGCGTCCATCAGATGGTCGCCGGACCCTTGTTCGGTTATTTTCAGAAGTTAGCTTGAAAAACTTCCTTTTTCGTATGCACCCCTTTACTATATAAACCCCCTTCCTCTCACTTTGTAATACACACCGATTCTCGAATACAATCATCTCTTCTCCCTCTTAGAGCCAAGCTCAAGAATTTGAGAAGTCTTTTCTAGTATAATTATTATTTTTAGGAGTTCTATAGCTCTAGACCTGGAAAGGGTACATCTTGAGAGCAAAATTCTCTCCTCCCTCCTATTCTTTCTTTTACTTTCTTGGCTAGAAAAAGCATGACTAGGGTTTTATTTTATGCTTAGGACCATGTTTAGGGTTATTATGAATTGTTCTAACCCAATTTGTTTTGCAAGATGGATAAGCATGTTGAGGTAAGTCCACAATCCTTCCTTTTTTAGAATCATGCTTAGGAATTTATTTTCTTTGCGAATGCTTAGAATCATATTAGGAGAACATGTATAGAATCATGCTTAAGAGCACATGATTAGAATCATGATAGGAAAATTTATTTTCTTTGATGAATGCTAGGAAATAGCATAGAATAGGTAAGAATTATTGTTTTGCCCTTGAACACCATGATTGATGTTGGATGTTTGAATTAGACTAGAATATGTCATGAATGCTATAAATTAGGCTAGAATATGCCATGAGAATCATGTTTTAGGCTAGAAATGTTATGATACTTGATATGAATTATGCTAGAATATCTATAGGTAGAATTGCCATGGTAGAATTTATCAAAATCTAGGCTAGAATGCCATGATATTAGATTATGGCTTTGTTTGATTGTTTATGAATGTATGAATATATCATGATTAAAAGTGTGATTGTATCACGCCATGAAGTGACAATGGACTCATATTGATGGTGAGGGACCATCACTTAGAATGAATACTTGAATAAAATGAATATGTATGTTGAGACTTGATAGACATTAAATAGACTCACAAATGATGGTGAGGAATTCATTATCTATCGAGTCTCGCCTTGAATATCTATGATATATACGATGGATTGTATGGATCAGATATAGAATTTACTTTTTTATTGAATAACAATTGTTGTAATCCTCTCCCATTCCCCCATGTTTGAAAGAAAATGTAATCCATTCTCCTCCCTCTTTCTTTGTAATCATCTCACATGCCTAACAAAGATAAAAAGGAAGTGTGTGCATAAAACGAACAACGCTAAGTGAACTGGGTAACAATACGTGATATTTCTATTTGATATTTCTCAAATGAAGGTCAGATTTACATCCGAGTGGGTTGAAGGACTCGTACCTAATTTCCTAAACCTATCTCGGAAGGGATGATGGTAGTTTAAGTCCCGAAACGAGGGATTGGATTGCCCCTATTCATTCCTAATTGAATAATTGGGTGGCAACTCTTTTCTCCAGATGTGTCCATGGCTCATTTGTGTTCCCTTAAGTATTAAAAGAGGCTTTGACATAGTGTTGTGGTCGCAAACGCTCTGGCGGGATGAAAGCCCCGTTTACAATTAGGTCTCATTGGGACTGACTCGCACATCATGCTGTTTCTATTCCTCTAGGTGTTGAGCTCATTTCTTTTGTAGTAACCCCAATATTTCATACTGTATTGGGATTCTACAAAACCCAATCACTTATAGACTTTGCTTTGTTTTGGATTATGCTTTCTGCAAGAAAATAATTTATGCTTCATGTATGCATGCTCTATGCTTATGCTAAACGTGTATGCCTCTTGGGCTAGGCCATCATTGAGGGTTTGGATTGACTTCAAGCCAACTTGTTCTTCTTATAAAAGGATATTAAGGATTACTCAGTGGTGAGCAAGGGGAGACTTTTGGTATAGCGAACTCGTGTAATGAATCTTAGAATGCTCAAAAGAATCTTCTAGCGAATAGTCAGTCTACCTATTTTAAGCACCATTTTTTAGCGAATAGTCACCAAGATGATTGAGAAAATTCCATCTGCCATGATTTCCAAGATGGTTAGGGCAATTCTTTACCCCTTGTTTCTTTTCTTTTCTCAAGATGATTAGGCAATTCTTTGCCGCCTTTATAGAGAATTTAGTACTATCTTAGGGAATTTCTTCATCTAACTTTAAAGGTATTATTCTTGCTTCTTTTTAGACATCCATGCTAAATGAAATGGCTAACTTCTTCCATAAATCTTGCTTCTTCACCGTCGGTGGCAAGGTTAGCTTCTGTGATGGAAACTGTTAGCAGATTTTCTTCCTCTTAACTTGCTTTCAACACACTTAATATCCTTAATAACTTGGAATGCTAAATGTGAGCTATGCATCAATTTGATTCACATTTGAATTCGTCAAATATTTCTCAAATTTGATAGCTCAAAGCTAATGCATTGACACGTCACTATTCATAATTTCGATGCTAATGCCAGCATAATTGCTTCACTCAAGATTCTTCATGCGTGTGTATAGCCAATCATACTTCACTTGTTAAGACTTGGATAGCTTTAGGCAACTAGAAACTATTGATCAATCTCTAAAGATAGAAGGACTAAAATAAGCCCACAACATCAAGGATCATTAGGGCTTTATCAAGCTTGTAATCTCAAGCTTGGGTCAAGGCATGATAGGGAAATTATAAGGTTAACTTCCTCATAGTCATACAACCATTATAGGTTTTAATTGAGAGCATCAACTCATTTTCATCACCATGTTTGTTTCAATTTTGAATGGCTACACCTCTAAACTTTAAGTCTTCATCCACCACGTGTGCTTTGCTGTTGATTTTGAGTGGCGACACCACTAAACATTATAAGCAATGGGATCAACACTTTTCTTTTCTTTTTTCTTTTTCTTTTTCTTCTTTTTCTTCTTCGAGCTCAAAATTTCAGAAAACTTCTCAAATTCCTTTTGTTAAAGTATGGCTCTCAATGCTTTTTTTTCTAGAATATTCGTATGCTTTTTTTAGTGTTAGGATAATTTTTGCGGTTTGACGAAGAAAAGGCTTGATTAGGCTCAATAGGTACACTAGGGACAATGAAGTAAGCATAGGTGGGCTTGAAAGGCTCAATCGATCCAGAGAATGCCTAAATCACTTCCCTCATGTTGTGAAGCATAGGATTTCACCTCGAGTGGTGATTGAGTGGGTTCTAAAGTCTTATGAGATCTTAACACAAAGCTTTATTCACATAAAGCTTATTTAAGTGATAAATAGTTCCATATTCATGGCTACTATACTCAAATGTTGAAGAAATCAAGAACGAAAATCATCAAGCAAAAAGTGTCAAGCATGCAAATAACAAATATCTTATGTATTACCAAAGATTTATTTCCAATGAGTATCTTGATTTGATCAACAATCATCAGAAGAACACACAACTCATATATTTTGAGTTCAAACATCAAAATAGCATTTCAAATCTCTAGGGCGGGAATTCTTTCATTGTCGATCAGGTCTTGTATCTCATGTCGAAGGCGGTGGCACTTATTAGTAATATGGCCAATTTGTTGCTGGAAATCAAATATTCGTGACGCTTATGGTTGACTAGTTGTAGGGGTGGTAATTTGCACGACATATGAAGACGACCCGAATACGAAACGAACACAATACACTTTTTTTTTGAAAAAATTACTATTCACATAAAAAGAAAAAAGATAGTACAATATTACGAGGGGCATACCCCAAGAAGAGTATTTAGTGCTCACAAGTCCAAAAGGAAATAACAAAGCCCAAAGGCTTCAAACGAATAAACAGAATAAAAGCCAAAGGCCCCAGACAAAACGATTGTTCATAGGCCCAAAACCAACCACAACATAGCCA